>OY720445.1:10706145-11125445 GCA_963082915.1 Dolichopus griseipennis | reverse complement strand
ATTAAAGTTGAATTTTCAGTTGTTTAAAAATAATAGTTCTCTTTATTATTATTTATTCGGATTTTTCCTTTTCTCAGAATATTTATAGTAAATTTAAAGTCATTTTAGTGTAAAATAAGTGCAGGGTAAATTTTATATTTTTGGCAGATCTTTTTAAGACATTATTTAAGACAGTAGTTGACATATAGAGATGAAGATAGAATCAAAAAAGAATTTGGAGAAATTATAGGGAAATGCAAAAAAAAGGAATCAGAAAATCAAGAGTCTTTAAAAAATCACATTTAAAAATTAAACAATTCCATAAATATGTTGGGTAAAGAGTATATTGGAGAAGACTTTCTAGAACTCTTGTTAGAAATTTATTATATAAGAATAATTGTAAATTAACAGATACTTTTTTCAAATATTAGGAAACCCCTTTTAAAAAAAATTTTGACCAGGTAAGTATTCAAGGTACAGGTGTTTAAAAATTGCAAATTTTCATTTTTTGACTCTTACTCTTTATTTTTCAAAAAGGAGACTCATGCCAAAAAGCCTCATACTTACTAATTCAAACGTTTTGTAAAATTTAAAAGGGGTGAAGAAATAACCATAATTGAATTAACGCATAATGACAAATTGAAGCACCGTATGGTCCTAAGCCTATTGACCCTAAACATTTGTGTCACAAATATATTATATATATATATATATATTATATATAGCTTATAGAAACTAAATTGTTGTGCAATACCTACCCCTAGTTAAAACTTCTTTTTTTTATTTCAAACGGTGTAAAAGCTTTGTAAACCCATGGATTGAGAGGCGGACAAGGTGAAACATTATTGGCACAATTTATTTCTGAAAATTTTTTAAAAATGTCTTTAGGTGATGAGATATATTTCAAAATATTTACATGGTAAAGACGCCACCTTTCATGTGTTAAGTCTCGGGTTTAAACCTCGGTCAGATCATATCTAATAAAAAAATTTCGGAAAATTGTATAATTATATCGTATAATATTTATTATATATTTATATTAAATCTTATTAATAAGGAAAGATTTAAGATAAATATATAAATAATCTTGGTGTTGGATAATAAATGGCATACGAAATTAACATTTGTGTATTCATAATCTCATACAATAGCTAACAGCCGACTAATCAATGGCTTAGTAAATATAAAGGTTAAAGTGTAGCCTTGTCTAAATAGACTTGGTGAATGTCCTATAATCCTTAAAGAAGTGGAAAAGGGAAAAAAACCAACTATAATCTGTCACGTATAAAGTAATTGTATATGCGATTTATTTAGGTTGATTCTAAAAGTTATTAATATGCTTTGAATCTTATATTGATTTAATCCAGCAAAAATCCACACCAGTGTTTACTACTTTAACACTTTAAAAGACTGGAATGATAGTATCTCTCTTTTACATTCATTTCGAAACTAGAGCTTTAAACATTTGAATATCAATATTTCTAATTAGTTTATTCAACACTGCTTCTTAATGCATGTAAAGGGTTGACAGCCTTTTAATTCTAATCTTTTTCTTTCAAAATAATTCCATACCATCGCAGATAAGTTCTGCAAAAAGTAATGAATGAAATTTTTTTTTGTATTAAAATGTAAAAATCAGTTTTAAATTTTGATAATTAAAAATTTAACCATAATAAATATGAATTACATTTCTTTCAGAAAAAGTATTAAATTTCTAATCAATATATAAAATATAAATTATTTCTAAAATTTTATTTCACATACATTTATTCGTTTCTTATTTCTTTATTTTATTGCATTTTGTTGGTTTTTGTGCCTCCCATGGTAACAATTCATTCTAATATTTTGTTTCCCCCCACTTTTTATATGATTCATACATTATATTTTAAAATATACATATATATATTTAAATATTTTAAAGAAAACGTGTAAGATTTTGATTTAATTTATATATATATATATATATTTTTTAAATTAATCAAGGTCTGTTATTCCAGATTTTTTAGCATCACATGTACATAAAGCATAATTGAGACTTGAGAGTACGCAGTACACATTACTGTAAATGAGTAAAGTGTAATGCAATGCAACACTGATCATTTTATTTTATATATTTTAATGTATATATGTATATATATATGTAATATGTATATATGTAATATATATATATATATATATATATATATGCATAATTTTGTTTTAGAAATTACTACTAACATTGCCGTTTTAATTGCCACTTATATTATTAGTGTTGAAAAAAAAAATACTATGCATTACACTAAATGTACACACGCACTAATTATGTATATTGTTTTGTCGCAGCATAAAAATTCATTTAAATTCTTGTTCTATTTTTTGTTTTTTTTTTTAAGTGTGATTTTTACTGCGCTTCCTTACTCTAAAGCAAGTGTAACAATTTAAAAAATAATAAGAAGTGAAAATAAAAAAAAAAGAGCACAATTATTAAAAAAAAAAAAAACATACATTTTCGGATCTTAATTACACGGATAATGAATGAATGGGTAGGAAGTAAAGAGGAAGAAAATTAACTGAAGTGTGTAATAACAACATCACCCCTAACCATTAATATTTTTTTGTCGTTTTGGTTTTTTTTATATTTTAGACATTTTTTTTTTGAATGGTTTTTATAATAAAGTATAGATTTATTAAGCGGGTGTTATAAATTTACAAGAATATTACGAATTTGTTTTAAGTACTTGGGTATAATTCGATTTAAATTGTGTGACAGTTCAGAAAAATAATATTTTAGCCAATACACGAACCAATCATAGATGCCATTTGTAGTAGTCACAAGTCACGTCATTTGTAGTAGTCACATGTCATGTCATTAGTAGTAAACACATGTTATGTCATTTGTAGTAGTCATATGTCATGTAATATGAAGTAGTCACATGACATGAGTTTGTAGTAGGTATTTTATGTAGCCATTAATGCATACGTTCCTTTAATAAAACAGAGTAGTTAAATGTTAGATTGGAGTAGTTTGTAAATTGGAACGATTATTTTTTTTTCAGGAGTACATAATTGTCAGATTAATTGTCGTACTAATATTTGACATTATTATATACTAGTAAAAAATCCCTTCGGACGACGGGTGCGTAATTTTAATTTCTCTTTTAATATTTAACTCTTTTTTCTTTATTTTTGCGCTTTAGAATTAATAATTGGAAATTTTTTACCTAAAGAACATTAAGTTAACATTATAATATTTTTTTTTTTAGTTATGTAAGTGATATTAAATTAGAAGCATACATACAAATATGTAAGAAATAGCCTTATACGTTTTTATTATAAACTAGCTAATACCCGGTGCGCGTTGCTGCGCCTTTCAATGGAGGCAAAAAGTTAACACAAAAATTACCCACGGTTTACACACGTAAATTTAAAAATGTATGAAAGCAATCTTTTTAAAACGATTTTTCTAGGATTATTCTAGTAATTTTTGAAACTTTCTGTAATTCAAAGCAGTACAAACTATTTTCCAAAATTTGACGTAATTTACTTGCAAAAAATTTTTTTTGACCAAACGTAGGACCGACTGTTAACAGACTCAACTCCATTTTCAAGTTGCTTCACACATATAAAATTTGAGGTCAACCGGTCAAATCGTTTCTAATTTAGAGTAAAATAACCAAAAAATTAATAAAAAGCTGTTGGGCCGCAATGGGTTAATGGAACTCAATAAAATTTGTTTTGGGGTTTTCTTTTTAGCCAAAGCAGAATTTTGTAAAATCGGGCAAAATTTGGACCCAAAATTTTTTTTGACCATGACATGGGTTAACAAATTCCAAAACTGTTAATAGGGTCAACTCAATTCTCAAAGAGCATCACGTATACAAAATTTGAAGTCAATCGGTCAAACCGTTTTCATTTTAGAACAAAGAAGTTTAAATACTTGCACCACAGCCCCAACTTGGCGGTCCGTTAGAGCAAAATTTTTAGGCCACGATTTCTTTCCGTACCCAAAAATCTCTATATACAAATTTTCATGAAAATCGGCTGGGCAGTTTAGGAGTCTATTCGCTACATACAAACAAACAAACAAACAAACAAACAAACAAACAAACATACAAACAAACTTTCCCTTTTATATATATAGATTTCTATTTGTACCTTCTAACAAATTTCTTATACTTTTTGATTTTTTTTTCTTTCTGTTCATAAAATTAACATTTTGTTAGTTTAATTTTTTCATTATCTTATGTATGTAAGTATTTGTAATTAGAAGTATGTTACGTGTGTAAGTAACACTTAACAGAACATAGGGCACGCTAATCAGCAGCAGCAGCAGCAGCAGTTTGTCTTTTATTATATTTAGAAGATATCAATTATATTATTTAAAATTGAAGAAGTAAGTGTTTATTGGTTATCTGATTAAAAATGAGATTTAACATAACCTATTAAGAGGAAAATTCATATACATATTGAAAAAAAAATTTAAATTAAAGCCATCTGCCGGAAATTTTTCTAATTATCTATCCCTTTTATCTAGTCTTTTACAAGAGCTTGTGTAGCTGGGAGTAGTTGAGAGTAAAAAAGAGTAGTTTATTCGTGATAAAGGAATCCGAACATTATTTATTTATTTATTTATGTACAGTTCCCTACCACATTCAATGTGATAAATAAGTGAAAATGACTTTCCTTTTCAGGTGTGGCAGTTAAATTTATTTTATATTATGATAAAAACTATTACGATATCAATTATAAATTATATTTTTCTATTAGATATAATCTGCTCAGTACTTGAACCCACGACATTTCGATTGAAAAGCCGCCACTTCAACCCGGAAGCTCGAATCTGATACGAACATTATATAAACATGTGTCGTGGTTAATTAAAAAAATACATAACCCTACAAAGTCTAAATGCTTTAAGCAAATTTGATTTATCATTCATGGAAAATGAAAGACGTCATAAAATGGATTATTGAAGACTTAAACTTCAAAGTATTAGAATCAAATTTAACCTAAAAACTTTATAACATATTATACTTAACACTTGATTTTAAATTAATTATCTTATAATTTGCTGGAAACTAACCAAACCACATAATGACACAAATATGCACACATATACATATACGTGTAAATATAAGTTTTTCTTTTAATTTCGATTTTTCTTTGAAACTTTTTTAAATAAAAAACAAAACTTTTCACTTTCATTCAGTATCCCAAATTATATCCACTCATTATACATATACATACATACATATATATAAAAACAATTTTTAGTAGAGGATTGATATTGAATTTGGAATTTGGGAATCGTTTTTATCGTCATCATCGTTATATTGTTGATATTTTGTGGTGATTATTGAAGAACAACAAAATCAAAACAAAACTTACAATATTTTGTTGTATATGTAGCGTATGTTATTACTTTTAATGTTGTTATTTCAAACTTTTTTTTTTTTTTGTTTTAATTTTTATTATTATTTTTTTTTTTTTTACTTTACTTGAAAAAAAAAAAAAACACAAAAATTAAAAAAAGAAATTAAAAACTCGAATAGAGCATGTAATTTCTGGACCATATGTTTTCTGAAACGTGCTTTTTTACCAAAAACAATGTCAATTCAGTTGTGAATTGTTATAAAAAAAAAAAAAAACAAAAAAAATAAAAACTATACAAAAAAAACAAAAAAAAAACACCAAGTAACAATTACACAGCTTCAAGTTGTAGTAAAATAATAAAATATAAAAACAATCAATATACAAAAAAAAAAAAAAAAAATTAAAAATAAAAATGTTTTACACATATCCCATAAAAGATGGCGATACAAGAAAATTGAAAAATAAAATGAAACAAGACATGAGAAAAATAAAAGTAAAAGAATAAGAAACAAAATACACACATTAATTTTTTAAAAAAGATTGTTAAATAAAAAAAAAAATATTAAATCTTTAAATAGAAATTAAAACAAAATTATTATTAATTTTTTAATGAGCAAATAATAACATAATGTACATATGTACATTTAATATTGGGTATAAAATCAGAATAGGTGACATTTCTTTTTTTTGAAAATTAAAAAGTTTGAACACTCTTTTTTTTTTAAATGTCAAGAAAGTCAAGAGAACAAAGAATGTCGTAGCGCCGCAATTTAATTAATATTATTTCATATCCGAAGTTTTTTTTTTCAATTGTTACTTAAATTTTACGCAGTTTCTATTTGTTTTTCTTCGTAAAAGTTTTAGGTACACTTGAGAAGACTGCGTCATTTAGATCTATTGTGCATTTACTGCCACTTTTTCCTACGTGATTATAAGAGTTTTACAGTAAGTTAAGAAGTTTCCGAAGGCTTCTGACATTTCTTTTCATTTCTTAAGATGCTTTGTTATTTTATTGCCATGGAAACGACATTTGTTTTCTTCAGCTATAGTTCTATTTAAATTAAATGGTCTATTAAATCTACAAAAGTTATACAAGTTTCCAACTACGGAGAATAATTTTTAACTATTATTTGAGGAATCATCGCTTGTAAGGCGATGTGTCTCTGCGTTTTCTAAAAGAAGAAGTTTGTTAATTGATTAAATTAATTTTTAATATTAATTGAAATCTCACGATTCTAACAAGGATATCGATTTGTAACTGGCGGAACGAACCTATTTAAAACAACATGCCTATCATTATTGCGTTTAAAAATGATTTTGCTAAGCTCAGATATTTTAGGAACCAAATTTTCTCACCTAATTTGTCATTCACCATCATCTGTCTACTGCCTTACTAAATATTCCGAATTATTTCCAAACACCCTATTACGATAAATGATATTAATGATATTTAACTCAATTCAATTCTTGGATTATTCCAAAAATGTTTTATCATCTTAAAAGAAAGAGAAGCGAAAGAGATTTAAATTACAAATCATTGACTTTTATAAAAAAAGCCTTGGTCAATTATTTAAGGTAAGTGACATATTAATGGTTTAAGAGTGAAATTTTTTAAATCGTTATGAAAAAAGCTTATATTTCTGAAGGTTTATTGACATTAATTATCGGTATTATATTTAACCATTAGCATAAAATAGATTTTTTAAATCATACAATGTGATAAGGGAATGAAGCATGCTTTTCCTTTTCAAGTGTGGCAAATATATACTCTTTATTGGTATTTTATTTATTTTGTTTATATCATATATTTTATATTTTAATTTATATATTTGTCACCATGGAGATTTTGTAAAAACAGATATAGGTATTATTCTAAAAAAAAATATTGAAAAACTTTTAATATGTTAAATTTAAATTACATTACATGACGAAATGAGTTTATACTTTCAATTTTACATCACATTAGTTGTCTATTTTAATCACTTAAAATTGAAAATCCTTGCCACCTTTAGTTTTAATATTTTGAGATTTACATATTTCAAAAATTTTTATGTAATCTAATATGAAATTATGAGCTTTTACAATTTTTGGACTTTTTATTTCAATTGGCGACATTTCAATTTCCTCTAATTATTTTTGCATTTAATCCTACAGTGTTGGAAAATTCTTGAATAATATATTAATTCAAATAGGTTTTTGCAACCTTTCAGAAGTTTATTAAATAATGGTGCACTAAATTTTTTTATAAAGTATGTTTGTTTTTCTTTGGTATTGTAAAATTTTCCGATAAAACTTATCTTTTTAATAATAAAGTTTATATATTGGTCAACATTTGGTTGGTTTTATATTAATTTTATTTTTTTTTTTTTGCGCAGTACGATAATGACCAGATTTTTCTTTTGTATTACATTTTTAATTTGTTTAAAAAAAATTATTTTCATATTGTGAATTTTATGGTTAAATATTGTGAATTTGTTTTTGTTGTTTTTAATGATTCGATTTTTTTTTTTAAAGAAACGATCGATTGGTCGATATTTTTTCTGTTCTAATCTTGATTAAACTTAAAATGAATCGATTTTTTTTTTTTTTTTTTTTGTAGTTTTCAATTACAGATGTGATGTGATGATATTGTATAAATTGAATAATGTTTAAATATGTAATGTGATGTATGAAATATAAGATGACGTGCTCTTTTAAATTCGTCATTTGAGAGCATTATTTTATGTTTGATCAGGGATGCCAATTTGAAAAAAAATCGAAATAATTTAATTGTAGTTTAAAGATGTTGAAAGATAAGAAAGATGAAAGAATGCATTTTGGTGTGACGTCAAGTAGTATATTTAACTAAGAAGAAACTATATAATTATTTGTATTAGAAAATTATGTCATTAGTTTTTTATTAATAATTACGCCATACCTAACCACAATATTGATATTGATACTATTGTTTTCATTTTCTTGAAGTAATAACAAAAGGAATGATTTATAAGAAAACAGATTTTAAAAAATATAATATAAATAGAAATGAATTAATTTGTAATATCAGTAGAAATAAAAAAACAAATGCATACTGATATTTTAATTAGTAATTATTAAACAGACATTTTTTTTAATTGAGTAATTTATTCAGTTGTGTTGCAATGGTTACAGCTTTGGATTAAAACATTTATTTAATTACAAAGAGATTTATTTGAAATTTAATTTTATTATAAATATTAAATTTATTATATTTTTTTGAAATCGATTTTTAGTGCAATTTTACAATTAATATTTTTTATTACTGACTTGACCTACACCACAAGAAAAATTTGTAAGGTAGTAATTTATAACTACTGGTTATTTAAAAAATCATGCTATCAATATATTTCCTATTATTTCACATTATTTTTTTTCTCAATATTGATTAAATGGCTGGAGAAAATAAATCTTATCCAAATATTGCCCTTAACTATAGTAGTCATATTATGTCATATGATATCACATGATTTTGTACAATTGTATGACATTTCATATAACTAACTATAATAGTAATAATCATAATTTATCTTTAAGAAATCATTCGTCAAGTCATAGGCATACGAAACGAGGCGTACATGTCATATGGTATCATACATACAAGCAAACTAAGTTGAAAAGACGTTAAAAGTAAAAAGTTCTAAAATTAAAAATTATTTAAATATTTCAGAAACAAACACAAAAAAGTAAATACATAAATTTTTAATAATTGAATGTTTATGTTTGACATTTTGTGCCTATGATTGATTATGACTATTATACTTAGGGTTATGATTTTGTATATCATATGTAATCTTATGGAATATTTGTCGAAAGTTAATCTAACTATTATAGTTGGGGGTATTTATATAAAAAATCTCCCACTAAATATTCCATTAAATCCAATTCATTCATTTCAAATTATTACGATTTTATTAAATCAATTAGGTGAATAAATATCTCACAATAATAAATTTATTTGAAAATTAGCTATAATTTATGTTTCTAGAAATTGAAAAAAAATTTAGAACAATTTTCTAATAAATTAAAAATTTTTTTCAAATTGAACTTCAAAATTTTCAAGATACAATTCTTTATTTAAAGAAATTCGTAAAGTTTTAAAGAAATTAAAGAAGAAGAAAAAATAAAAAATATTTCGCATAATTTAAATATTTTGTAAATGATTAACTGAATTCTTTTGCAACAATGTTGCAAGTGATTGTTAATTATTTGAAAAGAATTACCAGAGTTTCAAAAACTTTTGACTCAGAAAAATTGAAATGAATATTATCATCTTTAAATAATCGATACATGTCAAAACAGTTCTTTATCGATTTATTTTAGAAGTTTAGGAGATTATAATTATGACATTAATTCAAAAAGACAAACGTCTTTCATTCTAAGAACAGAATATTTTATTGTAAATCAACTTTTTGTCTTCAATCATGAAAAAAACTCCTCTAAATTCATCAATTCAATTAGCAAAGTAAAATTACATGTTAGTCTAATTCAATTGACTAAATATATAAAATTAAAAAAATATTTATTGCTATTATTGTCAAATTTTAAAACTATTTCATAGACTATATGCAAATAAAATTCACGATTTATTGCGTTAAAAATACAATTTGAAAAAGTGTCTGAAAAAAATTTTTAAAAACTAAAAACGAAATTAAATCCAATATGTATAGGTATATATAAAAAATATTGGCAGCCTTGTTATACTCGTATGCCTATAGGTCAAAAGGGTATTCTAAATTTGCCATTACATTTATGACGCAGAGGAAAATAGGGCATAGATATAGACTCAGAGGTATTGTTCGGATCAGAATCGATAAGTAAATTGATCTATCTATGTCTGTCCGTCCGTCGATCGGCACGTTAATCGAAAAATGCAGAAGCTAGAACTATGAAATTTTCACAAAATCGTTTTTATGCAATCATCGCTATTGAAATCCAGTTTACTCTGCGGATTCAAGTAGCTGCCATATAAATTCTTGGAAAAACTGGATATTTGATATTTTGCCGAAAGTAGTTTACTTTTATGACCCTAGTTTGTGCAAAATTTTGTTCAGGTAGTGCAGCGGATTCGAGTAGTTGACATACAACTTCTTTTTTTATATGAGCATTACTCTAAATCCAATAAAGCTACTGGATGTGTGAAATTTTGTAAATAGTTATTAACTTTAATGACCAATGTTTGAATAAAATATAGTCGGTGTAGTGGAAGAGGTTTGAAGAGCTGCCTCTCAACTTATATTTTCATTTATACATAACTGAAAGTCTAATAAGTTGTGTATTTCAGATTTTACAAGAGTTTTAGCATTATATGATCCAATGATATTAGCATTATAATTAGCATTATATCATCCAATGTCTATATATTCCGGTCATACGAGTATCCCAGAGTTAACACAGTCTACTCTGCTACACTCTTCCTCGTTTTTTTTATAAATTTCTAATTTTAATATAATAATTAGTTTACTCAAACACCTTAAAAAAATGGTTTCTTGTATAATTAAACTAAAACTATTAATCATTTCGGCAAACAGGGACAGAATGTCTTCTTTGCCACTAAAAAAAATGTTCTTCCTTTTATTTTCTTGTGTTTTTTTTTTTTATTTTCTTTTTATAATTCGCGCCATAAAGTCTACCGAGAGCCTTCCGCATTTCGATCCTAATTAAGAATTTTTTTTTTATTATTGCAATTTTTTTTTAATAAGTTTTTTTGTTTTTTGTTCTTTTTTTATGGCGGGCACCAAATTAACACTTAAGAAATATTTTTTTAGAAATACCAATTAAATTAAATTGGGTAAATTACACCCAATGTAAAGTTTAAATATTATTATAGATTAAAAAGTATTATTTCGGAATAATTGGGCCTTTTTTAAATCATTAATTTGATAGATTGAACCCCTGGTTTTTTTTTTTGAAGAGACAGATTCGATCAGACCAATTTTGGACCGCTTTTTAAATTAATTCATGCCTTATTTCATCAATCGCTCAGGCTATATTAGTTTCCAAAGCGTCTACTGTTTCTGGTTTATCAGAATAAACCAAAAACTTCACATAGCCCTAAGAGAAATAAATCAATGATGCAGTGTTGCATGATCTTGGAGAGCAGTCGATACCATTCCAATTTTGAAACAAAAATTCATTAATCATCGATCGGCAACGAGCACGATTCACTATGCAACATTATATTATGCAATACATATAGTTTTTAAAAAATAGTAAAATATTAATTAAAACAAATGTATGTTAATAGATTTAAAGCGAAAAAATACACTTCTGCTAGGTTAATTTTACCCATATGTGTTTTATAAGTGTTTAAAATACTTTCAAAAAAAATTTGACAAAATGCAAATTAAAAAAAAATTTTAAAACAAACGAAAGCAAAAAAAACACACACACGAGATCACAGATGTTGCTACAGTAGCAATAAAGATAATGATGTTGCATTTATTCGTGTTAAATTTGTTGAACATATATAATATGGAAAATGTATATACTCTTTTCATATGAACTTGGTTCTTTTTTACAAAAAAATAGTTTGACTAAATTGTCAAATTTAACAAATTTCAATCATCCCCGTTTCTTCGGATCCTAGAGTCGTATTAACGTAAAAGGAAAAATATATTTATTTATAAAGTGTTTTCATGGAATTTAAATAGGGCTTGTCTTGGTTTTATTTTCGTTTTGAGTTTCTATTAATAATTGAAAACTTTAGGTTTTCCAAATCATGTTAGTTCAACTTCTAAATACCTAGGGACTTTTTTGAAAGAAAGACCAACTTAATTTAAAAAAAGATCAAATTAATTTGAAAAAAAAAATATTTTTTTAATATCTACTTTTATTAAAGTAAAACTAGGCCCTCAAATGTGATAAATAAAAAAAATTCATGGTAGATCTTGGGAATTTGTTACTGTTTTAATACAAAAGTAAATTGATGGTATAAGAAAAAGATCTTTTGCATTTAAAGGTGTTTGAATATAAAAGTAAAATGCTGGACTAAGGTTAATAAAAAGTAGCAAATTTATTTTTGGTAAAGGACATACCATTAATTTTTGGTTTTCACCATATTTATATTTATACACCATACAATTCTCATTAATTTATGGTCAGGTTTCTAAAATTAATAGTTCATAGTGTGACAGACTGAAAAATAAACTGTCTATGGGCAAGTTAATATAAAAGTATATAATAAACCAAGTTTATGTGAAAAGAGTATACATATATACTCATATTGTTTTTTATCTTGTGGTAAAATTAAACATTTTTCGTATATATGTTCATACTTTCGTTTGTAGACAATTTTTTATTGTTCTTGATGATGTTGTCTACGGTGTGAGAGTTTTTGTAGCAACAAATACAAAAAAAAACTTGCCAAATTTTTGTTGTTGTTTTTTTTTCTTATTGCTCTTTTTTTCAAAATTCTAATTTTCATTTTCATTAAAAATGTGCAAAGCCGAACACAAAATACAAAATTAGAAAATTGAAGCAATCACATAAAAATCTAAGAAAACGTATTAGAAACTTAGAAAACCCTATATTCTATGTGAATGAATTTACGATATTTTGGGATGTCGGACACAATAAAGTGAAACACTAAAACCTAACAAATTTAAATAAAACTTTATTTTTTTTTAACAAAAGAATTAAAATATTTGGGCATAAAAACAATAGCAGAAAATTAAAAATGAATAATGTAATGTTTCAAAAAAAAAATTTTTACCCGACCTCTAGACATGAAAATGTTATTGACATTGAATTAAAAATATTTTTAATATAAATTTAATATAAATTAAAATAAAAACAAATTCGAGAAAATAAATGTTCTAGTTCTTTAAATACTTTGAAAATTTTATTTAGAATGTTTTTCTTTTCTATAAAATTCTAATAAAAAAATAATTTGGATCACTTTCAGAAAAAAACTGTAGACATTAATATATACAACAAATTAGTGTTTCCTATTCTATGAAAATAGTCGTATTTTACATTCGTGTTCTTTAAAACTATTGCAATCAGATATATCTTAGTTTTAAGATCAATGTATAGATTATTGCAACAGTATTAGAAAATATATATTAAATAGGTTGTAATTATATTACAAGGCTCTAATCAGAGTATAATGTCATTAAAATATTATTAGAACTGTCAAAATATTCTTCAAGTTCAAGTTGTCAAAACCCGATTACATTTGATGTCAAGTCTTACACAACTGTAATCTAACCTTTAAATTTAATAGTTGTCTAACGGAATAAATTAATCGATTTTTATAAATATCATTTTTTTTTAATTTCATGTCATACTATAAATATGAAACGGTTTTTATAGTGTCAGATTATTTACATTGTGGTTACACAGTACTTTAGTAAGAGCATTTTATAATACGATTATTTACAGAATCGTTGCTTCACATAAATTTCATTTTAAGTTAGTTTTAAATTTCTATCTCTAGTTTTGTAAATGTCAAGTTACTGTCTGAGAACGAAAATGGCTTCGAATATTGTTTTGACAGTTCATTTAAAAAAATAAACAAAGAAGGAGGGAAATGAGTTAGAGCTATTTTATTACTAAAAATCATTGAATAATTAGAAAAAAAAAATAAAATGAAATGGAGAATACAGATTAACTCATTTATAATCTAAAGAATACATATTGATATTGAAACTAATCTTTTAACGGAAAAATGTCTCCTCTGTTGGTAACAGTGCTCTCTGTCACAAAAAACGGTACAAGGTTGTGCCTAATGTAAATTCATAGCGAAATTGAAAACCAGCCGTTTGTAAACGTCAGATAGGATTAACAGAAATACTAATCAAAAATACTTAAACTTATCTAGTCAAAATATATCTCCTATCTTTAATATTTACCAATATAGAGTCATTGTTAATTTTTCTTTCAAACAAATTCATTTTATTTTTGGATTAACAACAATTACAAAACAAAACAAAAATTTTGAAAATAAAATTAAATTCGTAAAAACGCAATATAATAAAAATATAAAAAAAAACGCATATATCTTAAAGAAAATGATTTATAATTTCGCTATTTAATGGTTCAATTCATTTTGAAATTGAACAAAAAAAAACAAGAAAATAAAATTAGAAAATAGAATTTTATTTATTTATTTTTAATTTAAACTTTTATTTTTAACAAAAAAATTAAAAATTGTTTAAATTGAAAGTTTTCAAATATTAGAACTAAAGAAACTTAAAGGTAAAATTAATTTACTTAGGTAATTCGGACGAACGAAGAAGGCCTTCAATTCAGCAGTTGATTGATTTAAAAATTTTAAAACAAAACTGAAATTTCCCACTTATCCACAGTTATCATTCATGCATATGTATATGTATCTATGTACATGTACATTAGCATTTTTATATATATAAAAAATAACTGTTAAAAAAATAATGCTTTAAAAGTGTTTTTAGAGCACTAACCTTATTTATTTACAGAGTGAATAAATAGTGAGAAAACAGTGACTAGAATTGACATTAATGACAATTATAGTTTATAACAGTTAAATTTCTGTCAATATTATTTTCACTGAATTTTTAGTATTTTTTTATTTTTGCCACAAAATGACTAAAAAATTTATGTCAATAAATTTGTTATTAAAAATTATTTTTAATTTGTTCAGTTCAATAAGTTCAATTTCAGTTCATTTCAGTTTTTGAACACTCAAATCTTACTCACACTCATAATGCTAATTAAACTTGATGATATCACGTTTCAACACCAATTCTTTTTTTTCCAATTGGATTTAATACTGTTCAATTTTTATCATATTTAATTCGTACGCATTTTATCACCATTTTTCTTAAAACTTTGAAAAATGCGTAATAAGAACTAAATACGACAACTAAATAAGTATTAAAAAAATACTTAAAATCATTAAGGTGTATATAAATAACGTAACGTACTTATTTCAAATAATAAAAAAAAAAAATCAATACTAATATGATTAAAGAAATTGAAATCAATGACTTACTAATAAATGTTGCGTATGTGTAAAAAAATATAGTGTATTAAATATATCATAATTCGTTCATTATGTCAGAATTATGTGCACTTAACACTTATACATTGGGTTCATATTAATTTATATATATATCTATGTTCACAAATCAATAGAATCCGTAGAATTATTTGAATTCGATTACGTTACAAAAAGAATCGATTAAATGTCAAATAGAATATCTGTCAAATTAAAGAATGTCATTTAAATGTCAAATAAATTTTTTTATTGTAATAATGGAAGAGATGAGGTTATTTTGAGGTTATCCTAAATATTAAAGTATACTACTATTAAATTATACAAATAATATTTATTTTATTTATTTAATTAATTTTTATTGTTATATTTCTCTGACCAATGGCGTAGTGGAAAGTTTCGGGTTGAAATCAAACCCATGTTAGATCATATCTAATAAAAAAATATCATAAAATTGTATAATTATATCGTAATAGTTAATATCGTAATATAAAATAAGCTTTTATATCAAATAACTCTTGCGTCTAATCAACGGCTTAATGAATTTAACAATGAAAGAAAATGAAGCCTAGTCTGAATAGACTTGGTGAATGTCCTACACTTTTTAAAGGAGTGGAAAAGGAGTAAAAAAAATCTTTCAGCAGATTGAGACTCTCTATATTTATTATGTATTTTCTTACTTTTAAAACTTAAACAAAGTTACATGTCACTCAACAAAGGTATCCCAAAATTATGCAAACATATTTTTACATTTTTTATTCTTTTATATAATATTCGATTCTTTTCCTTTTCACTTATTTTCGATTATTACTTATAAACATACGAGTATATGAGAAATCGGTTTAATATCTTTATTAGATCAAGTACAATTCGTATTTTTATGGGATTAAGTGTGTAAAATAAACGCAAAATAAAAATTTTATTACAAAAAAAAACAAAATACATAAAAGTGTATCTACCATCACCTTTCTGAATTAAATTGGATCAAAAACACATATTTTGTTGTGTTAATTACATTCTATTTGTTATTTATCATAGAAAATACAATGAGAATTAAATGGAATTTTTGAATTAAAACTGATGATCTTATAATACTCTTGTTTAAGTATATAGGTATTACAATGTTATTAAGTTTAAAATTGAGCTTATGGAATCAATGACAAAATACTTATGATAATGGATTTTATTTTTGTAAGTTTATAAAATTTTATATAAATTTATTTAAATTATTTATTCTATAAATTAAATATTCTTTAAATACATTTGTAATTTATTTTTAACTTTTAATAATTTAATTCATTGTTAAATACTCTATGCATAAGTCTTATTCTTTTTGAACTTTTTATTTCTTTTGTTTAATTATTTCCAATTCGTCTCTTACTCTTTTCCACTTTATGTTTTTTGATTTCATATTAAAATGTTCAAAAAATACAAAATAATTTAATTCCAAAAAAAAAAATGTGCAATTTTTTTTTTTAAAGAATATAAAACTATATACATATACATTTTATGAAAAAATAACAAACATATTTAAATAATTCATTTTTCTCACATTAAAGTTTTGGAATCATTTTGCCATTTATTTTGAAAACCGAAAGAATAATATTTAAAATGTTTCCAAATAATTCTATTGTAATGCACATTAATACAAAATATCTTAAATTTTTATACTAGAATAAAATATTAAAGATTTATTATGAAAAATTATACCGTTACTATGATTAAAGTAATTTATTACGGTTAAAAAGTAATTATTTGTAGTATTTTATTTAATAATAATGTAATTTTTATTGTACATTAATATTTAATATAGGGGAATTAAAAATAAAATGACTAAGAGTTTATAATAAGAAAATCAAAATTTATATGATAATTGAAATATAAACATATTTGAACAAATCAAATTTACTCAAAAACTTAGCGTTTAAAAAGATATGCCTATTACATAAAACGTAAGCGCAATTGCGGAAGGAATAGATTCGATCCGCGAAAAAACCGACTTATTTTAAATATTTTTTTTTTAATTTTAGCCATTATATTAATTCAATACGTACTTACAATTTTAATATGTAGTACAATAACGAACGAATCGACAATTAAATTTCAACGGATAGAAAAATTTGAATATAAATACGCCAAATTCGTAATTATTCGCAGAGTTTTGAATTACTGGAACTTTCTTAAACTACTATCCTCTCCTAAAAATTTGACAGTCCGCAACGTTTTCAATTACATATATTTTCAAAAACTAAATTTATTTCTCCGCTGTAATCGCGTTTACTTTTAGTGTAATACCTTAAAATATTCAAGTCGTATAATATTTGTAATTTTATTTCCATACAGGTATTTTAAAGACTAAATTTTACCCGCCGTAATCACGTTTACGTTTACTGTAATACCTTAAAATATTCAAGTTTTATTACATTTGTAACTCTATTTCCAGACAGATATTATCAAAAACTAATACTTCCCGCCGTAATCACGTTAACGTTTTGTGAAATACCTAAAAAATATTCAAGTCATATGACATTTATAACTCTATTACCAGACAGCTTCCAAAAGTTGTATTCATATAGAAATAAAACTTAATTTTTTGTATTATTCTCATATACTTTTCAAGTTTTATCTGATTCTGATATTGTTGTATTTATTATTTAATATTACAAAATATTATAATTTTTATTTGCTTTTTTGTAATTTGTTTTATAAATAAAAAAAACAACAGGAACAACAAAAAAATATATAAAATATAACAGAAATCGTAGAATATTTTATAAATGAAAAATATATTTAAAAAAAAACAAAAACAAATTTTTCACTAAAAAAATTTTCAAGTGCACATCTTTCGTGCCAAAAAAACAAAAAAAACAACAAAAACAAATAAAATAAAATTAAAAATGAATAAATAAAACGAAAAAATGGAATATGTATTAAAAACGGAAATGTATTTATATAGAAAAAAAACACATATATATTTGTACATATATGAAAATGAAAGGATATTTCCTTTGTCACTTCACTTTAAACAAATAATTAAAAAAAAAAAAAAAAAATATAAATTTTTTCCGCAGTTATTTGCTGCATTTTTAAAAAGTTATACTTATATTTTTTTTTCCCTTCATTCCAATTTCTCCAATTTTTTGTTTATTTATTTGTTTGTTTTTCTGTTTTTTTTTTTATATGTGTGTTGTTATCCTGAATAATAATTTCTAACATGCACGTTAAATTTTTTTTTTTTTTGTATTCTGTTCATTATTTAATCATTTCAGACAGGATGATTTTGAAAAAGATATATAGGAGAAAACATATACCAGAAATAAACATTCACAGGACTTAAAAAGGAAGAAATTTTTAAAAATGAAAAGCAAAAAACCAAAATTGTTTTTTATTTAAAAGGAAATAAGTTTCCAATGAAAATTTTGTACATTTATTTACTGTTACTTTAATAACAGAGAGTTGGTAAATTATTAAATAAAATAATCTGCTTATTTTTTATTTTTCGGGAAAATATTTTATATAACCCTGCCATGCCATCCTCCTTTGAACTGCTCCAATCCCATCCTTTGGAATCACAACTACTTCGAGTACAAAGGATCATATTTCGATTTCGTAGTTTTAGAATAAAATTTTTATTTTTACTCATCCCTTAAGCACGTTTCTATATTTATACGTAGCAACTTGCTTAGTTGGTTTAGAAGACTTAAGGGCTATTCATTTGACTAAAGAGCAGAATGCTTGACCAAACACATATTCGTATATTTACACTTAGTAGTTCGGTCTATGCAGTAGTTGATACACGATTTTTTACCCCAATGGAACCTATTATTTTTCGTGAGTATATTTTACTATAAAGGATTAGGGGCTATTCATTTAAGTGAAGAACAGTTTCCTTGAACTAACGCATATTCTTATGTTTACACTTCGTAGTTCGCTCTATACAGTAGGTTATAACGATTTTTTACCCCGATGTAACCTTTTAATTTTAAACACTATAATTGATTACTCAATAAAAGGATAATCAGACTGTACCCAAAACGACTCAACCTTCCCTTTTCAATATCAGAAAATATCTTGCGTACTTATTGGCAAATATTTTAAGAATTGAAGCGCCTTAAAGTATGCACTTTTTCTAATATAAATATCTTGCAAAGTTTGGACAGTTAAAATATAATATAACGGTTTTTTTTAGTTGTAAAAACTAAAACTCCTGATGAAAACTGAATTGGAAAATTCATATTAAAAAAAAAACATGTAGAAAAAATATTAAAATTGTGCAAGTATAAGAAAAAAAAAAAATAAAAGAAAGGAAAAAGAAATTAAATTAATTTTCCTCTACGATATTTTTTTAAGGATTCAAATTTTTATACGGAAGTTGTTAACAACTTTAAAAAATAAAATTATTTTATAATTGCTGTTAGATAGCGTTGTTCAACAAAAAAAAAAATGCAACAAGAAAATAATAAAAGTATATTTTGAAAGTTTTTTTTGAAAGTTTTTTGTCAGTTTGTCTGTCGTTGACTAAAGTGTATAAAATCGATATTGAAACTTTTTTCTTTGAAAATTTTGTATAAATTATCTGTCGTATCCAAATTGGGCCTTTTATTTATTAATGATAATTTATTAATTAAAACTAATAATTTTTGTTGTAACTAAAAAAATATGACCCAGGACTATATCTACGAATTCCAGGACAGTGTCATTCTTCAATAAATATAAAAACTCCATTAAAACAAGTGGAATAATTAAAATAAGAACTTTTTAATTCAAGAAACGAGTAAATTTTAATGCAAATTAAAGAATATTAAAATTTTAATGTATACAATTCCATATAGAGATGATAAGAGTCGTTGAGTTAATATGATTGAGAGAGCTTAACTATCAACTGTTATTAAGTTTTAGAAATTTTAATATTTTGGTCGAAGCAAGGAAATTTGTTGGTTTTGTTATAAAATTTTCAAAAAAATTTAATTCGAAATACTTGAAAATTAAATTAAAAAACACTATTAAGAATATTTAAAAACAATTTTGTACATGAAAAGTAAGGAGTAAATGAAGAGCAGGTGGAAGAGAGTGATCACAAATTAAAGCTAGAATCGCTCTAAGACGGTTCTAAGTGCCTTAAAATTGAGTTTAAAGAATTCCATGACAAAAATTTTAATAAATGTGAATTCGCTCTAAAATACTTCTAAGTGCCTTAAAATTGAGCTTAAAATTTACCAGGGCCATAATTTAAAAAAAAAATTTGGTTTACATGGAAATTATGAAATTTTAGTGGTGATCACGAATTAAAACTAGAATCGCTCTAAGACGGTTGGTTCTAAGTGCCTAAAAATTGAGTTTAAAGAATTCCATGACAAAAATTATACAAAAATTAAACAATAATTGTAAAATCACTCTAAAATGCTTCTAAGTGCCTTAAAATTGAGTTTAAAGTTTACTAAGACCATAATTTAAAATAAAAAATTTGGTTTACATGGAAATTATGAAATTCATCTCAAACTACTTTTAGAAAATCAGCTTAAATTTAGTTAGAGAAGGGCAAAATATTTTCACAATTTTTTCTTTTAACTTAAAAAAAAATAAAAATTAATACAATGAAGTTCATCAGAAAGCAATGGACTTTTACTTCTTTGAGTTTAAGTTAAAAAAAAATAAGTATAAAAAAAATTATTCCAATTAATTTTAATATAAGAGGATTATTCTGAATAGAGCTCTCACAACCTGAGGTATATTATATTTTTTTTAATAATTCTTACTTAAAAGAAATTATAATTACAATCAACCTAAGAAAGGTTCTGTTAATTTCTGACTTGCTTTTTAAAGATGAAATCTAACTTGAAACTTAATGTAATAGTTATAGTTACCCCTGGAACACATCTGTACATCTGAAGGATGTTTTGGCAAATCTTTTTTTGTAACCTGAGTTGATATCCAATTTGGCAGCTCTGAGATTTACTTAAGTTCGACATCCTTAACCTAAGATGACCATATTTATGATTGAATTTCCAAAGATAGTTGGCGTTAAATAATTAAGCTAAAATCTTAAATTAATACAATAAAACTTTATTTTTTATTCCAAATTTTTTTTTTTTAAGAATCCTGGTATAATTTAAAACACCCTGTCAATTTTAATATTAATTCATGAAAAACAAACCTAAGACCCAGAACCTAAAAAATTTTAATTTATATAATTTGTGATCACATTCTATCTATATATTCAGTATCTTCTCAACACTTGTTTTCAAAGTTTTAATTAAAAAGAAAAAAAAAAAAAATTTAATTAAATTTTTTTAAATTTCGAAAATGTTTTTTCGAAAAAACTCATTAAAACTAATCACATATATTTTTATAGTGAAAATCTCCACTATTTATACATCTGATCCAATAAGTATTGCTTTTTATAAAAAATATTTATTAGAACATCCGAATCCATGGCGTGAAAAAATTCTAAAAATGAATTTTTCCCAAATAAATCAAATTGATGAATCAATTCAATCTGGTATCAATTGTTTGGATCGTTTATCTGAGATTTATTTTAAAAAAGAAGAAGCATTAACCAGATCAAAAAATGTTTTAATATCACATGCCCATAATATGACAAATCCAGCTGCTTTAATTGAGCACGGCTATTTGAAATTAATTAATAATTTATCATCTAAAATAAATTTAACACGTTCAATGTATCAGATACGTATTTTATCTGATAATTATCCAATTACTGGGGTATTAAATGTTAATCCAAAAGCCCTGCTAATAACTGATTATTATATAATTATTGTGGATAGTTATAAACGGTTTGAAAATTTAATTAATAATTATATAACAAAAGCAGCAGCATGGAATCCAGGTGGTAGATTTATATTTCTATATAACAATCCCGTATTACGAAATGAATCCAATGAAATTGCAATGAAAATGTTCAAATTAGTTACATCCAAGTATTATGTCTCGAAGGCAATATTATTTTATTCAATTAATGACACTGCATATGATATCTTAAGTTTGGATTATTTTAATATAAGAAATTGTAAAACAGTTAATATTAAACGTAGTTATGGTATATGTAATAATGGTAAATTATCAAAATATGAGTTGTCATTACAAGCTGATGCCATTAAACAAAAACTATCAGATAAATTAAAACAATCGGTAACAAAATCGACCACCTTAAATAATTGTACATTTTATTTGTGTGCAACCGTAAATGAACCCTTTATATTGGAAAGTTGTGAAGGATTAGAAATTAAGCTGTTGAATGTTATTCGTAGTGTTTTAAAATTTAATTTAAAAAAACGATGTTATAATAGACCAAGAGGTGTTAAAAACCACAAAAATAATACATGGTCTGATTTGTTAGGCCTATTGAATGATATTCGGATAGATTGTGATTTTTTGTTGGGTGGTTTTTATCCAGATGATGAAGTACATGATGATTTTTGGCCAAGTGATACATATATGACAGATGCATATACATGGTTTTATAAAATAAGTGATGATGTTGAACCATGGAAAGGATTAGTAATAATATTCACTTTAAATGTATGGGCTAGTTTTGTTTTTGTACTGTTGCTGTCATGGATTACATGGTGGATTATTGGAAATTTGCTACCAGAAATTGAATCACAAAAATCAATTTCATTAACATTTATTAATAGTATAGCGGTTACAATTGGTGTTTCAGTAGATAAACCAAAATTTCATACATTAAGAATATTTTTTCTTGCTTTAACCATTTATGGATTGAATATTGTTTGCTTGTATACATCCAAGTTAATTGATATGTTTGGAAATCCAAGAAAAAATCATCAAATCAGTTCAATTGAAGGAATCATCAAATATAATATTCCATTTGGTGAGTTGAGAGATTAATTTCCAAATTTTTAAAAATAATAATTTTATATTAACAAAATCTTATATGTGGTGAATTAAGGTGGGCCAAAAGAGATGACTGATTGGTTTGAAGATGAACCATACATTTTAAAAAATTATGAACCTATGGATAAAAATTTTGAAAATGTAAAATTAGTTAGTGAAGGAAAAACTGCAATGCTTATTAATAGATTTTATGCACTGTTTAGTATTTATGATGATTATTTGTATGGTTTTAAGAAAAATGTTTTTTCAAGTCCATTGGAAATGATAACAAAACGTGGTTTTCCATTTTTATATCAATTTAATTGGATTATAAGAAATTTAAGAGATAATGGTTTCTTTCAGAAATTAGAAGATGATTTTAATTATAAAACATTTATATTGGAAAAAATTCATGATCGTATTGAAGTACCATGTAAGTTTGATATAATAACAGTCATACTTAAATGATGGTAATTAAGTGAATTTCATTTTAAACGATAATTAATCATTTCCATTTATTCACCACATCATATTATATTATTCATCATAACATTCTTTAATTTACAATTCACAATGAATTGAACTTTATATTCACCAATTTTCAAATTAAAATTTTCGACTCACCACATTTAAAAATATTCACCACTTGAAAGAAAAATATTACTATTAAAGAAATTGCACTATTTTAAAATTAAATTTTTGAAGCTTTTATATACCGTTATTCAAAAACATTTCACCATAGTTTAAATTATTCACCATTTAAAAAAAAAGATGTTGCAATTAAAGATGCTGCATTGAGCTTTTTCAATAATTAAAATTTTCCAAAAGTCGATATTTCCGTTATTCAAACTAATTTCGCAAAAACAAAATACTCACCTTTCACAATTTTTTTACTCACCACGAATGTACACTAAATATACATATTATAGTAATAACAATTTCTTCCAGCTCATGCTGTTGTTTTAACAACTTATCACTTAGAAGGAGCATTCGCAGTCTTATGTTTTGGACTTCTAATCAGTATAATGTCATTTGGTGGTGAATTTCTATGGTGGAATTATCAACAAAAGAAAATTATAAAAAAATAACAAGAAGAATTGTTAAAAAAATTAAAACAACTTCCGATACGATTTACACCAGAAATTCGACGTAAAGTTATTTTAAGAGGTCGAGACCTAAGAACTGTCAGATTCACAAAAGAACGTCAAATTAGAGAGGAAAAAGCAAGGAAAAAGCTAAAAATTATTAAGAAAATCACAAGTGGAGTTAAAATATTTATAAAACAATTACAAAAAATTAAATTGAGTAGAAAAAAATTCGTAAAAAATTATGACTTAAAAAATAATGATTTAAAAAACAATCAAAAAGAATTTAAATCCATCAGATTTACTCCACCCGAAAGAAGAAAAATTTATTAGAAATTTAATTTGTTTTTGTGGTATATGTACTTTCAAATGTGAGTCCCCGGATTTCCATAATTTGAATATTTGATGAGTAATTTAATTTTTATATAAAGATTGTTTTATTTTTTTTGAAATTGTATATTTCAATTTTTATTACAATTTTAGAATGGCATTATAACAATGAAAATAAAAATATTTAACATATTGTCACAATGTATTTTAATATAATATATATATATATATGTATACACATACCTATATTGATAAATATATATATATGTAAAATATTTGTACATGTATAAAATCAAATAAATCATAATAAAGTCCATAAAATTGAAATATGTGTTTTTAAGATCTAATAGATCAGCTTAAGAAAAATGGTAAATGGTTGAAAAGAGATATAAAATGTTTTGAAAGAAAGAGGAAGAAAATAAAATTATAGTCATTGTATAAAATTTATGGAATTTCTTTATACTTAGTCTGCTATATTTTTTTTTTATTTTTTTTATTTTCTTCAGAATACATCAGAAATTTATGAAAAATCTCATTTATGGAGAATAACAATAGGAGCACGGTTATAAATTAAGGTTTTTTTCCTGTTTGTGTTGACTTTTATTAGATGATGAGGGTGGTTGAAGAAATGTTGAATTTCAATAAAATAATATTTTTCAAAATAAAAAGAAACAGTGAAACCTTGACAAAATGTACACTTTATATTAATGCGATATAAAAGCTATTGTAATGCTTATTATTTGAACAACAGTTGCATACTTTTTCTGAAACTATACTATTTTAAGGTCAATTGAAATCAAAACTCTGAATTATAAAAAATCCTTGTTTTTGAATTCAATGAAAAATTCCCTCGGAACAGCCATATATTTTTTGTGACAAATGTTGCCACGATATCTGGGATTCTTAAGTAGGACTAGAAAATACTTTACATTTCCAAATCTACTTCAAATATATAAAACCTATTTCCGGTCAAGACTTGAATATATTTATTCACTGGTGACTATGACTCTCACATATCCAGCACCGCTCTTCGAAGCAATAAGTTATGAAGTGGAATGGTTAATCATAATGATGTCACAAAATATTTAAAGTCTTTAAATTACCGCCAAAATGTCAGAGCTGATTGTCTATTCTTTAAATATCTCCTGCTCTTGAAGAAATTAAAAATTTTATGCAAAAAACCCCTTCGAAGTAATTTATTTAGCAGCTTAATAACATATGAATACTACAGAGCTTTTTTAAGCAAGAACTCTTTTATAAATCGCATCTTCAGATTGTGGATCACATTACAACCTTATTTGTTTCTCAATTCTTATGATTTAGAAAAATCAAAGAAAGAAGTCAACTTATTCCTTCCGGGTTTTCCATTCAACTCTTGATAGATATTAAGTCTTAACGTTTCAGTTATTATACTGCGTAGGCAGGTTGTGTGCTGCCAGCATTATTCTGGAAAAGCTCCCACCTTACTTACTCAACCTGTTTCTTTTATTAAGTAAAAGCTGCCACGGGGTATAGTTTTTCAGATTTATCCCATTGTTCTGACGAAAGGGAGGAGGTTTCTTTTAATAAGTAAAAACAGCCAGGGAATATAGTTTTTCAGATGTCTTTTGAGAAATTCAAATACTTTAAGTGTTCAGAATTTTTAAATTTTTTTATCAAAATCGTTTTCTATACTCAAACTAATTCGATAATTTAAACATTTGAATCTATAGAGTCGACTCTACAATTTTAAGTCAAACCAACGTCTCTAAAAGCATTAGTAGCTCTTTTCCAAAAAATAAAACAATCTTCAAAAAAAAAAGCGTTTCTTTTATATGGGTTTCACTGTCTTCAAACCTAAATAATTATAAATACAGCTAAGTTCACATAAATACTCATATTGTATATCCTGTATTTTTAACAGGATAACGATTTTCTTAAAAACAAAAACAACAACAAAAACACAAAAAAAATCGCCTAAACATTACTCACCAGTGTGTTGCTCCTTCATTGTATTTTTTTTCAACAATTTTCTTATGTTTTGTAATACGAATATGATGTATTACAAAATTATAACAAAACAAATGTTAGACATATATTTGTCTCTTTCTTTTTATTTCGTTAGAAAAAAAACAAAAACAAAAACACAAAAAAAAATATATATATAAAAAGCGGGAGAATATAATAAAAACTTAAATCGATTTCATTCATGTAAGGATAACAGGATTTAAGTTAATCCTGTATACAATATAATTTTTCTTATAAAAAGTTGGTTACATTTAATACAGAATTTAAATTTTTATACATATCCATATATATTATATATATAAAACAATACAAATACAATTAAATTTTATGTATTTTATGGTTTTTAAGTACTTTTGGTACTTTTTCTTAAGGATTTATACGAGTATTTGTTATGGTAAATTTTATGTTATGTTATGACGAATAAAAATGAATTTTTCGCGCGACAATATAATTTTTTTTTTTTTTACTAATAAAGTTGTTACAGTGTATTTTAATATATGTATATATATATAAATATATATACCAAAATTCAATTGTCTTTTGTATGTATGTTTTGTTTTGTATGTAAAATGTATTATATGAAGTTTTTAAAGTTATTTTAATAGTTAGTGGAATCAAAATATGGTGTATTACAGTATAGTCGGCCAAAATACACTCTGATGTCGCGCTATAAAGCATATTTTGAAAAAAAAAAAAGGGACGACATTAAAACAGATCGTAAATTCAATTTAATTGCTGGTGGCACATGAAAAAACTTCTCTATTGTCTTTTGGTTCGTTCTTGTGTTGTTTTATTCGTTTTTTTTTTTGTTTTTGCTCTCCAATTTTTAGAATAAATTTTCTTTTACATCTTCAGATTTTTTTTTTATTATATTTTGTATTCTTAGATTTTTTATTATTGCTGTTTAATGTTAAAATTTATTGTTAAAATAAAATAAAATTGAAACAAATTATTTCTTTTAGGATGTGTTTTTTTTTAATACAACCAAAGAATAAATTTAGCTTCACTTTGTCTTGGGGGAATCTGAAGGACATTGTAGAAATGATAATTTGTTGGGAGAAAACTAATTTTTAAATTTATACATACTCAAATGACCAAAAAGTTATGGATGATAAAGTTTAAAAGGTACTGGAATTATCAAATCTATTTTTTGATTTCAGATTCTTAAAAATTACAATTTCGGTAATTTAAAGCTTGTTTTTTTACTATTTTTTTTTTAAAAAGCCTAGAACCTCTGTGAGATATCATAAGCTCCTTAGAGTTACAAAATGGTGAAATGAATTCTGAGTTACTGTAGAAGCACCAACAACTCAAAATCATTTCTTTGATATTAAATTATTTTGTTTAATAATAGACTTATTGTCCTTCTTTGACCGGGCATTGTAAAAAGAAAAAAATACAATGATCTGATATACAAATACAATGTGTCCATGAAGGATATTAATTAATTATTAAATAGTAATGAAAATTTTATTCAAATTCTTTGGGAAAAGGATAAGTATTTTAAATTAGAATAACTCAATATTTAGAGATGTGTATAAACCCTTAAAAACTTCAATTTTATTGAAATTAATATAAAACTTTTCATTCATTATTAGAGTCATTATTAAAATTAGTTTTCTACTACTATTTACTTTGTTAATTACACTTTCAATTAAAAATTATACACACTTTACTACTTTTAAAATCTCCAATATATTTGAGGAATGTCTCAGAACTTCCGAAACTATCGAAATATTAAACTATTAAAATAAATTCACTACAGAAATTTTAATTATTCCATTTAAGTCGTTTAATACTTTAACTTTTATTTAAACTTACCTAAAAGTATGCAAAATAGTATATACAATTATATTATTAAATATAAAGGACTTTGAGTATATATATTTTGACAACACTAAAAAAAATTTAAATTTAAAATTACATATTGCATAATAGGCAAGTAAAATGGAACTCCTTCTTAAATTCAACTGGTCAAATATAATATCTCCAGTATATGGAATTAAAAGCAGACAAACAGGAATAATTAAATTTCTTACAATTCAGTATGGACATACTCTAAACACCGAAAAATACATAATTGAACAATCCAATCCACCTACATGTTCACACTATGAAAATAGTTGGTCTATTAAACATATATTTACTGAATTTCAAGGTTCTAGAAGCTTTTTACTAAACCGAACAATCCGTAAAATCCTGAAGCCGCCAAAGGCTGAAAACATTAAAATATAAGAAAAAATTTTTTAAACATTTTAATATGGAGAATTAAATTTAATAAAATAAAATAGTGAAATCATAACTTCTAAATTACACAATATATTAAAATTTGAAAAAAAGAAGATAAATCTGTTGACTTTCAGAAATATTTAAATTTCATAAGCCTGACTAACTCTTTTAAAAATTTTGTAATTTTTTAAACTATCAGGTATTGTAAATAAGAAACATAATAGTATGTTTAAGTTTATAAATATTGTACATTAAATTCATAAACTAACATGCCCATAATGACCTTAGCAGCCGAGGATTTATTATTTAATATACATGTAAAATAAATAAATAAATAAATAAAAGGATCTTCCCATAGTTAGCTCTAGAAGTTGAAGGTAATACTAAAATCACTTAAAGGTTCTCAAGAATTTTTTTATACATTAAATACAATAAATTCTTAAGTATACAAAATATTTAAGTGCATTTTTTTATAAAAAAATAATACAATTTATTAAAAAAAAAAATCTTAAGATTCTTTTCATTTATATTAACACGCTTTTATTAAAAAAAAAACCCAAGCAAATAAATGTCGAAAACTTTCTATATCTATTTAAAAAAAAAAAAAAAATCTTATATTTTTCTACTAAATATGAGACATTCCATAAAAAAAAAAAAAATCGTCCTTTTTTTTTTAAATTCGTCCTTATTTTTTTTTTTTATTTGATTATTATATAAAAATTTTTTGATACATTTTATATGAAAGTCTCCGGAAGGATACAACTTTTCCTTGTTTTTTTTTCTGCTGCTTATATATTAGTAACTGTACATATACATATATGCTGATTGTGCAACTCAAGTATATAAGATTGTGCAACATAAGTATATAAAAATTATATAAGTACATAAGAAACATTTTATAGACTTAAAAGAAATACCCTGTACCCTTAAGTGAAATATGAACATTACGATTACATTGCGGATGTGTTAAAAAATGTTTTATTTTTTGTTTTTATTATTTGATTTTCTTTTTTTTCTGATTTTCATTTTTCTTAAAACAAAAGACAGCGATTTTCATTAAAATAACATAATGTTTCTTTTACCACCTTCACATATAACCCAATACATATTAATATTTTATTATAAAAATTCAACCCCAGGACATAGTTCAGTGGTTTTTTCAATTGTAGTTGTTTTTATCCTATACTTCAATTTTTTTTTTGCAATAAATTGAATTTCTATAGAAAAAAAATAATAAAAATAAAAAAAAAATAAAAAAAATAAAAAAAAAAAATAATAAAAATAATAATAATAAGATTTATGTGAAAAACTAGACAGACTATGGCTATCAAATATATGTTTTACATATTGGCATTAATGTAAAAATTGTCTTATTCCTTATTTTTTGTTGATTTTTTTTTGTTTTTTTTTTTCTGAATTAAAAATTATGTAGAATTCAATTTGAAAAGAGTAGGAAAGAGATAGACAAAATTATATTATTATCCTGTATATAAAAGGATAACTATATGTTAGTATATAACTTGTCTGAATATAAATTGTTTTATTGAAAAATGTATCTTTTTTCTTCAATATTTTTAATTTTTCTTTTTTTTTTGTGTTTTTTTAATAAAATAAAATATAAAAAAATTAATTTTAAAACTTTTATCAATTATTTGAAAAATTTATCAAATAAAAATTATAATTTATTACTAATAAATTTTTTTTATTTTTTTTTTATTCTATTAAAAAGGGAGAGGAAAATTAATATTAAAAAATTTTTTAATTTTTTTTTTCAGTGAAATAGTTTTTATAAAAGAATTGTTTTTAAATTTTTGTTTTTTTTTTTTTTTCAATAATTATTATGAAAATTGTTGATCCTTTGAGTTTTTAGAATATTTTTTCTTGTTTTTGTATTAAAGAGAGTAATAGTCATATTTTAATTTTTTGTGAAACTAATATTTTTGAGAGTATTTATAAAGTCGAGGAAAATGTCCTTTGAATATGAAAAATTTAGAGATCCTTTAAGAAAGTTTATAATAAGAATCATTTGTTAGATAATTAGACTTTGATAGTTTTAGAACAACTGAGTGTTATTCTGATATATTGAGTCGTTGCTTTTCAAAATCTCATTTTGTAAAGCTCAAACTTAACAAAAAACGCGTTTTTTCATCATTTATTAAGTTATCTTTAGATCAAGCCCTTGATATAAAAAAAGTATAGGATTAGGCGGTACTGGGTTTTATATAAAAATAACTACAAAGCAGGCATGTTATACTTTGTAGCAGAACCAGCTTTACGAGTTTCCTGAATGCAAGTTTGCTCCGTTGTTAAATGTCTTTGATCTTTTCTAACATCGCATCATAAATTTAAATCTATATTTAATATAGATTTTCGAGAAAATCGGCAACTGTCCCCATTAAGGAGCTATTAGGACTTAAAAATAAAAAATTTATTGTTTTTATAAGTAAGCAGTATCTTAGTCACCACTATATATATTTCCTAAATTAAAAGTTAACATTGAAATTCCAACATTATATTTCGATAAAATACTCAAGTATGAAACACTATATAATTTTGAAAATTAGCCTTTTTTAAAAACCCTTGGTTTTTTCATCACTTGTTTATAATTAATATGAAACTACCCTAACTCAACACCTTACCCTATCCAAAAACTTATGATTGTTTTAACAACGACTAATTTAAGTTTCTTGATCAAGTCAATGATTCTCTTTTTTGCTCGCCTGTTATAATGATAATGCCATTGCAATTTTCATCTTCTATGTATCCTATAGGATCTAAGTATATAAAGAATTCAGGTGCAATAAATCCTGTATTTAAAGAAGTTTCTATGTACATTATGATGATAAATTTTTGAGACTCAATTGTTTTCTATTACTTATTAGGTGTATAAATAAATTATCAATTCTGTAAATAAATTTATTGGAGTTGTAGAATCTACTTTGAATATGAAAAGAATCATTTTTAAAAGGAACATTATCGTATAAATCATTAATTGTTAATTAGAATTGAAAATCATTAGAGAAATTGTTCGTAATTCCAAATCTTTGAACCCTTTACATTTTAAAAAACTCCTTTTTAATGTTCAGTTTTTTAAGGACTCACTTGTTCTAATTATGCCATTAAGAGCTCAAAAATTATTTAGGTATTCTTACATCGAGCAATGGATATAAAAAATTAAAACTATGGTGGCAATGACTCTTATTTAAAAAAACTACAAAGCGAGAGTTTTTTGGTGTAGCAATATAAAAAAAATCGCTATTTTTAGAAGGGATATTCATCATATCGTGGCTTTAGTGCAGCCCAGTTTTTACAAATTTTTTTTAAATTTTTTGTGGTAACGTTCTTGAATGTCCTTACTAATCTTTAACAGACATCGTAAATTTCATTGGATTTGTATAAAAAAAAAATTAATTCTTACTTTAGTAAATAATTTTTACCAGTATGGTTTTATTTAATCACAGATTTTTCCTAATTGAGAAAAAACGTTCAAAAAGCATCTGGAATACTAAATTAACATAGCCAAAACACAGGCCCTATATAATGACCGAAGAGTGACGATTAAACTAAAATGTCCTTGAAGGCTTTAATGGAAACTCCGGAAAAAATATGTTTTTTTCTAAATCAAGTTTTTGTGTAAAGTCTTGATAAAGTATTCCACAAGTTGGAAGTGCAACTTAATAAAGAACTCCTATATTTATTATATAGAATATAGAGAATATAATAGAAAATGTTTTTCAGTATATAAATTAGTAGAAGTTTCCAGTTATACAAGTTATTAATTGTAAAGTACCGTTAGACGATAATATATATATATATATCGATACTATATCTATACTATATATATATATATATATATCATACTTCGAAGTTTCAGTCAAAATAATTCAATATTAAATTCAATAACAAATTTATTTATTTATTTATTTATTCGAATATTACGCATTACAGTAACTACGCAATATTGGTAAAGCCCTCGGCTGCCAGGGCCATTGTGGGCTGATTCTAATTAATATTTCAATTTTTCAAATTTTCAATAATTCAATTCTAAATAATTTTTTCAATTTCAATCTAATTTAAATTTAAGACTTAAAACTATTTTTATAATTATTTTGATTAGCCAATATACTTATTTACACTTACATATTACTTAAACAGTTTTATATTTACATTACATTATTATTACTTACTTATTTACAATATTGAAAAAGCTTTTTTGATTTCATAACTAATCCTTATATATAATTTAATTTAAACATTCAAAAAATTTTAATCTTGTAATTTTTGTTTTTATATAATATGCAATAAATAATATTGATATTACTTTTTTATGTCGTTTTAGTTTTCCATTTTTAATTTTAACTTTTAAGAATTTGCTTTTTCTCCTCTTTTTCTATTATATCTAAATTTTATCCCAAATATTAAAATCCCTAGCTATCTTATGTATTAAGTCTATTCTATTGCGGTTAGGTTGAAGAAGATGTTTAGTGTTAAGATTATTGTTTGTCAAAATATTTAAAGTGAAAGGACATTCGGTGAAAATGTGTTTCACAGAGAGTGTGTGTCCACATTTCGGACAAGAAGGAGGGTCTGTTTTGTCAAACAGAAATTTTTTTGTAGCAAGTGTGTGTCCAAGTCTAATGCGACAGATTTTTACGTCAATTTTTCTTCCCTTGCCGATTTCGTATTCTGGTTTTAACGTTGTGAGCCAGTGAGTCTGTAAAAAGTTATTTGAGTTATCCCAGTTTGCTTGCCTAGTGTTTTGTATAAATTGCTTGATTTGCTTTATTTTTAAATTCAAGTGTTGGTTATATAAGCCTATGATGGGGCTCTTTATAGCTAACTTGGCTTCTCTGTCTGCAAATTCGTTTCCCTTAATTCCGCTATGACCGGGGATCCATATTATTTTCAATTCCCTTCCCATTTGACTTAAAAGGTTTCTAACGGCTTTTACTAAAGGTTGTTTATTTGCGTAGTTCTTTATGGCATTGAGGGCACTTAAACTGTCTGAATAAATATTTATTTTTAAATTATTTAGCTTTAGACATAACTTTAGTGCTTCATGTATTGCTACTAACTCTGCGTTGTATATTTCCGTTGCAGGTTCTAATATTTTTAGCTCTAAGACTTTATCTTGGTCAACTATAGCAAAAGATACCCCGTTTTCCGTTTTTGATGCATCCGTGAATATTTTATACGCATCAGAGTAAAGGTTTTCAGAGTGCTCCTTATAAATCTGTTGGTAATTTGCGGTTGTTGTGCTTTCTTTTATAAACTGTGATATTGAAATATCTATAAATTTATTTGGATCAAATAACCAAGGGGCAGATATTCTAGAATTTTGAGGTGCTATATCAAACGGGATTTCATTGTCCTTTGAAAGACTAATTGCTTTTACAAGCGAAGATTGCATTGGCACTCTAATCTTATCCTCAAGTAAAGCTGAGACTAACCTGTATAGTGGGTGCTCCTTGTCACTAGCTTGTTTATGTGCAAATTTCATAGCAATGAGGTTTCTTCTTTCTACAAAGGTAGGGAAACCCGATTCTATCATTATGCTTTCTACATTTGAGGTTCTTAGAGCTCCTAAAGCAATTCGTGCAGCTAAATTTAATTGTATCTGAATTTTAGCTATTTGGGCTTTTGTGCAGAAACCGTACACTGTAACTGCAAAGTCAATTTTTCCTACTTGCATCGATTTTGCTATTTGTGTGGCTACATTGATAGTTGGTCCATATTTATTTCGACATATGATTTTTAGCAGATTATTGGTTTTTTTGAGTTTTGTTACTAATTTATTTATATGTGGCTCGAATTTTAAAAATTTGTTAAAAGTAAGTCCTAATATTGAAATTTCATTGACATCTCTTATTGTTTGGCAGTCAAAATTTAGGGGGTTTTGCATGCAATTTCTCTTTCTGCAGATATGTATACATTCTATTTTGTTACTTGGGAATTTTACACCATTATTATCTGCCCAGTCTTTCAGTAAATTTAAGCCATGCTGAAGTGTAGCCGGAATTTGATTATCATTTCTTTCAGCATATAATAGAATGTTATCTGCGTAAATGAGATAACGTAGACCTTTGGCTTGATTAAGGACTGTTGTTACAGAGGAAATAAATGTATTGAACAAGTGGACAGAAAGCGGTGAACCTTGTGGTATCCCATTGTGCAATTTTTTAACAGGCGAATACGTCCCTCTCCAACTTACAACTATTTTTCTGTTTTTTAAAAAACTATCTATAATTTTCGTGAATTTTAATCCAACTTGCCAGGTTGCTAATTGTTTTAAGATTGTGTGTGCTGAAATGGCATCAAAAGCTTTTTCTATGTCACAAGACACAACAGAACTGTGTTCTTTATTGTGCAATGACATTGCCAGATCAAATTCAAGCGTTTGAAGTAAGGTGGTAGCACTTCTATTAGGCCTGAAACCATGTATCTTATTTGACAAAGTTTTTTCTAGTAGCCAGCTTAGTCTATTACCTAAAACTTTTTCAAGAATTTTGGAGAGTGTGGAAATCAAGGATATGAACCTGTAATTTTGTGGGTTACTTAGGTCTGCTTTTGCTTTTGGAATAGGCTTGAGTTCAGCGACTTTCCATGCTTGTGGAAAAACTCCTGAATCAAGTATTCTGTTATATAGGTTGACCAAACGATTTTTAAAGTGTTGAGTCGTATGTTTTAACATACGATACGAGACTCCGTCTATACCCGGCGTTGTTCCCTTGAAATTGCGTAGTATATTCTCCATTTCTCTTACAGTAATGGGATCATCCAGTAAATTTGAACTTGTTGTAGGCAATTTAAAGTTTAGTTTTTGTGTTATAAAGTCTGCAGAGTATGTAGTATCCTCTGAGGTTTTAGAACACAAATTTACAAGATAATCAACATTTTTTTCGGGATTTGTAATTAGTTCGCCTTGAGGTTCGTGCCTTATTGCCAATAGATTTGACTTTTTTTTCCCTATAACCCTCATTGCTTTTTCCCAATAGTTGTGGGTGTCTTCTCCAATGCTGTTTGCAAAGTTTTCCCAAGATCTAGCTCGAGCGACTTTAATTGCTCTTCTAAGTTTTGCACTAGTTTTTTTAAGGACTATGAGATTTTCGCTGGTTTTGTCTCTTTTAAACTGCCTAAATTCTCTGTCTCTATTTCTAATTAGCAAGTGAATTTCTTTGTTAAACCATATTGGCCAGTTGAATTTGTGAGTACTTGATTTAGCCATCGAAAGATTCGCCGCATATCTTACACTTTTAGTCAAGGTAGCTACTTCTTTATTTATGTTTGTGCTTTCTGGATATTCTGTTAAAAATATATCTTGGCTTTCTGAAAATTTGTCCCAATTTGCAGTTTTTTCTAGGAATTTAACTTTGTCTTTGATTTTTTCCTCGCCTCTTAAAGAACATAAAAGAATGGCAAAATGGTCACTTCCTTTTGGATTTGGTGTAGTTAACCAATTAAATTTGGACACTAAATCCGGAGAACCAATAGTCAGATCTATACATGTTAACGTTCCATGCGTGCTCAGCAAGGTAGGAGATCCGTCATTAAAAAGTATAAGATCATCATTATTGTTTATACATCCCTCTACCATTTTTCCACGATTGTTGGTAATTCTGTCTCCCCAAGTCTCACTACGAGCATTAAAATCGCCCAAAATAAGAAAAGGCTTTTGTATTTGCGTGAAGAGTTGTTCTAAATCATTTTGATTATATTGACGATTATGTTCAAGATACAGATTAAGAACTGTAATCGGTGAAGCGAATTTGGGTAAATTTACTTGAATAGCATTAGCTTGAATATTAGTTCTTAAACTAATTTCTTGAAAGAAAAGGCCATCTTTTATTAAAAATCCTAAACCTCCTTTGGATGGATTATTATTGTTGTTTTTAAAAATACAATTATAATTTTTAAACTTGGTTGGACCATTTGGTCCGAGATGCGTTTCTTGTAATGCTATAATCAGAGGTTTGTGTTTCATAGTTAATAATTCTAAATGTCCTATATTTGTATAAAAACCCTGAATATTCCATTGTAAAATGTCGCAAAATTGTTTTAGTTTATTATCTATACTCATTTTATTATTATATTATAAATCAACAAAAAAAAAAAAAAATTAATAAGAATTATGATAACGATAAAAATTATGAATTATTCAGTACCGATAAAAGAAAAAAAAAAATTGCTAATAAAATTAAAAATAAAATTAATTAGGTATATGCTCTTATAGTAAAGAGAGAAAACATAAAAAAAAAAAAAGAATAAGAAACATTAAAGAGAAACAAAAAAAAAAAAAAGAAGAGAAAAGTTGCATTCTTAATTCATAGTAATTTCGTTATCGGTGCTATCTGCAATATTAAAATTACTCATTTCACTATTATCAAGGTAATTATTACTGTCACCGCAGATGTTTTTAGTTTGTAAAAATTTTGTTTGTTTTTTGTTATTGGTACTATTGTTATTATTGTTGTTATTGTTATTTTGAGAGGTTTTTTCAATAGAACTTGTCGTTTGATTAATTTTATTATTTTGAATATTTAAATTAATTGGGTTAGTTTTATTAATTGTTTTGTTAGTTGATAATATTGTACTTATCTTCTCTTTATTTTCTGATGTTACGTTTTCGTGTGATGAGGGCGTTGAAATTGTTGATTGATGTGATGTAGATGGCGTGCTGACTTTAGGAGTGTTTACTTTGTTGCTAGCTTGATTGGTCAAATTGACATCTTGTTTCCGGCTGTCAATATTTTTGTTGTTTACATTTGAAAAAAGTTTAGAATAGTTATTTTCCTGATTTTTTAAATTTTTCTCGTAACATATATAAGCTTCTTTTTTGGAACAATGTAAGTTTGTTTTGATTTTTAGCACTTCTCTTTCTTTAATAAAAGCTGGACAGTCACGAGATGCCGAACTGTGTTGAGCACCATTACAATTAATGCATGAAAACTCAGCGCACAATGTAGCATGTGTGGTGTCTCCTTCTGGTCTTTCTATTCCACAATCTGGACATCTTGGTGAGTTTGAGCAGTGTTTTTGTGTGTGTCCCAGTTTTTGGCATTTCCTACATCTCATTGGTGTTGGAAACCATTTTTTGACCGTGTGAATAGTAAAACCACTTTTAATTTTTTCAGGTGGGTCTATAGCATCAAATGTAATAATGACTGCTCCCGTATATCTTTTTTGACCATCATACATTTTGGTGAGCTTAAAAACTTCGACTATGGATGGATTTTTTTCTTTTAGACCTGCTAATATTTCTTCTGGCTCCACATGAATCAAGTCGCGGTCAAAGATCAAACCTTTGGAGAAATTCAAGTTTTTATTGAGTTCACTAATTATTTTTATTGTTCCGAGAGTTGATTGTTTAAGGAAAATATCGGCAATTTTTTTATTCGGGACCTCGAGGATGATGTTGTTAGTTCTATCCCAGGATGCCTTAAAGGTAGGATATATTCCCTCCAGAAGCTTGTTTATTACAAATTTATTATATTTTCGTAGTGGTTTTTCACTGTCCAGTGCCTTAATGTTTAAAAATCGTTTTCCTTCATTCGTAAAACATGGTGTTGTGGCGTCCAAGAGTAAGTTTTGGCCGGTTTTATTGGCTTTTTTACGCTTTTTCTTGTCGGTTTCTTCCTCGCTTAAGAGGTTGAAACCGATTAAGCTTCCACTTGGAAGCATGTAATTATTTTTGTTATTTTTAGGTTATTTTTAAATTTTAAATTTTTTTTTTTTAAAATTAAAATAAGTTCCCAAATTAAGTGATTAAATGATAATTTTTGTGTTGAATATTGAATATGTTTAAATTTAAAAATTTTTTTTTTTTAGAACAAAACTACAAAATTTTGTATAGGAAAATTTCACAATTTCACGTCCTTTTTGCTTCGTGAAAAGCTAACGACTGCCAATAACAAATTTTATTTAAAAAAAAAATCAAACTTCTTATATTATTATTGCATACTCTTAGGATTTATATAATACGAAAACAACTTGTTTTGGAAAAATAAACTGATTAATGGACGACAAATAAGATATTTCTTTTATTTTATTTTTATATAAAAATTAAAAAAAAAAAAAAACTTTTTTATTTAAGATGCACTCAAAGTGAAAGAAAAGCTTTTCTATAAAGCTCGAAAATAAACATTTTAAAGGACGATAAGAGGGATTCACATTTTATTTTCATCTCAGTTTTAAAAAATTCTAAGAAAATGTTTGATTTCGTATTTTTAATCAAAATCAATGATTTTCCAAGTTAAAAGAAATGAAAATCAAATAAAAGTTTTATAATATATACGATTGTTGGTGTTATTTATTTTCCGTAAATTATCTTTTAAAAAGTTTTTAGATTTTTTATTTTTTTTTTAAATTTTAATCCCTTGACATGAAGCGATGCCTGTCATAAAATTGCAATCAAATAAATGATGATGATGAAAATAATTTATAAATTCAATTCAAATTGTAATGAAAGGACAAGAGTCCTTTTCCCTGATGCAAGAAATGTTAAAAGTAATCTTGGAAAATAAATTTTTATATTCACCATCAAACTAAAAACCAAACGACCACGAACAGGTACTTGAAACTATAAAATATTATTGCTAAAACTTAAAAATCAGAATTCCAGATGATTCCCATTCAAAATGTATTAAGAAATTGAAATGTAATTTCAACAAAACGCGTTTAAAATTTCATCAAAGTTATTTTTGAAAAACATTTCACAGAATTTCCATCAAATCATAATAAAAAAAAAAAAACAAAAATGTTTATTTTCTAAATGTTGAAAATGATTGATCTGATGAATCGTGCTGCTCTGTAATATATGTTATACATTTGTAGTATAAAAGACAGAATTGTCATTGGTTATGAGAGTATGACAAATGAAGTTATGTTTTGTATATGTGTTTTTTTTAATTTTTTTTTGATGTATTTTGTTGTGACATTTACAGATGGGATTAGTAATAAAAATTTCCTGAAAAAAAAAACACAACAAACCCTAAATGAAGTCACATATGTTTTCTAATATTTAATTCAAATAGAATATCAATGATTGATTTTATATTTTCCATTTTCATTTTCTATTTAAACATTAAAAATTGCTATTAGAAATGTTTTTATAGCTGCGATAAAAGCTCGTTATTTCAAAAAACGGCATGGGGTATTTGGTTGGGGTATTTGGATGGGGTATTTGGGTGGAGTATTTGGATGGAGTATTTAGATGGAGTATTTAGATGGGGTATTTGGATGGGGCATTCGAATGGGGTATTTGGATGGGGTATTTGGATTGGGAATTTGGATGGGGTATTTGGATGGGGTATTTGGATGGAGCATTTACATGAGGTATTTATAGGCGATATTCGCGAGGGGTATTTATAATGGCGTTCTTGTGGTAAATTGAATGAACAATTATAAAAATTATTTTTGTTTTAATTTATTTTATGCGACTCAAATTTATTTGCGTATCCATTTTGGAAGTTTTTTTCAAAACTATATTTTCAATTAAAAAATACATAATAGAATCGATTGTAAATTTCAGCTTTTTATTTTATTGTAATTTTTTTAGTATTTTCCTTGTTTTTATTGTCTGACTAAAAAGTTATTAAAATTTTCCATTAAGTTGAAAAAAAAAACAAAAAAGCCATCCCGGAAATAGCAACATAATAAATTTGAAAGTCATTAAACTTTTTTTTTTTAAATAAAAATCAGCCATATAATTTTATAATTTTTTAGAGAATTCAGAGAATGAAAATTCATTTTTGGTAGACAATCTTTTGCTCTTTTTTTTTTATATTCGTTTCACTAAATCTATGGAGCACTTAAAAGTGATTTTATAAAAACTTCCTAAACTGATTAAAAAAAATTATTATAAGTTGGATAATGTAAAACAAGTGTAATAGGATTTTGCAAATTTTTTTTTAATACCATTTAAGCCTAAAAGTATGCTTTAGTTTTATTAGTTTTATTTGCATTCTCGTAATTGTCAGACTTAATTAAAAAATAAAGAGTAAAGAATAAAATACACAAGATAATAAGAGGAGAAATTATTTTATAGGGTGGTTTTTTATGAATTTTCATCTCAGGCTGGTTTAGTAAATCTTTTTACAGTCATTCCTACACTATACTGATTATTTTTTTGAACTTTTCTTTTTATTTTAATATAATTTTTTGATTTGAATTTTTGGCATTGTTTCATGTCTTTTTAATACTTCTTTATATATTTCTATTATGTACATTTAATATGGTATGAGTGAGGTACTTATATAATTACATTGGACATTGGGGATAAATGTCTGACCAGTTTTATGAACTTAAGATAAAAGTTATTATTCTTAAAAAATAAATAATGAAAATTTATAAAGAATTTTTTAAAGTGTTTAAAATTAATAAGAATTTGAGATGTGATTTAAACACATCTATTATTTAAATGATATTAATATATTGCACAAATCATTTACAATAATAAAATAATTATAAGTATTAATATTTTTGAGAAGTTTTAATTTTTATTTAATAATAATTGATTTATTTAATAATAAGATTAACATTATGATTAAAGCAACAAACACATAGGTTTTCGTTTAAAAAATTCTAGTTCTTGTTCTAGAAGCTAAGGTAAACCTTGAAATTTCGAAACTTAAAAATTTGATTATTGAATTAAATGAGAAAGCGAAGATTAAAAGATAAGCGAGGAAAAGGAACTCAGATAATAATGCGAATATTTTCATATTAATGAGAAGCGAGGACGATATTAAGTGTAAAAATAATCCATGAACAATGGGTTGAGGGGCGAAATCTTGGTTTAGTAAATTTCAATTATAGAAAATCTCGTTTAGAAAACCTCGTTTTCGAAAATAAAGATTTTTTAAAAATCATGACAAGGCTGATAATTGTGATTTTGTATTTAACTCTTAAATCCTTAAAAACGATATTTATTAAAACAGTGAGATTTTTCAAAAGCAGTGAACGATAACCTATGCGACGGCAAACCTAATTTCCCGTTTTGAAAGGAAAATACTGCATAAAATTATCGGGCCAATTATCGACATGGGTCAATTTTGAACGCAATGCAGAGCTATACAATGTGTACATCGACAGCGATGTTGTGACATTCATAAAGCTATAACGCATTAGGTGGGCTTGTCACATGCAACGTACCGCAGATTCTCGCGTTTCGAAGAAGGTATTGAATGGGAAAATAGTAAACAAAGGCCAGTAAGGAAGCCGAGATCAATGCTCCAAGAGCAAAATTATAACTGCTGCCCAATATCAAGTAAACTGAGTGAGAATGATTAAGGAGACCAATGTTTGCCAACGGACTGTAGCACCATAGAAGAAGAAGAAGAGATTTTTCAATAAGAAACGAGCTTTCCTAATATGAAATTTTTTAAAATAGCGATAGAAAATCTCGAAAATTTTAAAAAAGGGAAATTTTCTAAAAATAGATTTAAAAACAGGATTTACTACACCGAAACTATGGAACATTCTTATGAATTATATCACATAAAGATTCATATTTTAAATAATAAAAATATTAGTTTTACAAATATTACCTTTACCCTCTTTAGTTTTCTGAGGTTTTTATTCATTTAGAGCTAAACTATTACCAAATTAATCAAATGACGCATTTTTACCTGTGTTATTAGCAATTTAATTTGATAAAATATATTAGAATCTAATCTAATCTATTAAATTGAACATATCAATTAAACGAATAAAGAATACATTTCATTACTACCGAAGATTTTTTTTATTACTTTAAATAGTTTGACCAAATTTAAACTAAGAACTCTTGCATTAAAAATTACTAGTAAAACTTAATGTATTTTCCAATTTAATCGAATTACCATTCTCCTAAAATCAAAATTACTTTATTTTTTTAGGTAAACCCTATGATTCTAATTTATCTAAATTATTAAATAGAATCTAAAATCACAAACTTTCCTTAAAATTTTTAATTTATTAAAAAAAGAAAACGTACAAATTTTTAGATTTCAAATGATTTATTTAAGATATTTCAAATAAAGGCCTCGTGTATAAGAAACACTTTTAATTCTAATATAGAAATATATTTAATTTTTTTTTATTCATTCCAAAATCCATTATTATTCATGCCTAACAAAATTAATTTATATATCATTCGTGCATATTAAAGGTCGGTCTTTTATTATTTCTCTGTTAATTTTTTTCAAAACCTTTTAAATTTAATTTTTAAAAAAAAAATTTTTCAAGTTTATTATCCTATCCACTCTTAACATTCATATACGAAGGATATATGGTTATATGTAAGAATGTAAGTAATGTGTATTTAAACTTATTGAATATGCCCATAATTTAAAAAATGTAATCATTTGTCTTTTTTTTGGATTTTTTTTCTATGTTTGACTTAAACATGGCAAGCACATACCATTAAGTAAAAGTCGATTTATATGAAATCAGAGGCTAAAATAAGAGACATTTTATTTTTTTATGCTGCTTCTAAAGTCCTTCGTCTTTTATTTTAAAAAATTTTTGAGTTTTTCTTTTGTTTTATCTCCTATAGACGTTTCTTCATCTTCATGTATACATATATATAACAAATGTAGTATAGTCTTCTAAATATCTTTTCTTAACAATTTCCTCAATCAAAAAATAGCAAAACTTTGGCTCAATTCCTAAAAACAAAAAATTCTAAGAAATATAAAACATGTTTTGCCCCTTTCTTTTGACTTCTTTTCTGCAAGAAGTCTTTTAAAGTTGGGTAAGGAGCAAAATAAGTGAACGTCTCGAAATCAAAGTTCATAAATCACTAAAACTCTACTTTAAATGTCTCCAAGTTATTTTATATACTTGGTACAATGTATTCCAATATATTTTATATTAGAGTCAAAAGTGTGTAGGAAATTAAACGCAGAAAAATGCCTTTTCTTATAAAAACGCCTAAATATGTGGAAATAAAATACAAAAAAAATAATAACAAGAATCAAAACAAATAATAAAGTGGAAAAAGAAAAAAAAAAAAAATGAAATAGATGATGATAAAAAGGATATGTCATTACTGGAAACAATGGACAACACAACTTACAACAAACAAATAACAAAACAAAATATATTATGAAAATTATACAGTTGAACTGAAGTTAAAGGGAACTGCTCCGAGGTTTTAAAACTTTGGTACATTTTATAACATACCATTTTCAGTTTTATTAAGAATATTGGGCATTCTCATAGTAACTGTAAACCAAAGTTAAGTTTTATGAATCAAGAAGTTCAGTAAAAACCCGATTCCTCGACTGTAGGTATTAAATATGTTAATGAAACCGAAAGAAACTTCTGCGCCAGTTAACATCTTGTAAAATATTTATAACTTTAATTACTTCATAATACGACATTAACTACTGCTTTTAAATGTAATCTAACTGCGGGGTTTATCTCCCGTTATTTCCAATGAAAGACAGTTATCTGACTCCTGGTCGAACCACACCCTCTTGGTTAAAGAGAAACACATATTTAGGTTAGTTTTTAATTGTAGGTATGTCGGCACCTTTTAAATTAACTTTTTTTAAACAAATTTTTTAGTCTTTCAAGTTTCACACCTTTAACAAAGCGACCTGAACCTGGGGCATATAGCCGATCAAACTGCTTCACGAATGTAGAGAAGTTTAATCGAGTATAGGAAGGAACTGTGTCAGCTTATTTGAAGGAAATTCAACTTCCCAATTCAATTTTTTTATTAAATTTGAAACATTTAAACCAAAACGATTCGAATTATCGAAGTTCTACTCTAAATTGCAGCTTCTTTTCAACAACATGCCAAAACAAAAAAATTAAACAACAAAACAGAAGAAACAAAAGTCAAGAAGTCAATTTAATAAGGGTCTAGAAAATACAATAACATGAAATAGATAATAAGGGAGGTCTATCATTCTCAATCCATTAAAAATATATAAAAACAAATAATAAATTCCTACCTATCCAGTTAACACCCCAAGAAAACAAGATAGAAAAATATTTTTATATATAAAAAAACTGAAAAATCTAAATTAAAGATTTTCTTAAGATATTTTTTTTATTATTTTGTTTTTTATTTATATTCATGCCCACATTCACATTCACATTTTTCTAAAGAAGTCCGCAGATCATTTATGTTTCTTTATATATGCGTACATGTATTATACATTATATATATACATTTTCTCGCCTTCTTCATTTGTACTTCCTGTCAGAAAAGGATTTTTCAATATATTTAAAAAAAGTGTTCCTTATGGAATTTCCTTTTTTTATACTCTTGTTATTATTGTTATAAATAAATGTTTGAAACGTAGGTTGAATATTCTTTATATGATTTGTTTTGTAATCATTTTGTCTTTTTTATATATTCGTTGTTCTTTTTTTAATAGTCCCAGTAATAAATATTATAAATATATATTGTATATTAGGTTTGCCAAATTGTTATGATCATGATAACTAACATTTTTGTATTAAAGAATTGTAAGTTGGATCCAAAATCACATTTAAAGAGAAGTTTATTATTAATTTATTTCAAAAATTATTTCTACTCAATTAAGTTTTAGTTTTATTTATAATATTTATGTCTGTGACATTTAAATGTGAATTGAAATTTTGTATTTGAATTTAACATATTTAATTGCTTTAAATTTGATACTGTGTCAAAATATTTAAATTTACGTAAAATAATTTGAATTAAATTTAAAAATGGCTGACAATATAGAAAATATGTAAATTTTACGCAAAAATATCTTGGATAATTCATTTAGAATAACTTATTATTTTTCGTTAATCAACTTGTAAAATAATAATCAAATTTTATTGATAAATTTTTGTATTATGACAATTCTAGTGATTGAAAATCAGTAATAATAAATGAAGCAATAATTTTGACATACTTCATACCAATTCCTACTGGTTCCTACTTATTCCTACTTTTTCCTACTGGCATTTTTGAGTCATTTCTTTTTTAATTAACAACTAAATTAAGTTTTATTGTAAAAAAATAATGCGAAAATACACATACAGAGCCTATATAGTATCCTTTAAGGATCCAATTCAAAATCAACGAATTGAACGACTTGATATCAAAGTTCTTAAGTTACCTTTGTAATGTCTTCAAAAACACATCTGGTGATTCAATAGACAGATGGACTAGTATCAATATGATCAATTATTAAATTTCCATGATTTTTAAAAGATTTCCTAGATATTAGAAAGAAAACCAATTCAAAAAACCAACGTCTTGAAACTTAGGTTAAAATAATGCGGAAACTTAACTCTGAAACAATCCTCATGAAAATCTAAATGGAAGTATTGTAATTCTTAATCCCTATTCATCTGGTAATCCTCAGTCCTTATCTATGTTGTATATATGTCTATAATTGTTTTTATACTTATGTTTTTATTTCATTTTTAATGTCAGTGATTTTTCTCATATTTTATTCCAGAATTTGGATTCTTTTCTTTTGTTTCAATTGTATATAAAGGATGAATAGAAGAGGCGGAAAATATAATTTTCCATTTAGAATTTGAATTGGTTTTTCCTTTTCCTTCTGTTTTTTTGCTTTGTTTCTTTTACAATAACTTACCATATTGATAAACTGTTGGACAGTTTATCTTATTACATTTTCTTCAATGGAAATTTTTTTTTTTAGGAAAATCATTAAAAAAAAGCAGAAATTTTACTAGAAGTTTTTCATATCTTATAGATTTTTCCATAACTTTTTGTATCTTTTACTCAATAATTGTAGATACTATGTTGTAAAATGCATGCATGAGTCATTTCTTCAAAATTAGGAAAACTTTTTAACTTTTTTTAAATTTCTTTATTTCCAAGAAATTTTTTTTTGGATTTTCTATTTTTGAGAAATTATTACAGGTAAAAATTAAAGATTTTCAAAGGTAAAAATTCTTTGATTTTTAAAACAATTAAAAATCAAATTGAATTGAAATGTTTTTGAAATGTAAAAAATTTCAAAAATAAAATTTCTATAGAAATATTTTACATTTTCCCAATTGGTTAAAAAAAAAATAGAAAAAAAACTTTTTATTGTAATCAGAAAAGTTTTGATAGAAGAAAATAACTTTTTTTTTTTGATAAAATAAAGTAAAAATAAAAAACGAACTTAAGAGATGTTCTTGTAATCGGTTTTTTATAAGTTTTTCTTTTTTTGATGTGAAGAATATAAGTTTTGTGGTAAGAAATTAGAAAATTACAAAGTTTTTATTTTTTTATATTTTCTTTATTGAAGTGTAAAATAGTTAAAATTTTTTATTTTGTAGTTATATAAGAATTTTTAAAGTATTTTCTAACAAGTTGAAGTTTTCAAATTGATGTATGCCTTGTTATTTCTATTCCCTTTTTTTTTTTAAATTCAGATAGATTCCTGAAATTAGAAATACTTTTGAAATTACTTAAATTACTGAACATTCTAAAATTATCCGATGAATCCACTTAAATATATGGGTAGGATTTTTTTTTCAAACGAAAGACATGGACAACTTCAAAAATCACCTATTGGAGCTGTTCGTAGTTCCTACAGGTAGTATGCGACTTTAAAACACAAAAACCACAACTCTTTTTGAATCACACTTTAGGATAGGACCAATAATACAAACGTACAGCTTGGTTTCGAGGATAGGAGTGTGAAAGAATTATTATTGTAAAACAGGTTTGGGGAATATAGGATTCTGTAATTATGAGGGATTGGGCAAATTTAATGGGATATCTAGAATAAAGTGTAATGTTAATGTTCTTCTCAAACTTTTCTCATTTTGGCACATATGCATTACCAACACATTTGATGGTACTTTATTTAATATAGCACTTAATTAGCACTACAATTCATTTTTGGAAAATATTCTACCATATCTTCATATTATATTAAATATTTGGAAATTCATAATCTCCATACTAAGCCTTCAAAATCTTTCTTAATCAAGAGTTTTTTAAAAAAAACTGTATTGAATAAAACTTAATTAATGGTCATGCGGCAGGATGGCAAAGTGGTGATGTTTTCCTTGCTATCACTGTAGGTGGCAGGATTTTCGTCTTAATTAGGTTATATCTCATTCAATGAGTTCAAATAGAATTTTTACAATGTTAAATTTAATTCCTACTATATTTTCTTCAGAATAATACAATTATCCGAAAATTCTTTATTCTATTTGTACTTATATGTTATCAATTAATCCCCAAAACAGTAAAAGCAAAGCAACAGCTTTTTTTAAAAATTTCTTTTAAATAAAATCTAATTTAGTTCATATTATTCCTACCTAATTTCTAAATATATATATATATATATAACAAAAGTTCCATTAATTATAGAATTCTAAAAAATAATATTTTGAGTATTATTTAACTTTTAAAAGAAAAGTTTTTTTTTATTTTTGTCAAAAAAATTTATTTCAAAAGAATTAAAAAAAAAAATTTCCGAATAAAAAATTTTCCTAATTGAAAAGGTAACAAAATAAAATTTTCATTCTTTGATTATTATAATTAATTCAATGTTTTCTTTCAAATCAAAAACTATGTTAAAAAGTTCTTTAGGCAAAAAATAATATTTTTTTAAAATAACAAAAGTTAAAATAAAATTCTTTTTTAATTCAAAAATTTATGTGAATCCCATTATTATGGTAGAAAAGAAAAGTCGAAATTCATGAATTCATTTTCAAATTTTCATCAAATCAATATTATTATAATTTTAATTTTTTTGTTTTTTTTTTTTGAGAATTTTTGAACTCTTCAAATTATTCTAAAAAAAAAAATTAAAATTGGGATTTTCCACCCTTATTATTAAAATAATATGAAAACTCAAAAGGAAATGGAAGACAAATCAAATTAGGAGCAAAATAACAAAAAAAACAATGAAAGAAAAATAAAAAATTGTTAATTTTAATATTGCCTCTGCCTTTTTGTATTCTTTATATTTAATATGAAAATATTTGTATACAAAGTGTTCACTTCCTAATGAATTATTATCATTCTGTCACTTAAGCTAAGCATCATTAAATGACTGACAATGTAGAAAATATGATGCAGGGGAGGAGGCAAAAATGAAGAGTGAAAAAAAAAATAAATGATTGAGGGATAGAGGTGATAAAGTGACAAACATTGCAACAATTTATCAAAGAAAAAAAATACAACAGAATAAAGTAATACAAATTATAATATATATTTGTAAATTTTGCAACACAAAAAAACAATTCTTGGGTAATTCATTTAGAACAACTTATTATTTTTTTTTCATTAAATTAGATTATGAAAATTTAATTGTGTGCATTATATTCTAAAACATTAACAAACATTTCATTTTGGAAATGACTCCACTCGAAATTCTAATTAAGAACAACAATAATTTTAAGAAAAATCTATTTTTATAGATAAATTAGTGTTATATAACAATTCCAGTGATTAAAATTAATTAAGAATAAATAAAGGAATCATTTTCACACACTTCCTACGAATTTCTATTAATTCCTACCTATTCCTACTTGTTCCTACGAACATTTCTAACGCGTTTTAGTTTTAATTAACAACTTAAATAAGTTTCATTGCTAAAAAGTTACTAAGCAAATAATAAACTTATTTCCTACGAGCTGCTACCTTGCTTAAAACCCTTTAAAAAATCTTTTAACAAAAACAGCAGATCCAGTTCAAAAAAATTATTCTATCAGAAAAAGTAAAGTTTACGCAAGCTAGAAACTAAAAAGAATTAAAACTTGAATCGACGTGCAACGATCGCATATATTTGAGAAGATGAAATCTTAAGTTTCAATTCTCAAAAATGATATTTTTGAAAGTATTTAACCCTGGTCTTAGGTAAATTTAGCTTGTGCTTCTTTTTCAAAAGAAATCCAATTATAAACCAACAAAAACTCAGTCCCATCTTTATCAATTGTCCATAAACAAAATGAGTTTTGAAATCTAAAGAGTCTTCCATTTTAATACGTTTAACTAATGTTGTATAAACAATGTCGCAAAAAAAAGCTTATATTTACATTTTTTTCATTCTTAATTTTTATGCATTTTCAATGTTCTAGTTTATGTTCCCATTTTTCTCACAAAAACAACATTAAAAGCAACCAAAAGAATAACAAAAAAAAAACGGCAACAAAAATGACAATAAAAAATTATTATGAATGACACATTGACACCTTCTAAAAGAAAAAAAAAATGATGAAAGCAAAAAAAAAACAAAAATGGGAAAAAAAATTCCTGGCAAATATTTTTCTTTCCTTAAACTCTTCTTCGTCTCTTACATTTTTTTTACGTTTATCTTTGTATTCATAAAAAAATAATGATTCTTAAATTATGAACCAACATAAACCAACAACAACAACAAGAACTACAAATATTGAGTAGGAAAACATTAAAGAAGAAAGTTATTATCAGATTTTGTAATTTTTTTTTTTTAATATGCAGATGAAAAGTTTTCTTATAAGTAAAAGAAGACTGCAGCAAAAAAATCACAAAAAAAAAAAATTATCAAATGATTGAAAGATTTGAAAATATTTTTGAACATTATGCAAAAAAAAAAATATTAGAGTATTAAGTAAAAATTATTCAAAAAATTATGTAATAAAGATGAAGCTTAAATCAACTTCAACAATATTAAAATAAACTTAAACAGTAAAGTATATAAAATATAAGAATAAACATACATATTTATATAGAAAAATTTAAAATCAATTTATTATTACATTAAAACATAATTTTAAATAGATAACTTTGATTTTAGAAATTATAATTAACATAATAATATTGTTTAGTTTTAAAATTACATAAAAAACTTTAAAAATTATTTTGTTATAACTTAAAACAATTGAATATAATTATAATATACTCGTATATAGATATTCATATAAATACCAATTAAAATTATATTAATTTAATATTTTTATTTCATTTGTTTTTCAGATTTTCATTACTGTTATCAGAAACGACACCACTTGAAATTCTAATTAAAACACAACAAGATATTCAAGAAAAATCAATTTTTATTGATAAATTTTTGTATTATAACAATTCCAGTAAGTAAAATTCATTAATAATGAATAAATAAATAATTTTCAAACACTTCCTACCAATTCCTACTAATTCCTATTTATTCCTATTTTTTCCTACTAACACAAATAAATCGTATTTTCAAAATCCAACCTAAAATAAAATCTATTCTTGGAAAATACCTTTGAATTATATTAATTTTCTACTTTTCTTTATTTTACAGTTATCAAAAATGATTCAAAAGATATTTTTATACCATGTGCAATACCTGGTATTTATGATATTGTTATAGTATTTCGTGCCACATCAAAAACTAAGAAACGTTTAAATGTTAAAATTGAAGCAATTAATGCACATCCTTTTGAACAATGGTCTCTGCGAAATCGAAGTGTTGAAGTTAAATTGCGAACTCAATCTCGTATGCAAAAGAAACAAATGATATTAAAATGGACTAAAAGGTTCATTGATTTTTATAATACCTATATTTGATTTAAATGGAAACAGTATATAACTACAAAACTATAAATAATAATTTTTTTTTTTTTTGAAATTCACAGCAAATTGGATGTTCATAATGTTCAATATTGTACGGTAGTTAATGATTTGAAACCACGTAAAAGTTTTTGTGAAGCAGTTGGTGATTCATTACAAAAACGTTATTTTAAAGTTCGTGGTGATTGCAATTATTTAACAACAGATGGCAGTTGGTTTAAACGAAAAAAAGTTAAAGAAATTGGTAATTCATATTTTTACTTTAAATGAAAAATATTTATATTCAAATAATTATATTAATTTAATTGATAAATAGTTAAAAATGTTACAAGTGTTATTTGTACTGGTAAAAAAACTCAACAAATTATCGGTGGATTAGAAATGAATAAAAAATATTATGTTGACATTTTTGGTATACACATGGGTTATAAAAATTTACCATTCCTATTGAAATCAACAATCGTATGGTTTAATAAAAGTCATCCAATTGTTTTAAAGGATAATGTATTTTCAATTGAAAAAATTTCTGGAATAACATCAAATAGTGTGTTTAGTTTTAAGGTGAGTGATGGATACAATTTTAGATTTAATTTTTCGAGTACAACTATCTAATTCCTACTATTCCTACTATTTAAAACTAGTCAAAATAAATCAAATAATTTTATATATAATTCTTTTTTTTTTCAATATAGGTTCCACCATATTCAAATATTAATCAAATCACGTATTTAATTTTACCATGTGGTGGAAGTCAAGTTGATGCAAAAATATTACGTAATCGTACCAAATTATTATTAGAAACAAATATATATAAACCAACATTTGTAACATTATCGAATGGTGTTGAACGTAATGGCAGATATATATTACGTATAATTCCAAGTAATGATGATGAAGTATTGAAAGCAAATAAAGTTGGTGTAAGTATTTTTTTAATGTTTTTTTGAAAATATAAAATCAAATAAAACAGAATTCAATTCATTTTTTATTTTTTTTACCAAATTCAATAAATATTATTTTTAGTTGAGTTCAATAAATCACTTAAAGAATCACAATCGCATTTTTTCAATACAGGTTGCTGTTTCAACAGATTATTTTCGAGAATCATTACCACAAATGCCAAATAATACAACGGTAAAAGAGATACGTACAGCACGAACATGTGATAATACAACAAAAATAGCTTGGTATGGTTCACCGGATAGGCGAGAAATTGAGTGAGTTACAGTTTGAAAATTTTAAATAAATTTAATTTTCATGTAATTCTATTTTTATTATTTATTTATTTTTTAAAATTTAGATATTGTGCAATTGTTTTAAAATTTTCAAAAATTCAACGAAGTACAAGTGAAACAAATTATTGTATGGATTTTAGTCGAGATCATATTAAACGTCATCCGTTGTTTCATTATATGAAATGTGCTCCTGGAGAATACAAGTAAGTTCTAATCTATCTTTTATATATTTTTAAGCTCGAACTTTCTCGTACATGCGTTATGATCTCCAAAATTCGGCCTTGGAAGTCACTCTGACTTGGTAAGGAGGACTGCCCTATTTTTGGGCCTTATTCAAACTCTGATTTTGCAAGTAGGACTGCCCTAGAGTTCTTAAGGATTCAAAGTCATACAGAGGGTGTTTTAACCCTTAAGAACTCTTTTAAAATGTTTGAAAAAGATCAGTGATGTTGCTCTATTTTAACATCTATGATAGCGCATGTATTAGACAAATGTTCTGAATAATTTTAATTTACCCAATTACATATTAATATTTAAAGTTTATATATATTAAAATTTTTTATTTTAAAAAATTTTTTTTTTTTTTACTTTTTCAATTTTTAAAATTATTCCAGAAATTTAGAAACATTACAATTATATAATTTTATACCAAAATATTCATATATTGTATATGTAACAGTGAGATTAGTTAGAAATGAAGTGATTGCAAATAAAGCGATACCATATGAAAGTTTAAGAATTGATTATAATTTAAATAAAGATTGCGATAATGAAAATATAACAACAACAACACCATCTACATATGATTATTAATTAAAATTATAATTAAAAAAATTTAATTAATTAATTTAAAAAAAAAATTAATAATATTAAACCTAAGAAAATAAAAGCATTTTATTTGAGAATCAAATTAAAAACAAAAAAAATATTATTAGACTGCCATCTATATTACAAAAGCAAAAAAAAGGATAATTTAAATTTTTTAATTTTCAAATATAATTTTTTTTCAATTTTATTTATATTTCGGATTAAAAATTATTAAAATCTAGTTAAGAAACACACACACACACAAATATTTATCAAAGACAAATTAAAATTATATTATGATTGTATTTAAAAAAAAAATTAATATAAAATAAGTATGTGCTTTTAAAGTATTGAATGGTAAACAAATGTGGCAATTATGATATGCACAAGATAAGTTTAAATCAAAATTAATATTAAAATCAAAAATTAAATTATTACATGAACTAAAGTCATAAGTTAGAAGGACAGTGTTGGAAATTAGAATTTTATAACATTAATTTAACTCCAGTTTTTGAGTTTTCAACACAGTGTTGAACTTACACAATAAATACTTACTATATGATATAATATTTCAATATTAAAGTATTTTATTAATGCACTTGTTGTTTAGTAATTAATAGCACTTTTTTTTTCAAAATATCTCACAGATCATTAAAAATTTTCTAATTAAATATTATGGTAAAATTCGGATTTATTTTTAATCTATTTAAGATTAATCTATTTTTACTATAATATATAAAAGATATCTGACCGATAGCTCAGTGGTAAAGTGGCGACTTTTCAATAAAAAAGTCTCGGGTTCATCAACCGTGGTCAGATCATATAATATTAAAAAAAAAATAACTTATACAGTAAAACACGGTTAAGTGCACATCGATTAGACATGAAAATTTTGTGCACTAAAACATGTGGTGCACTTATGCATACATAATGTATTTACGTAAAAAAATTTATATTTTACAGAGATCTTGTAAAAACAAGTTAAATTGTATAAAAAAAACCGGAAAAAAATAACAAAATCAAGCTTTATAATTTCTGCTTAATGCTAATAATTCCCTGCCTGTCATTTGGAAAAATCCATATTTATTTATTAAAAATTTAAAAAAAAATTTAAACTTACATTAAATCAAAAATATTAATATGTAAACTAAAACCAACAAACCTTAACTGAAAAATACAACTGTCAAAATAGTTTTTAAATATCATTTTGACATATAACAAAAAAGTTTTTGTCATTCAGTAAATGTAGTAAAAATTCTGCAATAAAAAATTTACGTAGTTTTTATATTAAATTTTTCAAATTGACGTGTACACTTACACCGCTATTTAAATACAAAACTTTAATTCAGTACGTAAAATTTCGTGTACTTAACCGATTTGTGCACCTAACAGAATTTTATTTAAACAAACTATATTGTATGAATAATAGAGCAAAAAGTAGATGGCTTGAAAACTAATTGCACATAAGCATGATTTGCATTTAAACGTGATCCACTTAACCGTGTTTTACTGTAATTGATAATATAATAGTTAGTATTATAATATTAACAGATTTACTCACTTATCATATTTTGTGTGTAGGGGGGTAGAAGACTGTACATAAATAAATAAATAAATAAATAAATAAATAAATAAATAAATAAATAAATATATATATATATATATATATATATATTATAAAATATTTTCTGCAAACTTATGAGTACATTGAAAAATCAAAATGATTTAAATGTAAAAATTAATAATTTTGAAAACTTTAATCTTTTGTAATTTACAAAATTCTAGTAAATTGGAAACCTTGAAAAATTGTAATAAGTTAATAAAATTTGTTTTTATAAATACCTGAAATTTAGATGATATAAATCAAAGTCCAATAAGAGCTATCTTCTCAATTTATAGTATAAATATTTAGATATATTGTATGTAATTCAGCAATTTTTAACTAAAAATTTAATTTAATAAAATATGAAAGAGCTTTCTAAACATTATTACACTATTTAGACGGAATTTGGAATAGGTTCTTAAATTATATAAGTATATATATTTATATATATATATATAAAGTAAATGCCAGTTTTTAAAAAATAAGTGTTTTATTCATAATCTGTCCAAATAATATTGAATTTAAATTACGTTTTACCAGCTAAAAATTTATATATATATAGAAATATATATATACATATGTCCTTACAAGTAATTATACAAAAAAAATAAGAACAAAATAAGACAAAATAAATGTTATCAAAATTAAAAATTTATTTGTAAATCTATGTATTAAATATTGTATTTATCAAAAAAAAAAGAAGCTCAAAAGTATCTTATAATAATAAGAAATATATAATTATAATTTAATAGTTATTATATTATAAGCCAAAAATAGAATATTTTTTAAAAAAATTTTAATTTAAATTTAATTTAATTTTTGTTTTTTTTTTTTGATAGATATTTTACACATTAATTAATATTAAAAAATTATTATTAAAAATATAATGGAGCAAAATTTAAATATAAAATATAAATATAATAAATAAATATCGCTATTTATTGATTTATTGCATTTTAAAATGAAACAAAGAAAATATTATAATAAAATTATTAACTAATTAATTAATTAATTAAAATAAAATTTAAGAATTATATAAATTAAAAAAAAATATATTAATAACAAAACTACCATAATATTTTATTAAAGTTATAATAAATATATTTAATTTAATTATAATTTTTTATTTTATTTAATAAATTAATTTTTTTTTAAATATTTACATTAAATTAATAGTATTTTTTTTATATAATATTTATTATTTTTTTAAATTAATTAATACTTAATAAATTTAAATAGTATTTAATAGTTTTAAGTAAATTAAAAAAAAAAAAAATTAAATGTCATTTTCAAAAAAAAAATATTAGAAAGAAAATAAGTATGTAAGTATGTATACAAAATATACTCGCGCTGCTTAATAATTTTCCCTAAAAAATAATTAAAAAAAATACAAAAAAAATAATTAACTTTTCTAAAATAATTTAAAATAAAAGCAATTTAATGTAAAAAATAAGAAAATTATTATATAAAACTAAGCATTAAAAAGCATTTAAATTTAAAAAAAATTATATTAAATAAAAAAAAAAAGCCATTTATATTATATTATTAGTTAATTAAATAATATTTAAAAAAAAAAATAATTAATCGTATTTCGTTATACTAATCCAGATTATTAATTTATATAATTTTTTAACTTTAATTTCATTTAATTAATACCTTTATTATTTTAACTATTTATCTTTTCGAAATACTTTCGGAACTTTCGGAAATACCATACCTTCTTTTATAGTAAAAATTGGAATATATTCTACCAAAAGTATACTTATTTTTTTTTTTTGCATATTTTGTATGTAAAATATACATTAGTTAAATTGGATTAAAATTATTAATTTTATTTTTAAAATAAATTAATTTATAAAAAAAAATATAAAAAATCAAAATTATTAATAAATGGTTTTCAATATTGCGGGCCATTTTATTTTATAAATATACAATTTTTATGTATTTCATTTACTTATATAATGTGTATTTAATAAGGATATAAGTAGTTTTAAATTATATAAATATTAATAATTAGTTTAATAAACAAGTAAAAACCTTTTTTTTTTATTTAATTTTAAAATTGCATTTTCTTTTTTTTTAATTAATAAACTTCTTTTATATTTTATTAAAAATTATTAATTATATTTTATTAATACTATTAATTATATTTCATAATGTCTGATTTTATGTAAGTATTAAAAACATTAAATAAAATTAAATAATTATATTTATAAAATTAATTTTTTTTTTTTGTATTAATTAAATATTAATTTTATTAATTATTTAAATATTAATTTTATTAATTATTTAAATATGATTCAAAGAATTAAAACTAGTTTTGATTTAATTTATGAAAAAAAAAAAATTATTCATCTATACAAAAAATAAATAATAATATTAATACTGAAAAAAATCGAGTTTTTTTTTTATTTTTATAATGCAAAAAAAAAAAATATGAATTAAATTAATAAAAATAATTTAAATAAAAATATTCAAAATTAAATTATATTTGTATAATTAAGAATATGATATTTGCTAATTATAAATATAATTAATAAAAAAAAAAAAAAAACTAATAATATAAAAATTTAATATAAAAATTATCTTAATGGAATTATAAAATATATTAATTAAATAAAAAAAAAAAAAAATAAATAAAAAAGAAATATATAAATATATATATATAAAAATATAATAAATACAGATGTAAATTATATTTTGAAATAATATATTAAAAATTAAAAAAGACAATAATAAAATAATTATAATAAATAAATTAATAAATAAATAAAGAATAAATAAATTATAATAAAAAACAAAATCCTATTTTTTATTTATAGTATAATCTTAACATTCTCTAGAATTAGTATATAAATCTCTATCATTGCTGCTACCAAATGACCCCTCCTGATATTCTTTCTTCACAATAGTATGACGTTCTTTTCTACATCTGTTAAAAAACCTCCTAATACATTTCAAAGTTCTAGATGAATTTTTAATTGCAGTCCCCAGTCGTTTTAATAATTGTATAATTTTTGATAAAAATTTTATAGTTTCTGGCATAAATGTATAAAATAATGGATTTAAAACACAACTCATTAGCGATAACAATTCTAATAAATAATTTAAAATTTTTTCATTATACGAAACTTTTCCAGTTTCCAAATACAGAACAATAAACAATGATCTGGGAAAACGACATATTAAAAATACAATCATTAATATAATAACAATTAAACAAAATTTTGATTGATGTGATATACGTTTTCCAATTGATTTTCTTTCTCCGCCGCCCCCGCTTCTTTTTAAATATTTTGTACCTTGATAATATTTTGTCAATTCATTATACCTTGTATTATACAGTAAAAATACTTCATTATATGTTTGTACTTTTCTACTTGTTGTAATTTTTAAAGATTTTGAAGATTCTTGACGAACTGTTTTCATATTTTCATCACTAATAAATTCATCAATCGGTTGAATTATTTTAAATTTTTTAAATTCTATTGGTGATAAACTTTTAGATTTTTGTGATCTTGTAACACTTAAATGTTTTTTGGGTAATTGTCCAGATTTCCGTAGCAACTTCCTTTTTCTACACATTTCTTTAATTATTATACAATTTAATAACAGAAATATTAATATAATTGGAACAATTATAATACCATATACAATTAAATAAAATGTATAATTTGAATTTATAGTGCCATCATACGGTTCAGCACTACATATTTGTACATTTTGTTTTTCTAAAATGTTTGCTGAATTTTCTGGATCTGTTATTACTAGTATATATTCTTCAATATGAAATGATGATATAATGGGACTTGATAAACCAATTGCTACACCATAATTTAAAAATATAAATGCAGCACATGTCCATATACCAGGATCCCACAATATATTCATTAAAACTTTTTTAACAGCCATATAACGTACAACTGTTATACTAGCTAATGTTATACTATTTATTAGCATACTAGCTGTATAAGCAAATGGTATACCATCACATAATATTGCACCTAATATCTGTGTAAGTTTAAAAAGTAAAATTATTAAAATTTATATTTTAATTATAGTTAATTAATAATCAATATATGCATACCCATATTTCAGTACTTAAAGTAGAAAGTTGTGCAATAATTGGAATTGCTGATGTAATTGTTGTTAATAAATCACTAAATGCTAATGATAATAAACAAGTTCTATAAAATGATCTCATTTTTCTAAAAATATTATAAAACAATAAAATAGTTGTTATCTATATGTAATTTAATTAATTTTACTAAATTTTATTAATAATTTCTTACCTTTTGATATTCACTAAGAACGATGCTATATTTGCCAAAACTGATAATAAACTGACCAATGATATCAACCATAAGAAAATATTTTTTTCATATACTGGCATTTTATACATATTATAATCCGCCAGATATTGATCTTGACTAACATTTAAAATTGGTTTCATTTTGTAAACTAGAACTTGTAAAAATATCGATTTAATGAGAAATATTTTGTAACGCCTAAAAGTATGCAATTACAATAGGAAAATTTAAAATAGTAACGAAAGAATGCAGCTATATGTAATCCTATTATCCAAGGAGTTGCAGGACTTTTTAAAAATAAAGTCTTACTTTTTTTCTTAATTTTCATATTTATTATAAAAAAAATATTTAATATAAAACCGAACTCGCGAACATTTGATTGATGAGTGATTTTTAGAACTGAAAAATATTTATTTGACTAGACAATGGAGTACAAAATAATATTCATTGAGAATTATCATAATAAATTTGGTAATTGATCCCATAATTTATTATATTTTTTGTAAATATATATATACATATAAGGGTGTCAACAAATTTAAGAATTTAATCGAATAATTAAATAACACAATAATAAATAATCAAATAATTAAATTTATACTTTTATTATTGCACACAATTTATTTGTCGTCGGTATATTTTTGGAATATTCTATTGTTTTTGATTAAATTATTAAATATATATATATACTCTTCACTTCCTATTTCCAAAATTATGGTTTTTTTCTTATACCCGTATGACTATAGGTCAAATGGTATAATAAATTAGCCGTTACGTTTGTGATGCAGAGAAGGAGGAGAGGTAGATATGTACTCAAGTGTATGGATCAGATCAGAATCGAAAAAAAAATCGATTTAGCTATGTATGTCCGTCCATCCGTTTGTCCGGATGATATCTCAAAAAATAAAGGAGCTAGGGTTTGGAAATTTTCACAAACTAGTTTTTATGCAATAGCCGTCATTGCTATCGTCAATCCAGCCATTTTGGTCCACGGGTTCAAGTAGTTGCCATACAACTTTTTCTCTTATACGACCATTTCTCTTCACCTAATGAAGCTGGGTATCTGAAATTTTGCCAAAAATAGTTTAGTTTTATTGCCAAAGTTTCTGCAAAATTTGGTTGGACTGCTGCAGTGGATTCGAGTAGTTGCCATACAACTTCATATTTCACATGAGTATTACTTTATATATAATAAAGCTGAATGTTTGAAATTTTGCCAAAAGTAATAAACCAGGTGATAAAATGTTTATATTACGATCATACGGGTATCTTAGAGTTGACACAGTCTTCTACACTCTACTACACTCTTCCTAGTTTTTTTTTATCATAATATTGGAAGTATTTACGTTGACGCGATTTTATTGTAAGGTTCAATGATTTTATTTTGAAATATTCCAGGAAATCATTATTATTTTTGTTACTGTGTCATTTATTGATTTGATAAGTATTTATAGAAAAAAAATTATATGTTTGATATGATAATTATTAATATTTCTTAAGAAATTTACAGATTATTAAAATTTTGTTTTCTGCGCATTCCAAAATTTGAAATAAATTTTGGAGTTTTGTGTATAATATTGAATAGCAATTTGATATAAAATAGTATTGTGTAAGGGAAGGTCAGATGGTACAATTATTAATTTCAAGGATTCATCCAAGGATTTGTCAATGAAATTTAAAATTAGTATTTGATATTATATAATTTTATAATAAAATATGATTAGATATTATGCGTATCGAGACTAATCTAAGTTTTATGTTTGTTGGGTCATAAATTACTACCTTTTCAACATCAACTCAAGGTTTTTACTTATATATAGAATTCATAAATGACCTCCATATTATGAATATCTGTAATTATTCAAGGAAACCATCCATATAATGCCTTTAAGTATATTTGTACAGACAATAGGGCTTACCAGCTTTATTGTAAATTTTACCATGGGTTTATAACTGCCCCTACGTTTATAAACATTTTACACTAATAATAATAATAATAATAAGGCAATGAAGTTTTAGCCAATTTTTTTAAAAGACTTTATTTATATAGCTCCCCAAGCCCCAGCTATATTGTTTAAGTTCGACTGCATATTTTAAATCTGATATAGTAAGTATCAACTAAAGCATTTGGAAGCCAGAAGAAAATTAAAATTATAAATTTTAAATTTAGGCAAACGAGACCTGGATTTGATGTATCCAAAATATGTAAAGACCTTTTGTAAGTATAAAACTAATATATTTTTGAATTTGGGGATTTTTCTTAAGATTTATGCGGATTTATATCATAGCAAATATTTTTTAAAAATTTTTATTTAAAATTAATAAAACTTTTATTAGTATAACATCAAAATTTAATTTAAATAAGTATTTGATGCTTTAAAAATTTTCTATTGATTTTTTTTGAAGGACTCAATGACTTTGATATGGTAATTAATACAAATTTAAACATTATTACATTTAAAATAAATAAATTATTTAAATACAATAACATTTCCAATTTTTAGACATAAATATTATGTTTCTTTTTTTAAATTTCAATTAAAATATTAAAATGATATTTATTAAATGGTAGACATAAATGTGTAAAATCCTAAAAATAAGCTATTGATATCATATTATGATAATTAAACAGTTCAATTAAATTTTAATTAGATTATTATTTCCTTATATTTTATTATATTTTTTTTTATTATATTTTATTATCCAATTAAATACAAAAATATTGAAAATAAGTAATTATTCATACATAATACATATTTATTTGCATATATATATATATAAATTTTATAATATAAAGTTATGAATTGTATATTGTATCTTTATAGCTATTATATAACAATTTATTTTTATATACCAGGTACACTGTACATCCAATTGACAAATGGCAGCAAACTTTAAATATATATTTATCTGGAGTCTGGAATAGACAGACCAATTTTTTCATTTAATTAACCCGTGAATAACTTTGTATTTTAAAATCTTCCAATTACGGTGTAAAGGGCTTCAAATCATGTGAATGTTTGACTTACGAAAAAGGAACAATTTGTATAAATAAAAGTTTTTGAATCCATTAACTCATTGCAGCCTAAAAACTTTTTGAATGTATTCTCTTTTAAGTAAAATTGGTTTAATAGTGACATTTTCAGTTTTTTATATACATTGCTTCTTCAGTGTGAAGTTAGCTGTAATAACATACTTGGGATTTATTAACCCCTTTCGGCACAACGTTTTTTAAAAACACAAATTTAATTTAATTATATTCAATTTAGCAGATTTTTTGCTTAACCCGCACAAAAATCTAAAGTGCTTTTTCATTAGCAAGCGTTGTTAACCCATTGGGGCGCAAAAAAATTTTTTAAAATATTTTCATTTAATTTCTGTCACTTTAAATCGTTTTAATAAATTGACTTTAAATTTATATATATATATATATATATATATATATATATATACTGCTCCTTAACAGTAGGGTTGATAGTAATTACAAATCGGAATTGTATTAACCTATTTCGGCCCGACGTTTAATAAAAATCTTTTTTTTAAAAGCAGCTTAACCCAACTTTTTATTTTAATCCACTTGTGTTAAAGATCATAAAATAATAACTTCTGTAGATAAATGTATTTTAAGTTTTGAGATAATTAGAGTTAAATACAATTCCTATTATTAAGAAATAAATATTATTTACAAATATTTTAATTAGGTTTTAATTCATTTTTAATAATAAAAATAATAATAAAAGATATATATTTCATTATTACTAATTTTTATTATTTTAATTTAATATTTTTTTTTTTTTTTATTTTAATTATTTATTAATTTTATATATACTATATAATTCTTATCAAAAATAAGTATATATCAGATAAGTTATCAACAAGTCCTGCTGAATTTTAATCAAAATATAAAATTTTTTTCTTATTATTAAATTTTATCATATAATAAATAAAACTGATAAAATATTAATTTATCATTAATATATTATTAATTACTTTCAAATTTTTTTAGATAAGAGAACTCAAAAAAAAAAACTATATTTAGACCTAGGATAAAATTAATTTAGATTCAGTTTAACGATTATAATTAAACTATTAATGTGTTAAAAGTGGAAAAAACTAAGAAAAATTATAATAAATAGTGAATAAATATTCAAATGGACTTTATTGCATAAATACTTACTATGGATAAAATAACAATTATTATTAATTAGTATTATGTATTAATAAGTATATTAATAATAGATATATAAATTAAATATTTTAAATAAAATTAGAACATTATATTTTTTAATATGAACAATATGGATTACGATTGTTTGTTAAAAAATTCTAAAATAAATTTAAAACCATGTGAATGTAAAACAAGTTTAAATTTATCTGAAGGAATACCAGATTATATTCTTCAAATTTCAACAGTAGAACAAAGACATATTTTTAAATATTTATCATATATAATATTATTAATATCTGTTGTTGCAAATTGTGCAACAATTATTGTTAATTCTAAAAGGTAAAAATTTTTTTTAAAATTTTTTTAAATTTTATTAATAATAAAAATTAATATTATTAATAAAAGCGTTATTTAATATTAATACAAAAAAAAATTAATTAGTATAATTATTATTAATTAATTAAAAATTATTTATTTAATATTTTTTTTTTTTAATTTTCAATAGAAAAATGAGAATATTTTTTCGAATATTATTATTTTCATTGGCTGGAAGTGATTTAATGACAACAATATTTGTAGCAACAAATTATATTGCACAATTTACGGATAAATATACACAACTTTGGGTAAATATAAAATCATATAATCAGTGTGTTATTTTAGTTTTGAAGGTAAATTTTTATTTTATTAATTAAAACAAACCGCTTTTACGCTATTGACGCTATTGACTCTATAGGTGTTTTAGAAGTAAACAAGTTTTAAAAAATCTTGTTCATACTACACAAATTATTTAATTGTGACAGCTATCAAAATCAAAAATGGATAATTGGATGAAAATCATATTAAGTTCGAACTTAAATTATTATTTTTGGAATTAAACCGAATTTTAAAAAATTACAAGATTTGTAAGGGATACGAAAATCTTTAAAAATGTTGATTAATCGAAAAAAAAAATATCGATTATGTCAAAAAATGAAATACACAACATTAGAACCAAACTTATTTAAATTTTTAAGGGTTAAAAATGTTTAAAAGTAATTGAAAACTGTTATACTTTTCTATATTTTGTATGTATGAAAGTATAATAGTTGGTTTTAGATACCAATTTGTTAGACACTTGTTAGACATCAATTTATCAGATATATTTGAGTTTAACATGTTAAATTTAGTATTTTGTAAGTTTTGAAGTATTGTTTTTTTAGTTTTCCCAACCCTAAGTCATTAGTTAATAATCATTTCATATTATATATATAAGTTTGTTTTAATAAAAATGATTATAAGAAATAGATTTCATTATTTAATGCATCTATAGAAATAATCCAACCCTTAGCAGTAAGTGATTTAAATTGATAAATAAATGTGATAAAATTTTAATACTATTCTAAATTTAGAACTGCATTATTTGATTTTATGTTCTAAATCACAAACAAGTCATATAAAAAAATCAACCGATGAGTTAAAACCTACAACTGCCCAAAAATGCTAATAATTGGGTTATCCCATTTCTTCTTTAAGTCAATTCGATTCTACAGTTATAATTATAAGATTCTAATTTATTTCATAAAATTTCTTTACTAAACCCCTTGGTGACCAAATATAATATAAATATACAAATATATAATATAAACAAAATAATTAATATAGTAGTTATAAATAAATAGAAAATATTTAATTTAAGAAGCCCAAATGCCAAATAGGCAAAATATTATAATAATACCAGGCAATATTTACTATTGTCCTAGTACTAATTATAAATAAATAAAGAAATAAATAAAAAAAAACCCATATTAACATCCAATTTTCAACTAACACATGTATTTTTTTTCATTATAGCATTTAGGTGATATTATGTGTGGTTGTATACCATTTATGTCAACTGCTGCAATATTAATAAATAGTATGACATTAGTTGGTATTGCATTTGATCGTTATATGGCTGTTATAAAAGTGATGTCTGGTGTTACATGGGAACCAGGTTTTTTATGTTGTTTTGCATTTTTAATTTTAGTATGGGGTTTGGCAGCCGGTTTAGCTAGTCCAATGTTAATGGCATATTATGCAAAACAAGTTCTAATTATAATAACAGATCCAGATGACCGAGATGAATGTATTGATATAAGATTTGCAGATGTATGTTTTTCAGATAAGGTAATTTTTAATTTTTTAAATGCAATTTTAAAATGTATTTTTGCAGTATAAAATAAATTAAACTTTAAATATTTCATTGACTTTACAATGACTTCGTTTACAGTTTAGTTTACATTGAAATAAAAATAAAATAAAAATGTCAAGGGCATTTTATTGTATGTGTTGACTTGTCCTTGTCAAAATATAGTTGCCAACATTTAAAAATTAAATTTTTAGTGTATTATTCCTGATTTTTTTTTATTTTATTCCTGCCAACATTTTTGTATTGTATATTTTTTTGTGGTTTCCTTTTAATAATCTTCTTAAAATTTTTTATTTTTAAATTTTGTATTTTTATTTTTACCATTTTCAGGCTTTAAATTCATTTTACTATGTAATCATATTTTCTGTTGTATTTATACCAATGATTGTGACATTTATTTGGCTTAACAGTATTATCGCAAAAGAAATATGGAATAGACGAAAATTTAATAAAAAACCAGATTATAATATTGCAACACATACATCAGCACAAACAACACAAACAAAAAAAACAATTGGAAAAATTATAAAAGATAAAAAAAAACAAAAAAATCATCATCATCAAAAACAATCATCAATTACAATAAAATCAATAAAAAATTTATCTGATATTGATGATAAAACAAATATTGATTGTATGAATATTAATTGTTTAAATATGGAAAAAAATTCTGAACCAATTTCTACAACATCAAATTTTAATTCATGTGAAATTTTAGAAACACCATCAACATTAAGAACAACATTAGATAAACAAATATCAAATGAAGATGAAAATATTAAAATTGCAAATCTTAATAATAATAATAACAATAATAATAATAATAGTAATGAAGTACGCGATTCAAATATTCTTAAAACAGATCAAAGTACAAAAATAACTGTATCTGTAAATATATTTAATATACAACCATCAACAAATCAATCAATATCAATTAATCAAACACCAGCAAAATCAGAAATTCTATCAACAATTGGTGTACAAATGCAATATTCTCAAAAACAACAACAACAACACGTACAATCAACTATTCAACATGATACAACTATTAAACAAAATCAAAATTTTACACCAATACAAACACGTTCCAGTTATGCACAACAACATTATACAAGTCATCGTAGACGTGAAGCACGTCAATTACGTCTTTTTATTGTTATTATATTATTAATATCAATATTTTTAATATGTCGTCTACCCACTTGGATATTTTTACTGTTACGTCTCTATGGTAAATTTAATACAAAAAATGATTGGATATTATATTATAGTTTTGGTTTGTTATCCCTATTAAATTGTATATTAAATCCATTCTGTTATACATTTATATCAGAAACAACACGTATATTTTTAATTATAACAAAATTTTGTAAACGTCATATTAAAAATTGTACTAGAATTATTTCAATACCATTCCTATACATTTGGAATCAAACTATTGTAAAATATTTTACAAATAATACTATAAATGATCATGAAGGGGAGGAACAACGACAAAAACAACATGATGAAAATGTATCTTCAACATTTTGTAAAGAAAAATCAAATAGTATTAGTAATATTATGGATGTGGCGAATTTTAGTAGTAATAATAGTAACAGTTTTGTAAATGGTAGTAAAATTTTAAGAAAATCATGTAGTAAAAGTTATAATTGTGATCAACCGTCATCCAATGATAGTAAAGAAATTTATACAATATTTCAGGATAAGTAATATTTGGTATAATTTTGTATACGAAATAAAATTTAATATATAAAATAGATGGATTGGAAATTAAGAGGCTTAAAATTAATGAGGATGATAAATAAGCGATAAAATGAGGCTAACTAGAATAAAGTATTGAAATAGAAGAGTCAAAATGGATTGAAACTCGGAAATGCAAGGAGAAAAGGACGAGCCAAAATATAAAATATTAATAAGCTAAAATTTTATAAGCAAATTTTAAGAAGCATGTCATTTTTGTAAAATTAATTTAAATTTAAATAAACTAACTTGAATTTTTTATTTTAAATTTTATTCATCCCTTGAATTCTTAAACTAACTTAGCTTTGGAAAATTTAATTATAATAGTTTATATTATACTTTGATTAACATTTAAAATAATCTTATCCTATAAAAGTTTAGAAAAGCAGCTTATTTTTATATAATTTAATTAAAATTTAAACTTATCCTATCGTTTTTATATAATTATTTTATTTATTCCTAAACATCTAGTTAGTATTGCAATTTACCAATTTTTTTGAATATTAATTTTTGGAAAAATTCAGAGTATTAAAACCAAACTTCTGTTTTTTTTTTTTAATATAAAACCTTAGCCTAACTTAATCTAAATTAAAATACTTAACCTAATTAAAAATGTTTTGTATATAATACTTAATACTAATTAATTGAAGTTATTTAACCACCAATAGTTTTTGTTTAATGATTTGTCTTTTTCTGGTATAGATATATCATATTTTAAAAATTAACTCCGTTAATATTGCTCAGGTAAAAATCTATAACCTTGCATGTAGCCCTGGTTTTGAATATAACCTTTGTGATCTAAAAAGATGAAGTCCTCAGGGGCAATGATATCTAAACTAATAACATAATATCAAAACTAATATAATTATAAACTAATAATATAATTATGTTAATATCCGTAATTTATCAAATTTTTTAAAACAACATTGAAATTGTACATTCTTACAACATTATTAATAGTTGATTTTGTTAAAAGATTTGGAATATTAAAAAACCAAACAAGTACTGATCAAAATTACAAAGTTTTTTTCATAATAAAAATAATATTGCATAACTTTAGGCGACTTTTAATATCAGATACGAAAGATTACAACAACAGCATTTTGGTAATTTTATAAAAGATTATTAAAAAAATTGTTAAATGGCAATACTACTTAGATATTTAGGAATAAAATAATTAATAAAATTAACAATAAAAACAATAGGTTAAGTTTAAATGTTAATCGAATTATATAAAATAAGCTATTTTTCTAAACTTTTATAAGCTAAGATAATTTAAGAATTTTAAAAAAGAGTAAAATAAAGTTTAAATAAAAAAAAAAAAAAAAAAGGTAATTTTATAGTTGCAATTTTAAAAAGTTTCTTTAAACGGAAACACTTTCACAGATTTTTTTTTCCGTTATTTTGAGAAAGTTTGAATTTTTTATTAATTTGAATGCAGAGAAATAACTTTAAATTAAATTAAAAATGACAATTTAATTTATTTTTTCATAAGATAAATGTATAAATGCATAATATATTAATGAGAATTTGTATATATAATATAAGCGTTTGAGTGAAATGTATATAAAGTAATTTAAAAAACCTGAGTAGTTTCCTTTTATTTCATATCAATGAATTTAGATGTCATAATTGCATACTATAAATAATAAATTAGAAAACTATACATATATAAGATAATAAATATAACTATATACACACAAATTGTAAAGTAAAATAAAGTTAATTTTAACTTTTTAATGATGACAAAGTTTTAGAATAATATTTTATAAAATTATTTTTTTCTATTATTATGTTTTGTTTTTCTTTTCAAAAAGAAATTTTAAATATTATTTGAATAAGACCATTTTTAATTAAATTAAAGAATAAAATTTTTGTGCAAATATTTAATTTAAATAAATAACAGACTTTTTTAGATTATATACTGAATCATCAACAATTAAATTATTATAGGATCGTATACTAATTTTAAGTGGTTTTTATAAAAATACGATAATAGAATAAAAATGTGTTTCTTTTTTGATTTTAAAAATTTCAAATATTTTTTTAAGTAATTCAGATGTTAAGTAGACTGTTTTTAGATTTGTGTGTTCAGATCAGCGGGTGAATTTTTGGTATTCACCTTTTAGGTTGTTTTTCAACTTTTTAAATTTGATTTGATAGACTAAAAATTATTAAATTAATTTATTATTTATTTATTTATGTACAGTCTCCTACCACATACTGCCGTTCCTGTTCAGGTGTGGTAGTTAAAGTTACGATATATCTGACCGATAGCTCAGTGGTAAAGTGACGGCTTTTCAATCGAAAAATCTTGGGTTCATATCCTTGTCGGATCATATCTTATAAGAAACTATAGTGTATATTAAAATAATTTAATAAGAATTCCAAATGTCAAAATAGGCAAAGGATTAATATTATCAGAAAATATTTGCTATTATCTGGTATTACAAATAAATAAATAAATAAATATTACGATATCAATTATAAATTGTACATTATTATAAATTATATACAGATCTATTATTGAAATTTTAATCTGAGTGCATTTCGAATTATCTGACAAATCATCTTCAGAATTTAAAAAAAAATCGCGTTGTTATTATAAAATAATTCGAAATTAAATCAAAAAGTGATGTCACTTATTTTTGGAATCAACATGGTAAATGAACCAAATTAAATTATTTATTACTTATTTTTTATTTGAATAAATACCAAAAAAAAACTAAAATTTAAAAAAATTTAACAAATAAATATTCAAAAAAATTGAGTCAAGGTCCAAGTTAATAAAATACAATAGTAATACTAAAATTCCTCAAAAAAAAAAAAAATAAAAATAATTTACTACACATATTTGTTTTTTGTTTGTTACATCCATTCATATATGTATCGACAGATATAACTAAACACAGAAATAACAGTATATACAAATAAGATTAACGGTATTTTATATTTTCATTTATCTTCTGTTTCCTGTTTTTTTTTTTCTTGTCATGAAATAAAAATGTCCTTAAATTTATTTAAAATAAAAATTAGTAAAGGATTTTTTTTAAATTTGTTTTTATTGTTAAATACTCATATCCTTTTTTTGTCTCTTTTTAACTCTTTTTTTTTATTGTTGTTGTTACTTTTTTGCTTAAATTTACTTCATATTCAAACATAAAAAAAAAATTTCAAAAAGAAAAAAAGTAATTTTATATTATTTGTTTGTTTTATCGTATGTACGGGGTCGGACTAAAAATTTTCTGAACTTAATTGTTCCTTGATGCCATTGTAAGAGTACAAAATTAATCACCAAAGCAAATGTCGTTCAGACTATCTATTAGATTAATTTTGACATTTGACATTGACATAAGTATTTACTTTAAATACGATTTATTGTATTGACAATTTCTCAAGAATTTTCGTTTTTAAGCAAAAGATCTTGTACTTTGTGCTTCAAAATGCATAATATCAAGAAAGTTAGTTGGAGTGCTAAGCCCTTACATAGAAAAACTCCTTTTGATTCATTTTGTTAAAACTTTTATATGAAAAATTTAAGTTCAAAACTAGGAATTTTGCTTAAAATGCCAAATAAGTTTTAAAGTAATACAAAAAGGTTTTAAATGAGTCAGATATAAAATATATAGTCAAAAACTGAAAGTTACACTTTTAAAAGAGAGTAAGCTTATATGTTAAAACTTTTACTGATAATATGAGCCAAATATGTAGAAGCTCATAAAATAGTTCAATTTCCCAACTAAATACAATCAAGCAAATCGAACGTTTTATTAAATTATCTATATATATAAAAGCGAATTGCTCAGCCGATTATCATTGAAATTTGTCATACAAATGTGCGAAGAGTGCTTATGAGCTATCCCTTTTGCTCCACCGAACCACCAAGATGGGCCTGTTTTGCAAGAATTTTAACCTCTTGTTTATAAAATAAAATATTGCGTTACATTTAATATATGCGTGTAAGTGTAATTTACACCATGGGTAGTTTTTGTGTAATTTTTTTTCAATAATATCAATTTCAATTAAAAATCGCAGAGACGCAGCAACGCGCACTGGGCTTTAGCTAGTTTTCTATAAAATTATATTGTTTGTTTAAATTTAAAGAAATTTATTAAACATCCCTTGTAATTTCTTATACATTTCCCATATAGATGTACATCATACTTGTATTTTAAATGTTTTTTTTGGTGAATGAGTGTTGAGTCTTGAGTGTTTTAATTTTTTTTTTGTTTATTTTTTTTTTTAGATTTTATTTATTGAGAGAAATGATTGATAAAGTAAATAAAAGTTACTTAAGAAAAAGTTTTTTTTTTTTTTTTAAGGATTTCTAAGTTTATTACTTTGAATATTTTCGAATTTTTTTTTTTAAGGATTTCCTTGTTAAGGGTTATTACCCCTTAAAATAAAAACTTTTTATTCTTTTTTTCTTAACTACTTGAATAAAAATTTAATTTTTTTGTTTTTTGCTTTGCTTTTAAATAAATAAATATATAATTGAATATAATTTTTTCTTTCAGTGAGTAATAAAATAAAAAAAAAAAAAACCATTTTTTTTTAACAAAAATTAAAAGACAGAAAATAAAATTTTCATCTGGAACGAAAAATAATATTTTGATTAAAAGATAGAATTGCTTCACAGTAAGTAAACCGTATCATACAATATATAGTTAGAGTGACTGAGATAGATAGAAATGAAAATTTCAAAAAAAAAAAAGATTAACATTACAGTTAGTTGTTTTTGTTGTAAAAGGATCCTATAATGACAAATACACATTTCCATAATTTTTTAAGTGAATTTTTACAATTGTTATAAAACAACAAGTGATGAAAAAAATCACAGGGTTTTTAAAAAAGCACATTTTCAAAATTATATAGTGTTTCGTACTGAGTTTAAGGTAAAAAAATATATATCAAAATAAATGATAATATTATAATTTAAGTATTTCATCAATTCATTATTAATTATGAATAATAGTGAAATCAATACTAAGAATATAATGCACCAATGCACTCAACGAAACATGTTAACAAGTTTCTTGCTTGAATGTTGAAGATTAATTTTTGATTTATAAAAATGGGAAATTTTAAATTTTTAATTCCTATTATCCTTTCAATGGAAGTGGTTCTCAAATTTTTACTTTGCAAACTTATGAGGATTCTCGAGGATTTTACCTCACCCCCCGCTTAAAATTATCAGGTTCTAGGAATTAAATTGTGACTTCCTCTAAAATTTGGAATTTTTCTTAGAATTTTATTATCCAAGCAAAAATGGTTAGAACTAAGAGACACTTTTTTCAATTTTATGAACCCCTATGTTGGAGCTTTAAATTTTGAATATTCCTAAAAACAACTTAGGCGGGTATTTAAGTTACAGGTGCTTGAAAATAATAAAATCTCAATTTTCGAATCCTTACAGCTCCTTAACAGGGGGCGTGACAAAAAAAAAGTGTTTCTAACTGACTCCTTTTTATTTCGGAAGGATCTAACTACTTCCTACTCCTTTGGATCTAAAATTGCAAGTCTCTAGCTTGAGCTCTTCAGAAGATATGTGGTGGCAAATATTTTGAAAAAATTGAATTCTACATAACGGTTAATTATAGTATCGTATGGCCATTTTATGCATTTAATCATATATTCCTGTAAAACCGCTAAGAGCAGCTGTTACCGTTTTCAGGGCGAAAAAATACCTAATAGCACTCTTGTTATAACAATTTAAAGATAAAGTTTTTTCCAATATTTGCGGGTTGTAGCTCCATAACGGGTGGGGCTAGAGAAAAAAGTTCTTTTACAATGTTTTTTTCTTTAATACCATTCCGTAGTTAAAATTCCTTCCCTCTATTTCAAACGGTGTAAAACTTTTTGTAAACATGCGGACAAACGGACATCAGACAGACGGAGTGAAACTAATAAGCACATTTTTTTTTGTAACTCTTAATTTTTTGTCATTATTATTTTTGTTGTTGTGTTGTTGTTGTTATTTTTTTACATTTTTAAAGATGTCTGGCAAATTTTTACATTTAAAGGGATATTTTAAATGTTGGTAAGTAAAAAAATATTATATTTTAAATTTACTTAATTTTAATTTTTTCTGTATTTTATGTTGAGGAGTTAACAAATGAAAATAAAAAATAAATAAATAAAAAATAAGTAAAAAGGAAGGGTTTTTTTTCCCATTTAAACTTATAGTTTGAGTGCTTAAAGGCATATGACAGAATATTATGATTTATTATTTAAATAAATATATATGTATACTTACACAAAATATTTATAAAAAGTTTATAAATAAAATATGTAAATAATAATATAAAATATAATAATAAAAAAAAATACCCACAATAACTTTTCTTTTATTATATATAATTTAATTATTTTAAATTTGTTTTGTTAAAATATAAGGCAATAACTATAGGATTTTTTGTTAAATTAACCTTAACCTTTTATCACCAATTAAATGTAATATGGATTTACACAGATTACTTATGTTTGCGCTCTTAAATAAAAGTTAAAAAGCTCTGAAATATTGTGGTAGATTTGTTTTTATAGAAATAATTTTTTTTTCTTATATGTTTTAAAAATTAGAGAAGGGGTAGATATCGGCTCAAAAGTATGCAAGAATTGTCATCACTATTGAAATCTAGCCGATTTCCTCAAGGGGTTCAATTAGCTACTTTAATAAAGAACTTTATTTTTTCATATGATAATAGCTCTATACTTTATACTCTGTACTTCAAAATGTTTAGTAGGCGTATACTGAAAGAGGTTGGCATAGCTGCTATAGAACTTATATTTAATTTATTTATTTTTATCAAACAATGCCTTTGCAGATTAACGGACCCTTTTCCTTTTGATGTGGGCTAACTATATTATTTTATAAGTAATATTATTTATTTTGTTAATATCATATATTTAATATTTAACTATATATATATTTGGTCACCATGGGGATTTGTGAAGAAAAATTATTTTTCAATATTGTAGAACCTGACCGGGAATCGAACCCGGATCCTCTTGGTTAATAAGCCAAATACTTACCCACTACATCACCGAGGCTCCACTTATATTTTTTTAAGTATGAATTTAAGTCAGAGTCTAATAGGTTGTTTATCTGAAATTTTGCAAAAAGTTACGGGGTGATTTAATGTGTATATTACGTTCTTGAGGATATCCTAGAGCTGACACAATACCAAATCACATAAGTTTCAGTTTTTGTATTTGTTATGCAATTTCAATTATGAATTTCACAGTAAAAATTCTTATAGGATGACTAAAATTGAAAATTTATCTATAATATTTCACGATTATAGAATAAATTTAAGTCATCTCGTATACAGGTAGGTGAAGTTAAACCTCATCCTACACTAATTAATCAAAATATATGATTCCTACAATTTCTATTAAAATTCAAGCAAAATATTCTAAGAAATTTGGTCTAAAATCTATAATTCAAATCATTTTAAAAGAATTTCCGAATTAAAACGTGAATTAATCAAATTGATTACCAATTAATTTGAAGAAATTTAATAAACTGTATGAGATAATTAGTATAATTGTTAATTATTTATTGTAAAACATATGGGTAAGAAAATTTTTATTTAATTAATGAATTAGCAAAAAAAGAAATGTCATTGATATTTTTTTATTTAATTTCAAATGAAAAATTTAATTCAGGTGTGTATGTAATTGCTATCATTTGTTTACATTGTCTTTGGTAATAGTTTAAAAATTTGTATTTTAGGTTTTGAAAATACAGAAAAAGTTAAGTACATAGGAAATTAATAGAGATTTAAAATACTTTACTTAAATTTTTAACACCTGGGGCTTACTTCATAAATATTGACAGGCGAATATTTGACAAAGTTGTCACAACAGTCTGACAATTTTATTTTGAAAAACCTTTAATTACACAGGATTTTAATACAATTGTAGGTTTTACAACTTTTCGCCTGTAAATAGTCGAATTGTCAATTTTTATGAAATACGGCACTGAAAGCTCTAAGCTAGCTCAGATTTTTTAAAAATATTAAATTTTATTTTAACTAAATGTAACAACAGGCGTTTTTAGTAATACTCGTAGTAGCTGTTTTTGCGTTTTGTAGCTCTCTAAGACCCTCGTTGAAAAAAAGACTCAACTCTAGATTTTTAAATAAATAATTTAAAAAACTTTAAAATTCAAATCTTAAATTTTCACCGATTTATTTTGAACCACCCTAATAAACAAACTAAATACTTAATATATCATTTGATTCTATTTCATTTTATGCTATCTATTAGCGGTTTAATTTTCAAGTTTTCATAACTATGATAAATTCTATATTCATTTTTTTTTCAATGTTCTTTTCTTTTATTACATCTCAATTAGGCAATAGCGTTTTTTTTAAATTTACTTTAAACGATCAGCTGATGTTTACACATCATACACAAAGTTATTCATTAAAAATAAATGTTCTCTCTCTCTCACAAATCTCAACAAATTTTTTAATCAATTTGATTCCATAAAAAAAATTACTAACATATTATGTGAGAAAATTAGTTTAATTCGTGTATATCAGATACCTAGCATACCTACCTATAAAAAATAGAGAATGAGAGAATTATAAAATGAGATTAAATAACGGTTTATAAAAATACAGAAAAACTGTAAAGTTTGACTTAAGCACGTTTCTGTCAGGTTTTCTTTTTTTTTTTTTGTAAACCAATTGTAAACAACAAAATGAGTTTAATTCATAAAAGAAAACAGTGTTGGCAATTGTGTTGTATTTTAATAATACAAAGTTGGGAATTCAGTTTCAGTATACAGTACTATTTTGTAAGCATTTAAATGTTTGATAATAAAAAAAAATTACTAAATAACAATGAATTTTTTTTATTCTTTAAGTTTTGCTTGAAAATTAAACTTTTAAGAAATATTTGAAGATTCAAAATTTATTTTACATTTTTTTATTTATTTATTTATTTATGTACAGCCCCCTACCATATGCAAGGTGTAAAACAGTGAATTTGCCTTTCCTTTTCAGGTGTGGCAATTAAATCTATTTTATATTAATGATATAAACTATTACGACATCAATTATAAATTACATTTTTCTTTATTAGATATGATCTGACCAGGATTTGAATCCCAAACCTTGCAATTGAAAAGCCGCCACTCTAACCACTGAGCTATTAGTCTGATATTTATTACATATCATGATATTTTTGAATTTACCAACATATACAAGATTTTAAAAAGAAGATCTTCCCATCATCATTTCTACAAATGTGAACTCTCATCGCTGATTCTAAATTCAAATTTTCCTTGGCTAGTGTACAACCACTCAAATCTCAATTCTTTTTGTTTATTTCATCATTTTTTTTTTAAACATCAAACAACAAATTCTCATTTTTGCGTTAATCTGAGCTGAGTCAACAACTTAATATACATGTATCCCCATTCCCCAATTTCCCATCTTATTCCATCACATCCCAATTCCCAATACTCTTTTGATGAAAATAAACTTTTTTATGTTGTTATACATTTTTTTATAAAATGATCAATTGTTGGAATCCATGAATCTGCAAAATATAAAAGCTGAGCTTTAAAATTTTGTAAAAAATGCATAGAAAATTTTCAGTTATACGTTAGCCGTTGAATCGATCGGTTTGATTTCGCTGAATAAAAAAAAATAGAAAAAAAAAATAATTTTATATTTAAATTAAATTTATTTTATTTTTATTTATTTTTTTTTTAATTTTGTTTTATTTTGTTTTTTTTTTTTAAATTTTAATTCGTTTGGTTTTCGTGTTGTCTGGTGTATCTTTGATAGTTTTTTTTTTTATTATTCGCGTTTCGCAGATTGTACAACGGCATTATAAATTACAATATATATAGGTAGTTTTTGTTATTTTTTTTTTTTATTATATTTGTTATTTGCTTTCTTTTCTTCATTTTTTTTTTTTATTTGATTGTTATTTTACACACTTTTACCGCTTCTTTATATTGTAAAAGAAATAAAAAAAAGAAAAACTATATACAAATGTACGTACATATATATATAAACATATTTACTTAGAAAAAAAAAATAAAAAAACAAACAACAAATTTGATATTTTGCGTTGACAATTTTTTTTTTTTTATTATAGTTTATATTTTATTTTTAATTTTTACTTCTTCACAGTACATTCGGTTTTTTTTTTAAATTAAAAATTTTGTTAAAAGAGAAGGAAAAGTGTTTGCTAATAAAAATTCAATGAAAAAAAATAAACAAAAAATAAAAAAAAATATTAATTGAAAAAAAATTTTAATAAAAAAATAAAAAATTGAAAAGATATCCATTGTTTTAAAAAAAAGTACTTTTGTAAAAGTTGTTAAAATTTAAAATTAAGATTGTTTTTTTTTTTTTTTTTAAAAAAAAGTTAAACTAGTTTAAAAAGTTTTGTCCTAATTTCTGAAATAAAATAAAAAATTAGAAAATAGAAAATATATAATATGCGGAAAAATTAAAAATAACAAAAAAAGAATTTAATTTAGTATTTTTAAAAAAATTTTTTCATCTTCACCACAATATTTTCTTTAGTACAATTTTTGATTATTGTTTTTTTTTGTATGCGTTTCACGATTAAATTTCAAAAAAAAATTTCAATTTTTCAATTGAATGTCATAAAAAATAATTAAAGAAAGAATTTAATGTGTAAATTTAAAAAGTAAATCGATTTTATGATACGATTACGATTACGATTTCGATTTTTATTTCGGCAAAAGAAATTTTAAAAAATTAAAGAAATATTTCAAGAAAAAGTGAAAATTTTTTTTAAAAAAAGTAAAACAGAATATAAAAAAAAATATATATATATTTTATTACCATGCACATAACATAAATATATGTATGTAAAGAATTATATACGATATTGTGTATATATGTTTATATATAGAAAACAAAATTATTGATTTATTTAATCTTTATCACCTTTTTCAACTAATTTTATTTTTTTTATTTTGAAAAATTTGTTTAATTTTTTTTTTTTATTTTTGTTTAAATTTCGACTTTTAATTTAAAAAAAAAAAAAAATGACAATCAGTTGTAAATAGAGAAAATATCCAACAACAAAATACAATGTGGTGGATGTCATTTGACATTTTATTTAAAGAAATTTCACAAGACAAACAACAACAACAACAACATCAACATCAACAGTTATCAAATAAAGGAATATTACATTGAGTATTAAATGCATATTCAATTTATATCATATTAAATAAATAAATAAATTAAATAAAAAAAAAAAATAATAAAAAAAAAAATAAAATATTATATTAACAAGTATTTAATTCATAAAGTTGTTATTTTATATAAGAAAGTGTTCAGTTAAAGGAAGTGGAAACGTTAAATTTTTTTGTGTATATATAAAAAAAATAAAAAACTTTTTAAATTTAAAAAGAAATTGCGAAAAATTATTATTTATTGGAAATTATTATTTACCTATACATATATTGGAGTCTTATTTTTATTATATAAATAAATAAATAAAGGTTTGTCTATTTTGTATTTTTGAAAAAAATTTTGTATATTTAAATACTGTATATACTTGCAACTAGGAATGGTGTATAAGATACTATAATTGCTTGTGGAATGCAATGAATTTACCTATATTACAAAATCATTTAGATTGTAAAATGTTGGTGGTTAAATTTTTGAATTTCTGTATGAAACAAGTGATTAAAAAAAACCAAGGGTTTTTAAAAAGCATATTTTCAAAATTATGTAGGAATACTGAGTATTTTATCATCATATATAAAAATAAATGATAATATTATAGTTTAGTTATTTCATCAATTTAATAATTATGAATAATAGTGAAATCAATACTTAGAATATAATCCCAATGCATTCAAGAAAACCTGTTAACAAGTGCGAAATATAATGTTCGATTTTAACGTTTAATTTTGGAAAAACGTACACTAGTGAATAAGTTACAGTTTTATAAAAACGTAAAAGTTTTAATTTTGAAGACCTAGTAGTCCTTCAAAGGGGAAGGTTCCCAAATTTTTACTTAACAAACTTGTGATGGATCTTCTTGTTCCCACCTTTCCATTTTTTTTGGTTTTAGGAAATCAATTGTGAACTCCACCAAAATTTGGATTTTTACCTAGAATTTTATTATCTAAGCAAAAATGGTTAAAACTACGAGACAGTTTCTTCAATTTAAAGAAACTCTTTCAAATTTAAGAAAATCGTTTTACATATTATGCTAAAATATAATGCTGAAGCGTCAAATTTTGTATATTTGTAAAAAAAAGTTTGAACAGGTATTCAAGTTACAGGTGTTTAAAAATAGAAAAATATCAATTTACAAGCCCTTATAGCTCCTAAAAATTAAATTATAGGTAAATAATTATAATAAAGGTAAATTTTAGCACTGTATGGCAACCCTAAACATTTGTCCTTAAAAATTTATAAAGTTTATAAAACCAGCTATTTTGTGCGGTTTTCAGATTGAAAATGTAACAGAACTCTTGTTATAACAATTTAAAAATAGGGCTTTTTCCAACTTTGGGGGGCTGTAGCTCCCGAACGGGTGCGGCTACAGAAAAAAGTTCTTCTATGGAATTACTTTTTTTGCAATACCTACCCATGGTTGAAATTTCAAACGATGTAAAAGTGTTTGTAAACATACGGACAGACGGACGAACAGAGTGAAACTATATAGGCACATTTTTACAAAATATATTTCTGAATGATTACAAGCTAAAGTTAGTTATTAAGATTCCGCGGATCATTCTCAAGTGAGATCTTATACTTTTCATAGATATACAGGGTGTCCCGTGTTAACTTTTACATTGAGCAGAAGGTGATGGGGGGCATGTTGAAATAATCAAAAAGTCTATCTTTGGCCTTGAAGGAGTTGTGTAGTATTAAAGATAAATAACTTTTAAAATAGGTATGTTATTTTGGATTTATATTTATAGAATTGGAACTATTTAAAATATTGGAAAAATTAAGAAGAGAATTTAAAAATAAATAAAGTTCTTGATAACCTGAGTTCAGCAGTTACGATCACATACAAATGAATTTTTACACTTTTATAGAATAAAAAAATTATCTTTGTATGGATAATTTTAAATGCAGAATATTCAGTATTGAAGAAGTAGTGAACCACTACTGAACTTCCGTGAAATGAATGAAAAAACAATATAGGTAGTACAGTTACTTTCTATATCGTTCTCTTTTTATACCTAATAGAGTAATAATGTTACTTAATTCCATCATTAGAAATTACATTCAATTGGAATTAAAACATAAATGGGGGAGCTTGTTATTATTAAATTTATGCGTTTAAAAATTTTGAATTTAAATGAAAGGCCATATAGGTACCTATTTTGTTCAATTTTTCTAATAATTTTTAGCAAATAGTAAAATATTAGTTTATTACTGAAGCAGAACTGAGAAAACTACGCATATTCACTAATAGAAAAGTATTGAAGAGAACCACTTCCATTTACCACTGAGATAGCGCTTAAAAACTACTTCCATTTACACAGTAGTAAAATGCTGAAAAATTACTTCCATTCACCACTGAAAAAGTTGAAAAACTTTCAATGGATTAGTGTAAAACTGATGAATTTTTTTTCACCATTCACCAGTAGAAAAGAAGTACTTCCATTCAGTACTTCTTCACTACTTCTTGGTCATCAGAGTTCCCTTTTACAATTTATACCTAAAGATTTGGAATATTTGAAAAATAAAACAGAGAATTTAAAACTTCTTAATTTGCCTTTATAGCCCACTATCACTTTAGTTTATAGGTTTTTTAGTTTTGGAGTAAACACGACTTAAAAGTAAAATTTTTCATTTTTTTAGAAAACACTGGGTTAAACTTCCATAAAACAAAAATTTGCACTATTAAATACTATATTTTATAATTCCAAATTATTGCTCTATTCCCAAACTATTGAAGTATATAAGTTTAATGCTGAAGCTCTATTTTTGTTTAAAATAAAAATGTGGACAGGTATTCAAAATACAGAGTTTTAAAAAACTATATATTTTGAATTTTTGAACCCTGACAGTTCCTAAACGGAGGGCCATACTAAAAACTTTTCTAAAAAGACTACTAACAACTTTTTTTTGAAATTTTCACATATTATTTTAAAGTGCGGAAGATATTTAAAAAAAAAAACTTCAAAATAATTTGTCCACGCCTGTTTTAAGTTTTTAAATATTAACACAACTAGCTCATCTACTTTAATTAATTTTTTTTTTTGTTTTTTATTTATTAAAAAATTGTCAAAAAATTTCACTTGAGGGTCAGCTGATGTAAATTTGATAAAAAAAAAATTTAAAAATAAAAAGCAGACATATAAAAAAGGGGTATACAACTTTTCTCTTCTTTTACTTCTTCTTTTGTTTCTCTTTTTTTTTAAATTTTTTTTTTCGTACTAATTCAGCCGGCTTGACCCACATTTTCGTAGATCAAAGAGGTATAAAAGAGGTAGGGGGAATATAAAGAAACAAACATATATACTCATATACTTTAATAGGGTTACGGCTAATTAAAAATCTACTATACATTAGGTCTGGTCTGATCTGGTAATTTATAATAAGTGTAAACGTTCTTTCATTCTCTTTCTCTCTCTGTTGATCCCAATTAATTAATTTCAATTTTAAAATTATGTATTTTTCAAATTAATTTCCATATTATAATTAAAACGTTTGCTGATAAATCTGATAAACAAATGTATACAAAATATATTTTAAAATGTATTATTTACCTTTAACCTATATATGTATTTAATAAAAACATAACATAATAAACCTTATGTATAAAACCATGTTAAGCATATATAAAATTTTCGAAATTTAAAATTAAAATACGTATTATGTATGTTAATTAATTTTTGTAAAATGTTGACATATATCTTAACATAATTTAAAATAAAATATTATTAATATTTATTAATAAATTGTTTAAAAAAATATTTTCTAATATATTTCAAAATTTATATGTCAGACAAATTTGTTTAGATATAGCAAAATAAAATATAAGATAGATGCGTATGTTATTTAAATTTTAGGAATATAGTAAAACATGTTTTAAAAATTAGAAAGTTTTTTAAAGTTCTTGTTGTTAGAAAAATTTATGAATTATTTAAAATGAATTTAATTAAATTAATGTAATGAATTATTTAAAATAAATGATATAAACTAAATAAAATAGTATTTACAAAATAGTAAATAGTAAAGCTTAAACAGAAAAATTAATAATATTTATATAATATTAATATTTAATCCGTAATATGATAATAACCAAGATATCGTCTACTTACGTATGGGCTCGAGTTTACTTCTCAGAGATTGACATCGATTAAGAGTAAAAGAAGTGCATCTATGAACAATGGTATTAATGTTACTTTATTAAATATTTAATAACAAACAGTCGTTCTTTACTATATTTAATATACTAAATAGTCTTAAGTTTACAAGTACACTTAATTAAATAAGTCAGTCTTAAGAATACAAGATCTCACCAAAACACTGTGAAACTAAGATTGAAAATTTAATTACATGAATAAAATATTAAAGAATTTTAATAGTCAATTTTTTCAGCGCTACATGTTTTACTGTTAGGGTGCGTTTATGTTGGAGCTGCGATGAGTGATAAGAGCGTCGATAAGAGCAAAGCTCAGAAAATTTTTATAGTTTATCGATGATCAAAGCGATTTTCCAATATAAACACCTCTATTTAAATCATGTATATTGTTTTCTACACTATGCTCTTATCGACACTCTTATCACTTATCGCAGCTCCAACATAAACGCATCCTTAGGCTAATAAGCCTCTCTATACCATAGATACATGTTGGAACAGGGGATCATATTATATTCGTGTTATTAGAATTAATCTTAATGAATTCCACATACAATTTAAACATGAGATAGAACAAGGTCTTATAACATCTAGAAACGTCTAAGATTTTCCAAAGATACAATTTTATTTTTGTTTATATTGTAATATTCGGTATTTGAGTTATATGGTATTCTATATCTGTGAGTTATATTATTCAAGTAAATTATTTGTTTATATTTTGTATTTGTTCATATGGTTATATTAATGAATGATATATAATTATTGATTAAGCCATTAATTGGAACCCAATGGTGAATGGTCGGAAGCCAGAAATTTTTTTTTACTTTCACTGGGATTCGGCACTCTACCCACTGTTTCACCCAGCTGTTTAAATTTTAAAACAGTTAAGGGATATCGTATCTAACGGGTTTCAAAAAAACCGAAATGACTCCCCAAAAAGTGGACGAAAACTAAAAAAAAATCATTAAAATGTTAAATTAAAAGAGTTGCTTCAAAGATTCGAGCTCCTTGACATCGACAACTCATTTAATTTAAATCAAAATAATAAATGTATAAAATAAAAATCTGGAATTGATTCAAATTTTATACTGTTTTATACTCAATGGAAAGTAATTTACATCCCAGAATAAGTTTTATATTTTTGCAATTAATTGTGTTGTCAAAAAAAAACGAATATATCTGATAAAAAATAAACTAAATGGATTCATTTTAATTGTACAAGGACATTTTGTATCCAATATTGTAATTAAACATATCAAGTAAAATTATATTTAAAAAAAACACGGTTATATTTTTAAAATTTGTTTTTTTTTTCTGATTATTTCCATTTTATAATAACTTTAAGATAAATATCTTTAATTTCATTGTGCTTTTTTTTTCATTTTTTGACCCAAATTTTCCCTTTTTATTTACTCTTCAGACACAGAAATTGCAAAGGCACTAAAATGCACTAACCAAATAAAAAACCACTCCAAAAAAAATTAAACAAGACGATTGTCGTAATAACTTTCATTTTATTCAACCACACATTCTTCTTTTTTTTCTGAAAAATCCATTAAGTCAAAAAAAAATTTTAAAAAAAATAGCAATTCCATTATATCACCTTAAATAAATTACAATATGTACTCGAACAAACAAAATAAAATAAAAATAAAAATGAAAATGAAAATGAAAATATGATTGGAACTTTTCATTTTGCCAAAAATAATTCAGATTAAATACTTGTATTACATATGAAATTTTGAACTCAGCCAAAAAGTGTCTGTATATTTCAAAAAAAAAAAAAAAAATTGAAATAAAATTAATGAGTTCAACTATTGAACTTTTCAATATTAAAGAGATACAATTATATATATGTAAATGTATTTAGGTACATATATATATTTTGATACAAATACTGCACAGTTCTATTCTATATATAACTAGTTCAACTAGAAGCAATGGATAATCAATTTTAATGATCTAGTTACTACTTAGTACATATCATTGAGTGAAATGTATAAAACTGAGCTTGTACTCAAATTTAAGTTTTTTTTAGTAAAAGCTTCTCCTTTAAAAAAAAAAAGACTTTAATTTTAGCGCAGTTTTATGAATTCATCTCATTAAGTTAAATTTATAAAACTGAGCTTGTGCTCAAATTTAATGGAATCTCTATTCTATATATAACTAGTTCAACTAGATGGAATGGATAATAAATTTTAATGATCTAGTTACTACTTAGTACATATCATTGAGTGAAATGTATAAAACTGAGCTTGTACTCAAATTTAAGTTTTTTTTAGTAAGAGCTTCTCTTTTAAAAAAAAAAGACTTAAATTTTAGCTCAGTTTTATGAATTCATCTCATTAAATTAAATTTATAAAACTGAGCTTGTGCTCAAATTTAATTTTTTTCAGTAAGAAAATAACTGCTTCTTTTTAAAAAAGTAAGATTTAAATTTTAGCTAAGTTTTATGAATTAACCTCATGAAGTTGAATTTATAAAGTTTAGCTTGAACTCAAACTTTACTTTTTCCAATAGGATTTTCGTTATTAAAATTACAAGGCAAAGCTTCTCCGTTAGTAAGTGAGATTTAAGTTTTAGCTCAGTCTCAGTTTTATAAATTCACCTCATTTTTTTTTCAAAAACCTTCAAAAGGCACCTGGAATATTAAACCCCAAGTGTTGGTAAGAATTGATGCACTTAAACAACCTCCCCCATAGCCAAAATAATAGGATAAGCACTGAATCTTCTTGCGCAATATAATGGCTGAAAAGAAGCGATGATGAAACATAAATATCTATATCTATCTAGCTAAGGGCTGAATTGGAAACCCAAAAGGTATAAATCTAATTCATAAGTATTGGGTTGAAAACACTTACACATTACAGGGGTAATAGGGATTCTAATAAAGCTGATTCTGTAAAACTGAGTTTGAACTCAATTCTCATTTTTCGAACAAAATATATGCTAAAAATTATAGTTTTTATTTGAAAAAGTTCGATTTGAGTTCCAGCTTAGATGTATGAACATTGTCATTACATTGTCTTATTCGTTGATGACATTATCGCTACAGTTTCTTTTGGATATTATTTTTTGGGTTGTTGTTATTCCAGAGTTCTATAAGTTTCCATTGCTATAGTTTACTAAGAGGAAGTCCTACACCTTTCTTTTTTCCTGTCTCAATTTTTAGGAAAAACAAATATCACAGATCTTACACTAATCTAGTGTAGAACTGATCCATGTCCCAAAGAATTTAAAATACATTTTACTATGTTTCGGGAAAATCTATGTCAATTTTATTCCTCCATGCAGCTACAGTGTTTAATTATTTAATTATTTTAATATAAAATTATTTTTTTATTTTATTTTAATTGGATACCTTAATTTTTAATTGCAAATTGCTTGTCTACGCGCGATGATGACGTCATTTACATTTTCCACAATTGTTCACCATACTTATAAATAAATTAAAAGCGTGGGATATTTAAAATATATATTGACATTCAATAGCTTATAATTATATATATTGATACTCAAGTATATATATAAATTCAAGCACATATGTAATACTTGTATATATATATGTATATACATAGATATAGATTCCATGTAATTAATATACATGTTATTTTTTGAATTATAAAAGTTCAGTAAAGTCAAAGTTTTTTTTTTGTATTTTATTTGAAATATGGATAAGGTTACAAATCAAAATTCGTATTGTCGTAAATTAAAAAAGTATGAGACAATAGTGTCTGTAAATTACAATATATTTATATATATAATATATTCATATATATTCATATACAATGCATATTATATTATATAAAAAAAAAATTTCATAAATTCAATTCAATTCAAATATTTTTATAATTTTTTTTTTTTTTTTTATGTCTGATATATTAACAATGTTCTTTAACTCCTATAAGTATGTAAAGGATTTGAAATGAATACATCATAAATGTTCAGGACAAAAAATACACACAAATAATGTTATTATTTATATTTTAATAGGTGCAGGATTATAACTCCCAGAATCATAAGTCTTTTAGGGATTTATATCTCATTTAGTGTGACATAAGTTCCTTGACAAGTGGGTCAGAAGTTCCTTTTGGAAGTTATGTGAATTAAAAGTGAGTTATGTAACTCCCTTTACTAATTTTAACACCTATTACTAAAATTTTGTAATTGAGCGTATACATATGTTAATATATTTAAGTCGAAATTTATTTTGAAATAATTTCTGAAAGTCGTTTCCGATCTTTATGCTTGATGATCTTAATGATCTTTCTGATCAGGATAATATAAAAATATGAATGTATTTATATATTTGTCTATACGAGATTATTAGAAAGCATATTTAAGTTGATTAAAAAATCATAGTTTGTGGATAAAGGGTCTCCACAGTATTTATGAATTCATGTATGCGATGCTTTGGTTACAAAATCAGGATTGCCCTCTTTTTTTCAAAATGTAGGTTATATGTAAAATTATTGTTTTTTTTTTTTAATTTTGGAAAAAGGGAAAATATCCTGATTTCGAATCCAACTCCAAAATATGTGCTAAGTTATTCATCGTTCACTAATGTTATATAATTAAAATTAATATTTGTTTTAATATTACTAATAACCACTCAGCTGGGAACTCTATAAGGAAGCTATGACCAACCACTTTGAGTCAAAACTCTCAAGGTCATAAGTCCACTAGGGAGTTATGGCTTATTTGAAGGAGCCTTAAGTCCTTAGGGACTTATATCCCACTAAACGACACAAAGTCCTTAGTTATGAACCGGGGGAATACAGGAGTTGTGACCCTGCACCATTTAAATATCTAGGTACCTAATTTAATTTTTTTAAATTTAATACTATTATAATAGAGAAATATTCTATTTATATAGTATAGACATAGTAATTAAAAATTTTGTATTATGTAGGTCAATAATATACTGGAGCTGCTTCCATTGAGTTTCATATATATGTGTTATGTGTATGGTTGCTTGCAATTAATTATACATAAAATTCATGTTCATATATAAAAGCAATTATTTTTGGTTGTTTATTTTTTGAATATTCTGTTTTGTATTTTATGAAAAATTTATTTTACAAAACAATATTTTTAGTAATTTAAGATGACTACAGAATTTGGAAAAATAATAATAAAAGTTTTAAGGGATGGGCTTGTCTGTTAAAAAGGGTAATAATATTTGCAAATAAAGTTGTTTAAAAATATGTTTAACACAAATTGCAGAATATTGCAAGTTTATCATTTAAATTTTTTTTAAATTTATTTTTCATTTATTATGTGGTATCATTTTTTAAAAGTTTGTTAATTTTTTATTTTGGATTATGCCCAAAAACAGTTTAAAAACAAAACTTTAAATAAGTACTCAAATATAATTTAGGCTTATAGATTTTTATTGGGAAGTATTTTGAGGATTACTTTTATGATTGTAGGAACCATATTTCTGAGAAAAAGAGCTGGCTTATGAACAATGCTTCCGGGAAATCTTATGCATAATTTTGCAATTTTGCTATTATATGATCACATAATCAAACAACTCACAAATGGCTAAAACCGTCATGGGAATATTAAAATATATACCATATATATTATATAAAATAATAATACCATTTTATAATATATAAAATAATTTAACAGGAAGCTGTGTTTTACTCAATTCTATCATGGATCTATTCTAACTTTATTCGTAATTTTTAGAAATTTGGGGTTAACCTTACGTCAAATTTGCTAAATGCGATGGACATATTAATGAAAGATTTTCTTAAAAAGTTTACATTTATAAAATGTTTGCACTTTTTTTTATAAGTATGTTTTTTTTGAATATCTGACTGTATTAAGTTTCTAAATAGGGTTTAATAGTGTAGAATCTATAGCAGAACCTAGATTAACTAAATGGTGCAATTGAATCCAACTAATGATTCTTGTAATAGTTCATATTACATAGTACGCAGATATTCTAAAACACTTTCTAATTGATCAACCTGCGCAAATCCGTAAATTTTTAATTAAACATCGTAGCACCTGGTAAATCATATGGAAATTAAAGAATTTCTTTTAACAATACAATTCAATATATTTTTTTACAATTGTTAAATCCATTACAAGTGCAATTACTTGATTTAAAAAAAAAAATACGTTAAAATTGTCATTTCATACTCTGTTTATTCACTAAATCACATTTTAATAAATAAAACATATATACATATACTGATTATAAAATTAAACAAAGTAAATTTATACCATCTGTACTTTATCTACAAGATACAAACAAATTAAATACATAATAATACAAAACACAGATAAACACAAGTTTCTTTCGAAATTAAATTGAAAAAAAAAAAAAAAAACTTATTTACAACTAAAATTTTCTTTCGTCATTTCATCATATATATTGGATCTCATAACTTAAATTACATTTTAAACTATATATATTAAATCTATATAATAATATGTTTATCATGAATATTACAAGTTGCAATATCATATGTTTACATTGTTGTTAAATTTAATATATTTATATAAGAAGGCGTAGAAATGAGTATAGGAAAAAAAAACTTAAAAGTTTAAAAACGAGGAAGAGTGTAGTAGAGTAGACTGTGTCAACTCTGGGATAACTGTATAATCGTAAAATCAACATTATATCATCCGGTGAATTACTTTCGACAAAATTTTAAATGCATTACTTATGAAACTTTCAATTATGTACAAAAGAAAATATAAGTTGAAAAGCAGCTCTTCGAGCCTCTTCCACTACACCAATTTTATTTTACTCAGAAGTTGGCCATTAAAGTTAACTACTATTGACATAGACTAATGCTCAAAAAAAAATAAGTTGTATAGAAACTACTCGAAACCACTGCATTACCGCAACTAAATTTTACACAAACTCTGACAATAAAATTAAAATATTTTTGGCAAAATTCCAGACACCAAGCTTCAATAGGTATAGAGTAATGCTCATCAGGTATTGCAGCAGGTACTCGAACCCGTGGAACAATCTGACTGGGTTTCAATAGCGATTACGGCTATTGCACAAAAACGAATTTGTGAAAAATTTCAAAATTCTAGCTCCTTGATTTTTTGAGTTATCGTGAGGATGGACGGACGGACGGACACACACACATAGCTAAATAAATTTAATTTTCGATTCTGATCCGATCCATACCTTTGAGTCTATATCTACTCCCTCCCATTTCTTCTCTGTGTCACAAACGTAATGGCAAATTTAGTATACCCTTTCAACTTAATAATAAAAAGTCTCGACAGTGCAGTGCATAAAAAAAAACCAAAACCTTACTTAAAAGTCCAATTTTAATAATAAACTAAACTTTTTTGTAAAACCAACAGATATAAAAAAAAACATAAACATAAAAAAACTTTCACCAATTTCCGATTATTAAATTAAAATATCTGGGATATATTATAACAGTAGCAAAAGCGGCAGCGGCAACAAAAGCAACAAAATTAATCAATATAATATTATTCAAAAAAAAAAAAATAAAATCAATAAACCACAGGTTTATAGGTAATAGCAATTATAGAAATTTTTTTTATTAGTTACTTATACGTTAACCACAACAATTTTTTTTAAAAACTAATCAATTTTAGGGAAACTGCCTATTCATATCATCTATAATTTAGTTAAAACTTGATTTTATATTTTGTATATATGAAATATTAATCGGAAATAATTATAAATTGATCTTAATTGAATTGGTTGATTTTTTTTGTGTAAATTGTAAACGATTATTTACGAACGAACTAAATCGATTATTTATTTTGTATATTGTTGATCAGATTTTAATTGAAATTGTATTCCATGGGGGAGGGTTTTAAAATGTTGAAAGTGAAAATCTTAAAACGTCAATAATTCTAATAGATATTAAAATTTAAGATTATGAATTAAGAGTGTTTTAATGGAGTTGGTAGTTGGTTATTATTTTTATAGTACTTTTTGGGTTTTAATTCTAATGTCCAGTATTGTTCAAATGTAATGCATTTCTATATCGAAAATAATTATATTTTGGTACGAGCGCCTTATGTTTAGAATAGTTATATATGTATAGAATAGTTCTAGGTGCTATCATAAATAGATGATCTTAGATTGTAATAATTGTATATTTGATATATAATTTATTTTTATATCTGTGAGTTATATTTTCAAATTAAAATTAAATATGTTATTATTTTGTATTTTATTATATTTTATGATTTATATAAAAATATTATGTATGTATTGTTGTAGCATTAATTTGAAGTCAGTTGGATTCAAACTCTGGTCATATAATTTTTATCATAATAGCATCCCACATTTCAAACTGGAAACAGGGATTACAGCTCCAGTTCCATTCTTATACCATAGTACCTAATAAATAGAAAAAAAATATGTCGACTGGAACTCAATCTATTCGAAACCTAATAAGATTTTATTTTCACTTCTTTTGGAATTCAAACTGTAGCACAATCAATTGAGGGTTCCAGATTCTAACTATAGTCCTACTAAGATTATTGTCTACTGTCCTACTCAGAGTCTGCGAAAATCAATGATTGTACAAATTACAAATCGGAGTAATATGTTTTCTCGAGACTATGTTTTTATATAAGTATTATATATAAGTAAGAATCTGAATTTGAAGGGTTTTGCATGTGTTGAAGGTAGTAAAGGCAAAAATAAATGTAATTAAAAAATTTTGAACTTCAAGATAAAGTTAAATGGATTAAAAACTTGATTTTATTAAAGAAATTTTTCTCGAAATTTTAATTTTAAGATTTTGTTAATTTAACATCTCGATTCGGAATTATTCGACACTTTCAGTACCTACTAAATATCTATTAATATTATAGTATTACTACTCATACAACCGTGAGTAGGAATAACACAATATTTAAGAATACAAAGTATTGTTATATTGTTTTCAATTTCATTTTATATAATGAAAACTTTCAAACTTTATTAAGTCTTAAAAGTATAGTAAAATTTAATGTGTAATGCATTTAAATGTAGTATCTCCAGGTATTTGTATTTTATGTATTTTATTTGTATTTCATTAAAAAAGCTTCCAATCTAGTAAAGGTGAATTACTTAGATATTTTATTGTTTATTTTGGGAAATGCAAATAGTAAAAAAAATAATAAAAGAAAATTTTCACTTTCTTAGGTGAATGTATCTTACATGTGGTTATTATTATACTACCATTCATTATTATTATTATAATACTTATGAAATAAATTTTATTTCGTTTTTTTCTAAGATAAATTTTATATGAAATGCAAATGAATAATGAAAATTAATTTATTTTGTTTTTCTTAATTAGTTATTCACCTTTACATTTATTTTACATTTATTTCTGTATTCATTGTTTTATATAATAAAAATTGGTGTAAGAAATTTAATGGCCGAAGCATATTTAGATCGAAATATGTTTCAAACATAAGAACAGTACACACTGCTATTTGATCTTTAAATCTCACTTGTCTGTATTCAAAATCTTCTCCTACAGTCTTCAAAAGGGTTTACAGTACAATATCATGCAAGTAAGAAGAGTTCTAAAGAGCATTTCGTATTATCAAGATAACTCTGTTTTTTGTGACATATGTATACTTATTTTTCCTTTTCCATATCGGCCATCGAACTGCCAGCAAGCTACGACATCTAAAAGCTTAATTGATTTTACACAGAAGTTGATGATTTTTGTTCTCCTGGCAATTTTTGTATAGATCTCCATATTCCCAATAATCTACCGAAAGCTATTCTTGCCAAGTTTAGCCTGTTTGTTATGTCTTCGCTTATCCCTCAATTTTTTGTTATTATGCTCTCCAGGTAATTGAAGTTTGTCACATGCTCTATTGGTGAACCTCCAATTGTAATGATATTTGTGTCAGTTGAATTTGTATTTATTCTAATATAATATCAATCAATTAAAGGCTTACAATTATTATTATCATCAATAAAATAACCCTCATTGAATTCGCACTCAACTTTTTTTGTAATTGATTGACAATTTACTTTTAGAATTCAAATATTTAACATCAGCTGTCTTTTCAATTCCAATTCACATAATATAGCAATCCAAAATAAATTCACTTCGCAATTTTGAATTTTTTTCTAATTCTCTTCCTTAGGGATTCCTAAAAATTTTTATACTCGTGCATACACTAATAAGGCCACGGGTATATTAAAATTACTCCTTCGTTTGTAACGCCTCGATCTAAACGAGCTTAGATCGGCATCGAAATGTATATCGATTCCGCAGAGTGTGTACGTCAGTCCGTGTGTCAGTATGTTAACTCAAAAACTAAATGTGCTAGAGTTTTGAAATTCACACAAACTCATTTTTAGACTATTTCTAGGTTCCATATTGTTCTTGCCATACAACTTTTTTGAACAAAAATTAATTTCTTCAAATATAATAACACTGGGAGAATGAAAATTACTTACGCTTAGTTATATAACAGGACAAGCACTTTTATAAAGTTTCAAAACGTTGAGGCTTCATTTTCGGGGTGCTTCCATACAAAGTTGTCAATTCGAAGGGAATTAATTAATGATTTATTTTATTTTATACATCATAGTGATTATGCACAAGTATCTAAAAGTTGACAAGAGCAGCTATATATAATCTTCCTCATTATATTTTGCATTTTGAACAACATCCTTGAGTAAATTTTTATAATTATTAGCTTATAATTCCATATTAAATCTATTCTAGTATAGACAAGTATACTTTTACCATAGAAACCTTAGGGAACGTGATTTTCTAAACCGTGACATTGAACAATTCCATTATTTTATCCATAAGTAACTGTATTTTTTCTTTAAGCCTATTTATTATATTAAAAAAATTTTCAACTAAATTCAACTTTTCACATAGTTATTCTAAAATACATTTCTTTTTTATTTTTTAAAAAATTTTCCCCATTTCCTATTATCATTTTTATAACCCCCATTCTATTATTTGCTTATTTTCCATTAACTTTTTATAGTCACGCTGATTAATATTTGATATTAAAAAAAAAAATTTCTTCATTCAAAAAAACAATTTTTTTAATCATTTGAAACTCTGACAGTTTTTCTTTACGTACCGCATCAAAAAGTATAAATTCGAACTTTATTAACTTTGCTATTTACCAAAACATCAAAATAACAAAAAAACTCACTCACTTTTTTCTATTTGATTTTTGAGTTATTTCGCGTCCCTCCCCATTCACAATTCACATAAATACTCGTATATAGGTATTACCAGCTGTATTATATATATTATATTGAAGTCTTCATTATTGATTTACTTTATTTGAATTTTCGTAGATATATTGATGATGAAATGAAATGTTATGGTTGACTAAATTCATTTTGTATCTATTCTGTAATATTAAAAAAAAAAAAGAAAATAAAAACAAAAATAAAATGAACTAAAAAAAAATGTTTTTTAAGAAAATGTATAAAAAAAATTGTAAAATATCTTTTCAAATCAGATTAAATGAATATCCATCAACCATAAGAGATAATGAAGTTGAATCATTCATGCTATCCACCAAATAAAAGGATAAAAATACATATATATATATATATATATATACATAATATATACAGATTTTTGCAAATACGGTTGTATGCATACATCAATATTTGTATATATGCAATAGATTAGATTATCCTAGATGTTAGCAATGTTTCAATTGTTTATTGTGAATGGAATCTGGATTCGTTTGTGAATTCGTAAAACAAATTTGAAAAAATTTCGTTTCACATTTTTTTATATTTTTTTTTTTTTTGTTTTTCTAATTTTGTTTTTTTTTTTTTAGAATTTGAATTAGAAATGAAGAAAAAAAAGTACATTAAAAATTTAAAAAAAAAATATATATATTGGTTTAGGTTGGTAATGATTGGATTAAAAAATTAAATATTGAATTTATTTAATACCTATTATGTACTTTTTAAATTGAAAAATTTTGTAGGTTAAAGAATTTTAAATTATGAAATTTTTTGTTTTTTAAATTCTTTAACATACAAATTGATATGGGGATTTTAGATAAATATAAAAATAATTAGAATAAATAGAATTAAAATTAATTGAAGTTTTTACTTATCAAATTTATTTAAGTTAATCAAATATGGTATGTGTGTGTGTATCACTTTGTGTCAATTTTAAAAATGACTTGAGCATTGCTTGAATAAGAACTGTGAAATTTAAAAAGAGTTGCCATAGGTTTATGAAAATAAAAGGCTATTGCAGAAAATGATCACCTTATTCAATTTGATGGATTTTGTTTGTCAGTCATTTGTCCGCTTCATCGTCCCTTTTGTTGGTACAGATTTTGTTTGTCAGTCATTTGTTCGCCTCATCATAGTCCATAATACCCGTTCTCCATTCCTCTTTTGTTGGGACAGATTTTATTTGTCAGTTGTTTGTTGTGCAAATATTTTACAAATTTTCGGTTTAATCTTGGAAAAAATATAGTGCAACATTTATAACATTCATTATATTTTGAAGAATTTTTTTAAAGGAATTAGATTCTTTAAATATTGATTTTTTTCTATAGTAAATAAATTCAATTGATAAATAATATAAATAAACTCTGTTTCTAAATTCAATTAACATTGACCTACATTACATATTAATCGAATTAACTAGATTTTTATTTAATTTGGAAAACAATGTTTGTCCTGAATAATGATGAAAAATATTTTAATGACAATCAAAATTTGATTTTGTAGATAAATAAATTCTGAAAAAAGGGTAATTAACAACAATAACAATTCAGAATATTTTATGTTAATTTTAAATATTAGTGTATCGGGGTCCTAATTTGTTAAATAAACTTACAAATGTAATAATGTTATTAAACAAAATAATAAATCATTATGTATTTCATGATTATCAAAAAGTTTTAGAATTCCATGAATTCAGAAATATAATAAGGAAATTTTGGCTTTCATCATATTTAGATGCATGTATATGTAGATTAAATAAATTAACTTAATACGACTTTAATCAAGCAATTATTTCAAAAACTTTTTAAAGTGTTCCCTATGTGATTTTGGGATATATTAAACTACTTTAAATTTTCATTTTCAGATAATTTTATTTATTTATTTATTTACTTATGTATATAGACGAACCCCTGCTCCATTCAATGAAATGAGGGAATGAAGCATGTATATTGAGTGGAGTGAAAGGATTCGAATACTATATATATTAATTTATAATTATTCCAAAATTACTGAACTGGTGTTTTTTAAGATTATGAAAGAAATTCATCATAATTAAAACGTGCTAACTGTTCAAATGTAAGGCCTGTCAAACCTAGAATTTATCTTAATAAAATCCACATTAAATTTAAAGATGAGACAATTTTTGGAAATTCCTTTACTAGAAACGCCTTAGATTTTCAATAGATACAATTCTATTTGTTATATATTGTAATAATTTTATATTTGATTTGTGACTTATATTATTAAATTAAAATAATAAAACACTTTAAAATTAATACAGAGAATAGTTAATTATTAGGTATACCTATATTATAATATGTATTATAATTAAAAATTTTGTATACTCTCTAAACGATCAATGACTCAAAAAATTTAATTAAAAATTTTTGTAATAAGTACCTATATAATTTTATAAATTATATATACGCTTATTCGATCGCTAATAATTACTACAGCGGCATCAAATTTCTCAGAAAAACAAAATTAATTTAAAAAAAAGGAAAATTCCAAATGTTAGATCACAAAAAAAAACATTAACTAAAACTATAATTTTTTGTAATTTTTTATTAACGCCCAATCCAACCCAAGTGATCTACTAAATTGTTTTTAGCACGAATATTTTTTAAAATTTATTAAAAAAATTTCACAAAAATTCGTAAGTAACATAATAATGACCATTATTTTTAAAAAATTGGAAATTTCTTGGCATTTTTTTTTTTTAATTTTTAATAATGAAACCTTTAATTTCCTTTTCTTATTATTTTTTTTTTTTTGGAAATTTCCCCAAAAAATTAAAAATATAGAAATATATATATATTTATATACTTGTATATTATATTACATCAATGTTGTAATTAAAATAAAATTTGAACTGATGAAATGACATGAGTACTTCTATATACATTCGAAAAAATTTGCTTTTCAATTTTAAGTTGAATGTCCAATTGAAATATGATCACTTTGACAGTATGACAACTTAAAAAAATTTTCTTCTTTTATATCAATTCTGGGAAAAACTCTCCTTTCAATTTCAATTTTTGCATAATATAATTCCCATTTAATTTTTTTTTTTTATTATTAAGATAAGCACGAACGAATAAAATAATTATGATATAGATACAATATACACAATAATTCAATAAAAGCGCAGTCTTGACTTGTTTTGAAAAGAAAAATCTTATAATTAAAACAAAAAAAAGTACACAAATTAAAAATAATTAATAAAACTTATATTTATTCTTCTTTTCATATTGTTATGCACAGTATATGATAGTAATTAAAACCAAAAACACCCTATATTTATATGGTGACCATATATACTACAACAATATGTTGAACAATACAACTATAACCTCATAATTAATAATTATATACCTATCTTTAATAAAAAATACATATCTAAGCAAAATATAAACAAATAATTTAATTGAATAATATAACTCACAGATAAAATAGATATAACTCAAAAATAGAATTTTATATATTGAAAATCTAAGACATTTCTGCATGTTATAAGGCCTTGTACTATCTCATGTTTAAATCGTATGTGAAGTTCATTAAGATCAATTCTAATAATACAAATATAATTTAACCCCCTGTCCCAACATGTACCTGTGGTATAGACAGGCTTATTAGCCTAACAGTTGAACAAAATAATTATTAATATCAAAACATTATATATTTTGAGTTTTGACATAAAGTAAACTGTCAAAATTTATTATTGTGAATATTATGTTGACGTCTTAACTTTATCCCATATAAACCATTCACAATTGACCTAAAATTAATAAAATTTTATTTACCATTAAAAAAATCGATTAGTTTTTATTGGTTGGTTACTTTAAGTACCGAAATAACCCTTATAATATAAAATTTGTAATTTAATCTTGAAAATTTATAACCATGAGATCATTTACTTTATCCCAAAGTTTAAGATCAGATCACTGCCATTAAAAATAAAACAAAAAAAAAAAGCAATTTAATTTTACTTTAAATGAAAAACTTTGTATGGTACCTATCTAATCTGTTATTATTGATGATCATAACGGAATAAAACAGAGAAAACCGTTATTTTTTTGTTATTATTTGTTTCAATTTTGTTTTTGTTATGGTTTTTTTTTTTTTAATTTAATTAACAATATAATAATGGGGAGCATTGCCTGTTTGCACAAAATAAAAAAAAAAACAGCTGAGCTTATTCAAGAAAGTTGTAACTTGAAAGTAACTTTGAAAGTGAAATTAATTATTAAGTATTTTATTTTTTTTTGATGTAAAATTAGTTGAATGCTGTAAAATTTTGTTAGTATAGTAATATCGTGTTGTTTTTTTTTTTTTTTATGTTGTATTTGTTGCGTGTTTTCATTATTGTGAATGAATCATATTTTATTTTTTTTTATTTATTACTGGAGAGTTCTCCAATAAATGAGCAAAACAAAAAAAAAAAGTTCACAAAACAAAACCAGTGACGGACACAGTAACTGGAAAATTATAAAACAAAAAAAAATAATAAATTAAATGTGGTTTTACTTGATTTCCTATACTTAACTGTAATGATCGCATTACAAAATGTCAATGAATTTTCTTTTTTATTAAGAGAGATGGAAATTTTTGGAGAGTAGGAAATTTAATTCATTGAATAAAATATTAATTTTTATAAAATAGAGAATAAATAAGACAAAAACCTTGAAAAACTTTAATATTATTATATGAATAATAAGTAAAGTGAGTTGCCGTTGTAGAAAAAATTTTATTAGTGGAAATATAAAAAAGTTTGTTAATTAAAATAATTTATTTAAAGTGTTCAAAAAAGTTATTATAATTTAAAGTTAATAAATATTGAAAAAAAAAGTATTGTAAATAAAAAATGACTAAGATTTTATAATAAAGCTTATTAAAATTACACAAAATAAGTTCAAAAAACAGAATTCAGTTCAAGAACAAAATAATTCATTAGAAAATCATGTATTAAATAACCAATAAGTGTTATAATAAAATTATTAAAAATTATTTTAATGTCGAAATTTAATTCATATTGAATTTTATTAATTTAATTAGTGATTAATCAATGATAATTAAAAGTTAATTACTTTTTTTGAGTACTTAACTTAGGGTTTCATGACAAAATTTTTTCAAGGATAACTTAATTTAAGTCTTTTGCCATTAGTAGTCTAAGCTGTCATTAATTATGTGTTTATTTTATTTTATTATTCAATTTGACAAAGTAATTACTTCTAAATATAAATTTACACTGAATTTGATATGTTTTATCCAGAGACATATTGAAAAAATATATTTTAATTAAAGTCATTTCATGAAAAACTAATTTCGTTAACCAACTATTGTTTTGCAAAATGCATTTAACCATTAAAAGTCGTCAATTATAAATATTTCATTCAATTTCGTGTAATTTGGACTTAAGTTCATTTTATTTTTAAAAAATTTTAAATAACTATTTTAAAAATAAAATTGAAATAGTAATAAAATATATTAAAATATGGTTTTGAATGTGTTTGAGAATAATTAGTAATAAATTATGATCAATGAAGTCTAAGGTACTAGAACTTCAACTAAAGTTAATAATAGATGTATATAATGTTAATAAATTAATTATGGATTTTATTTCATTTCAAGTGAAATGTTCAAACGAATAATGAAGAAGTAGTTTAGTTTAGGTTAAATTACAAGCTAAGCTGAAGTTATAAATAAGCTAAACTTTCCCAAGTTCGAACTCTAAAATAAAAATAAGTGTTTTTTATATGTACTTATATAACTAACAATAAAAATTAATATCCCCTGGCAAAACTAACTGTATTTGCTTAAAAATATATATACCCCCAAATCGTATATTCGTAATACAAAATAAAATGCGTCTTCAATTTTGTAATTCTATTTCTTTTACATCCGATCACTCTTATCATTATATATATGTACTTCCATTTAAAAGAAATCACACACTTATTTTATCTCAAAAACTAATCTTAGTGTCGCAATACAACATACATCTACTATTACTACTTAAATTATGTTTTAAATAATAAATAAAAGTCTTTGTTTATTTTTTACTAGCAGATTTACCCGGCGTTGCCCGGAAGCTTGAAAATTGTAAAAAAGCAAGTTTCAGCCAATTTTTTGAGATACTACTTTGCCTATAAATGCCACAAAAAAATATTTGTGGAGTTCCGTTAACCCATCGTGGCCCAACAGCTTTTTATAGGTTTTTTCGTTGCTTTGCTATATATTAGAAATGATTTAACAGATTAACTTCAAATTTAGTATATGTGTTCTTCTTTGAAAATGAAGTTCAATTTAATAACAGACTTGGAAGTTGTTAACCCCTGCCGATCCGACGATTGTTCAAAAAAAAATTTGTAAGTAAATTACGTCCAATTTTTGAAAGTAGGTACAACTTCTTTGAATTAGGGGAATGCTTAAAAAAATGTTTTGTCGAGTTCTTTTAACCGATTGCGAAACAAAAACTTTAAAAAACAGTTTGAACGATTATCTCTAATTTTTCTATACATGGTGCTTCTTGACAATTTGGTGCTCCTTGACGATATAGTTGAGGATGGTAGGTTTCCGGTGAACAATGTTAACTGAATTAAAATGACTATAGGTCAAAAGGGGATTTTCTTGAATTGCCAACGCTTGAATAAAATATAGTCGATGGTTTAGAAAAGGTTTAAAAATTCGCTTTTCAACTTATATTTTGTTTAGTCCTGAAAGTTGTAATACGCTCTTCCTCGTTTTTTTATGATTTTATGAGAGAAATGTAGGCTTATTTTTTGGAAAAACTGTTTTAAAATACTATGTTTTTAAGCATTATATATAAGAAATTGAATTTTTTGATTTTTAGATTTCATTTGAAGAAAACTGAAAATTTCATTGAATCTTTGTTCAAAACGCACAAACAGGTCAAAACCAAATTAACCATGTGGGTTTTAATTAAAATGTTGGTACAAAATTTTCAATAAAATACTTTTATAAGAATACTTTTATAATATAACTTGTATAAGAAAATAAAATTTATAGAAAACTTCATGGCGTCGTCGTGGAAAACGGGTTAATCGAACTTAACTAAAACTTTTTGCAGCCTCTCTTTAGACTGCAAAATCAACCTGTAAAATTGGACACAAATCGAAAACACAAAATTTTTTGAAAGTCCGCCAGGCCGAAATGGGTTAAATTATTCCAACCAAATTTATACAACTAATTGCGGTTGCTAAGAGGAACATTTGTGGAAAATTTCAAGTCAATTTGTCAAACGGTTTTGACTCGACATCAAAAACATTGAAAAAGCTTCTTTGCGCCCTCGTGCCCAAACGGGTTAACCGAACTCAACAAAAAATTGTGCCAGACTCTATTGTCGACTGCGAAACTACCTTGTAAAATTGGACACAAATCGGAAATACAAAATTTTTTGGAAGCCCGCCACGTCGAAATAGGTTAAATTATTCCAACCAAATTTATACAACTAATTGCGGTTGCTAAGAGGAACATTTGTGCAAAATTTCAAGTCAATCGGTCAAACCGTTTTGACTCGACATCAAAAACATTGAAAAAGTTTCATTGGGCCCTCGTGCCCAAACGGGTTAACCGAACCCAACAAAAATTTGTACCAGCCTATCTTTTCGACTGCAAAACCACCCTGTAAAATTGGACACAAATCGGAAACAAATAGTTTTTTGGAAGCCCGCCGGGCCGAAATGGGTTAATATTTTCGAACCATCTTTATACAACTAATTCCGTTTGCTAAGAGGAAGATTTGTGCAAAATTTCAAGTCAATCGGTCAAACTGTTTCGGCTCGACATCAAAAACATTGAAAAAGCTTCATTGCGCCCTCGTGCCCAAACGGGTTAACCGAACCCAACTAAAATTTGAGCCAGCCTCTCTTTTTGACTGCAAAACCACCCTGTAAAATTGGACACAAATCGGAAACACAAAATTTTTTGGAAGCCCGCCGGGCCGAAAGGGGTTAATTTATTCCAACCAAATTTATACCATTAATTCCGTTTAATAAGAAGAACATTTGTGCAAAATTTCAAGTTAATCGGTCAAACCGTTTCGACTCGACATCAAAAAAACGAAAAAGCTTAAAACGGCTCTGGAGCCGCAACCTGTTGACTTATAAAAATGCGACATAGCCTATGTCACCCCCCGGGCTCCCAGAATTATTCCTTTAAAATTTTGTGACAATCGGACCAGTGGTTTTCACGTGAATCCTGGACAAACAAACAAACAAACAAACAAATAAACAAACAAACAAATAAACAAACAAATTTTCTTCTTTATATATTAGATATGGCCTTCTTTATTTAATTTTTTAATAAACAATATTATATATGCGCCACTGCCAATGACTTATTCTACATATTCTAGATTAAAAATATTGTATTACAATACTGTCTATTAAGTTTTAGATTATTTTAAAACAAAAAATTGTTCGTTCATTCATTGATTCATATTCAGTCCCTTTTTTCAGCCGTATACTAGACGTTGGGAATACGTCATTTAAATTGAACAACCAAGGAAATAGACGGAATATTTGTCCCTTTTTCCATCTGGATACTAGACGTGCCATCTGTTGAGGACAGATCAATTAAATGTAACAACCAAGGTAATATACAGAATAGTTGTCGCTTTTCCGATGTGAATACTAGATGAATCAAAATCTTGGGGATAGATCAATTAAATTGAACAACCAAGGGAATAGATCTTTTAAATAAACTTTTACAAAACATTGTGATCCAGCTAAAGTTCTATAAACCTTAGATCTATTAGTCATGAAATATTTCTAATTTCCTCTGAAAGGTGTTATCTGCAGTACTGTGGAGATGATCATCTTCAAATGACTTTTATTACAAAATACCTTGTTTAGAAATATTCTGCTAAATTTTAATAGAACTTTAAATATAATGTAGGTATGATAACTATAGTTAGTTATAGTTAAATCCCATATTTACATTTAAAAAAACAATTAATACATAAATCTTTTGAATATAGTTTTTATTTAAGTCATACATAATAAATATTTTTTTAAATTAAATTTATTATTTAAAACATCTAAAGTAAAGACTAGAACAAATTTATGAACCGACAAAGTGTTTTAAATTTAATTAAATGTTACACCAGATTCACGTTCAGATTAAAAATGCTAACAATAGTTTTGTGATAAATTTATATTATAGTGAAAATTTTGGTGATATAATTTGAATTTCTTTGAATTTTTGAATAAAATGAAACCATGACCGGATGTTTTTTTGTATTTTAATTTTAAATTTCTTTATACTATTTTAAATATTTTATTCAGCATGAGACCTTGATCTTGTCACTAAATTTTTATATAAATCATTTTTAAGTTTAGTGATCCTTTAGTAGCGTGATAATTTAGTATGTTGTACTGTTTTTTTTTTAACTTTGAAATATCAACCTACTAATCAGTGTATATTAAACTTATCCCACCTGCTTATTAATGTATTTATTTATTATCTGATAGAAAAAAGCATGAGTCAATGAAAGTTTCACTGGACAATTTGTTGATCACTGAACAAAAACAAAAAAAGTTTAAAATGAAATTAATACAATAAAGGGGCTATGGATCAATGATTTGAGCGCAAAATACATAAAATTTGGTTTAATTTGAATTACATTTTAATTAAGATAATTAAGTATATGTAAGAGAGATTATCTGAGGAAATAATGAATGAAATTAATTTTTTTTAAAATTTGCTTAATTAATTAACGTATTTTTTTATTAAATTTTAAGTTATAATATTTTTTAGAATTATACAATTTTTTAGAGAGCGTATCTTAATCTTTTAATATTAGATGTGGATGCTCAAAATTAGGTGCTTCTATATTAATCTATTTTTCTAAATCCTCTGCATCTTTAAATCTCGTCTTATTAAATATTCCATACAAAAATTACGCTATTCAAAATATCACATTTTAGAGCGAAATACCTTTTAACAAACTCCTAATTAAAAAAAGTTATTGATTGAAATTATAGGATGGATTTTAGAGAGTTGGTTACAAAATATTAAGTTTAATCATTGGATTCTATCAACACATCGGTTTGAAATATGTGGTGAGTGTTACGTTTTGCCAACACTACTAGAATCATCAATAGCCATTATGGTGTTGAAATTGCTTCGAAAACTCCAGTTCTAATTTTCGTTTTATTCTAATAATCTGTTGGCCCATCACAGAATGACGGAAGGTCAATTGAAGGAAAAACTTTTTCAAATTAAGAACTATTTCTAATTTCATTATATACATATACATACGTATATTGTATATCAATACCATATTCTTGAATAAATTCGAAACCTTCACATTTTGTATTACGCAAATTATGCTTCGATTCTTGTAATAGATACACAAAAAAAAACAAAATGACTCATATAATTTCCTGTTGAATCTTAAAAACTTGCATCGAACTCAGGTATCTCTTTACCTCTACACTATTATTTTTCCATTTTTAAACTTTTTTAAATAGAAAAGACAATTTAAAGGAATTATGAGGAAAAGATGGAAGATGGGGAGATGAGGGAAGGATGAGGGAAACTTTGAAATTACTTTATTCACATTGCTTGGTTTATTTCAAAGCAAAGCAGCAATGCAACAAAGCGTACATTGCCTTTGCAGTTATTTTAGATTTTCACTGAAAAAAATGAAGACTTACTACACAAAGTTTCCTGATATGAAAGTTAGTCTTAATTTTTATTAATAAAATGTTTTACTATTTATATAAAATTTCTAGAAAATGTTGTGTGAGTTTTAAAAACGTTAATGAAACAAATTCATGAACATTTAAAGTAATTTAAATTCATAAAAAAAATTTTATTATTTTTTGTTTTGTTTTTATTTTTTTTTATAAAAATAAATAAAATATTTTTTGGGCTGCTTATGATAATTTATGATATTTTATTTTCTAAAATAAAACACATCCAACAAAACATTAATATTTTAATTTTTTTATATTTGAACACTTCCAACAAAACACATTTAATTGAATGCGTTTGTTACAACTCATTTCCTGGACAAATATATTAATAATAATAATAATGATTTATATGAAATTTTCAGAATTTCATCTGTAAGTTATTTGAACAAATATAAAATCGGTTTGAGACACAATTTCGACATTCAGGGATATCTTAATATTTCCTATAAAATTTTCCTTTAACTGAAAACGGAAATTAAATTTGATTTCTTATGGAATCCTGCTAATTTTATGATTTAAATCAAAGTCGAACCATCTAAATAACTGTTAATAATTATCAGTTACCTTCAAATTTCTCATAAATTCTATAAGTAATTATTCTTCATAAATACAAAAGTAAATACTAAAGTAATTATTAAATCGATTTGTACTCAATTGTAATTAGACAAACATATTTTTGATTAATTTTCATTGCAATTTTATACCAAATGGTTTATAAAAATTTTTTAATTATTAATTTTCATTTATTTTTACAAGGTTTTTCCATTAAAAAATTTTTATAATTTGATTTTTAAATTAAAAACTTAATGGAAAACTCATTTACAAATCAAAAAAAAATTGACTATTGATAAGTTGTTAATGATTACTTCCATTACTTCCGTAAAACATGTTTAACATCCTAACTAAATTGCTGTGCAAGCAAATTATCATCAGATTCCATATTTGTTATAAATATTAAATATAGATATTATTATTATTATTATAATAATTAAAAATATTAAATTAAAATATATTTTTACGCAATAATAAAGACAAAGGGAAATAATAATATAATAAAATTATTACAAAAAAAAAAAAACGTGTAAAAAATTAAAATTTTAAAATTCAATTGAATTTAATAAAGCAATTGAAAATAAATTATAAATAATAATAAAAAAATTCAATTTCATTTGATATATTCATAGTTATATTGATTTAAATAATGTTTTTATTATTGTATTGTAATCATAAAATAATTTGTTCATCCATAAATTAAAAACTACAAGTACTCGTACATATACACAAAAAATTATAAAAATGTTTTCATGTGTTAAAATTACAAAATCATGTTTTTTTTATTTCCTTTTGATTGGTAGTTATTAAAAATTATTTAATTAATAATTATAATTTGTTACAAATTGGAATGTTTTTAATTAAACTACTTAAATATAGTAGAATTTGCAGAGTTTGTAATACATAGGACTGAATTGCTCATAACATACTTATCAACTATCAATTGATAAATTAAGTGTTATTTTAATAAGTACTCGTATATAAGTGAGTGTCTTTTACTAATCACAGTTTTATTAAGTTAAATTTTTTGTGCAAATTCCGCTGCATTTTAACTTTAATTTAAAACCAATTTTACTTTAATACTTCAAATTTTTGCCGAAGAGTATGAAAAAAATTTACTACCCCTGGATGTCAAAATCTTATATCATATACTTCTCAAAATTACTAGTTTAAACCATTGAATACTTAATCCTCGAAAGGTTTATGGCCATAATTCATATAATATATAAATTTTTATTTGAAATAACGGTAAAAGCTTGAATATAAAGTTGACAGAATTTTTTAGGCACCAACCTGGATTTTGACATTTCTAAATTTAATTAAATGCTAATGACTTTGAGTACAGTATGATTTAGATCATTTGATTATAGGAATTCATTAAGCTCACTATTTTTGGCCTTTTTTTTACGTATGTACTTATAAATCGGACTGTTCAACCCCCTCCCTCTTCAAATAAAGTTTTTGAATAACTTTTAATTTTAAACACCGAATGCTGTAACAAATTTTAAAAAAATCAAAATTTAATTTAATAATCTTAAATCTTAGGCAAATAAACTTTAAAGTACTTGCATGTGTATAATATATATTTACAATTAATAATAAATAAATTGTAAAAAATTGTTTTGTACTTAAATACATAAATAACTTATTTCATAAATTAACAAAGACACAGCATAATATAAGAGCGAAAGCAGACAAGCAATTGAAGGTGATTTGTGTTTGTCCAAATTCTTTAAAAAAAAATTATTTAGCTTTTTTTTTCTCTTTCTTTCCTTTTAACAAAATGTGGTTTCAAACTGATCTTTCGTTATTAATGTAATATTCGTTACTATCGTATGTATAGAGTTTAACCAAACATTCATACTATTTGTGATTAATATACACAACTATGGTATAACTAAATAGAGGTACCTTAATTTATTTTTTGTATTCAATGCAAGTTTCAATTGCGTTAATTTACGCATATATTTTATTATATACTTTTATATTAACTTGCCTGTGGTGTCTATGGGTTTATTTATTTTTATTAACATTTTGAAAATTTTTTATTATTTCGTAGAAACATTTTTAATTTTCATACATATACCAAAGTCTCTAAACTTTTAACTGGCACACTTGTGCGATTTTTTACACTTAAGTCTAAAACCGCACATTAATAAATACAAAAATAAACTTTCATAGAAGAATAATTCAGAAGAAGGTTATATACATATTATAAATATTATATATATAGCCTTACGTGCAATTATTATAAAATTTTTGAAGTTCATGTAGGTATAAAAAATTACAATTCTCACCTTCTTGTAAAATCAATTGTATTTGTTAGATAAATATTAAATATTTATTAACTGAAAACAATGGGTGACAAAAACTCATTAAAATTCTAGAAAAAATTATGTTTTAAAAAAAAAAAAATTTCAAATCATAAATTGTACACTTTATAGTTTATGTCACTTTCAAGAGAGAATTGACAGACGAAAAGTAAATTATTAAATTTATTTTTAAATATTAAAAATAATAAATATTTAACTTATGAATGTTACTATAGTTTTGCAGTAGATTCAAATTGAATCACTTAATAATATAATTTTAAACTTTTTTGTGAAAATGTGGTTTTAATGAAAAGTAGCTTTTAATAGCAAAAAGACTTTAATCAAAAATTCAAAGGAATTTTACAGAACAAGTTTCAAGGATCCACCAAGCCACCTTCAATTTCTCCAATAAAAAAAGCTGTGCAACAAAAACTATGCATATATTTTCAATATTAAAGTTTACATTTTCTGAATTTCCTAAACTAACGCCTCAATTAAAAAGTTCAATAAATCGTTCAACTCTCCTCGATCATTATTATCTATATCCCAAAAATTATATAAATCGATCCAGGAGTTTTCTCAAAAACAGTGCCGAATGTTGAATATAAGAATGTTGTATTATTATATACTTTTATATTAACTTGCCTGTATCTATGGGTTTATTTTTCATTCTGTAAGTTAGTGATACATTAATATTAGAAATCAGACCATAAATTCTTAAAAATTGTATGGTGCAGTGGTAAGCGAAGTGACTTCGGGTGTAAACAGATTTGAGTTAGATCCCCGTTAAAAGATGAAAATTTTTTTTTATTTTTTTAAATTTAATAGATAGCTGAAATGAATGACAGTTCTGCTTTCAGTTAATCTAAATCCAGCAATTTACTTTTATATTAAAACACTTATAAATGCAAAAGATCTACCATCAATGTTTGGTTAATGAAAATTTTCAATTTTTTAAGCTTAAAAGTTTTCAAACATTAAAAGAACTGTTCCTTATACCAGCAATCTACTTTTATATTAAAACAGTAACAAATTCCCAAAACTCCCATAAATTTTTTATTTTCTACATTTTAGCGGGCTTGTTTTACTTTTATAAGAGTACTCGTGTATGTATATTGAAAAAATATTTTTTTTATTTTATTTTATTTATGTAATGATGAAGATGATGATAAATTATTACTATGGTAACCGACAAAAGATTTTATATATTCATAATCTAATACATATTAGCACATACATATATTACCATTTCCAAACTAAGAATCGTATGAATCGAACTCACTTCGAAGGAAGTATAAGTAAAGTATAAATAAACACATTTTAATTGTGTCAAAAGTATTACCGCATTTTATTTTATTTTTAAATATGTATTAATAATTAGTATTTCATACGTATATAATCTTGTAAATAATCAACATATATACCGTAGTTTATAGTAAACGGTATTTATACACTGTAGTCAGTATAATTTATAATAAACGGTATTGCAATTAAGAAATTGAATGATTCTTTGAAAGTGTCCGGAAAAATTTTCATACAACAATGAAATAATAACATATATATGTACATGTTATATAAATTATAAAAAGTTTCATTATGCAAGTCGGCATATTTTATGATATTTGTTTTAATTTTTGTTTATATTTTTATAAACTTCTCTCTTATAGTCTCATCATTCATCAGAGCCTCACCTCTGTGTATGATTCAAATTGAAAATTTCTCATTAGAAAGATTTTTTTCTAGTGACATAGAGACACTTTCAAATTACATTAAACAGCTGTGTATATACAAAAACTACATATGATTCCTATAAATTATATTTCCTATCATTTAAATTCATTTTTTATTTTTTTTTATTTTTAAATTGTGCAAAGTGTGATCTAAAACGTGTGTTTTGCAATATACCTTATATGCATAATGTGACACAATTATAGGTATAAAAGAAAAAAAAAATTAAAAAAAAAAATATAATAAAAAAATTGAAATTGTCAATTGTCAATTGTCATGATCACTATTCACTATTCACTATATATTCAGTTTGTCAATTGTCATACGGAATGATATTTTTTATTTGTTTTGATATTATTGTTGTTTTTATGACAAAGAAATATAACTTTTAATGTTTTATGATATTTGAAAAATTAGTTTTTTAAGGAATAAGGAAATTATTTTCACTTTAAAATTTTTAATTATAAAAAAATTCAATTTATGAATAGTTTAATTGTTATACATACATAGTATTAGTGTAAGCAATCTTAAAATAGTCTCAATGAATTTAAAAAGTATAGTTTACTTTTTGCCGGAAGTAACAAGTGTTATTATATTTTTAATTTTACAGTGTTTTTCACTCCAAAGTGTCTCAGTAAGTTAAAAATATATAATATTCTATTAATCATTTTTATATTTTATTTTATTATAATACTCCAATAATCAGGTGCAATTAGACAGCTAAAGAAAACCCCAAAAATTAGTTACCGTTAAACGTTTCCGCAGCCATAAAAAAATTTGACAAAAGGGTATCTCTAGATTGCTGATTAACTCTCAAATAAAAAAAACCTGTTTAGATCATTGAATAGTTTGCAGATTAACAATGATCCTGAGTACGATCAAAAAATTGCATACTATCCAAAATTATTAAAATTGTTTATTTTACAATTTGAAACTTTACAAAAGAAACCTGCATAGGTTCAATTTGAATTTAACTTGCAGATCTTCTTACGTGTCTTATTTCTTCAAATTAAGGAGTTTAGACAATCCATTCGAATCTTGCTCAAAAACACTGAGAGCAGCGTCACACTGGAAGGTTTGCTCCTTCAACAAAAGACAGGATGGGAATGGAAATCAAAAGTGGAATTATAGATTAAATTGAATAAATTTTGCATGGAAGAAAATTATTTGACAATCATTGACGAATTTTTTAAGCAAATAAAAGGTGAACCGATGGGAAATCTATTATCCATAATGCATTTCCTAAGCATGAGTTTTGTTGCCAATGTAGAAACCAAACTACAAAAATAAAAAGATGTCTTAAGATACGGAGATACGTATTTGCTATTGTAAAGAAGAACAAAGTAGTATTGTACTCTCAGTTATCCACTCGCCCCACAAAAATATGGAATTTATCCACGAGATAGAGAAAAATTAAGAATTGTCGTTATTAGATGTGTTCATTAGCCATAACAAAAATAATTTGGAATTCGAGATTTACAGAAAACCAATAAACATAAAAATAGTCATCCCGAATACCCGAATAAAATCAAGGTTACCAACACAAAATGGCTGCTGTCAACCACATTATAAACGGGATGGTTACTTTGCGTTTGAGCAATAATGGATTTTAAAAAGAGACGATTTATATTATGGAATTAGTGGAGTTAAATGGGTACAGCAAGAAAACTATTGAAGCTCTAATGAGAAAAAAATATCAAAAGATACGATTTAACTCTTTTACAACTTCAACCGCCAGAAAATACACTCCTTCAACGTGCTATAACTTACATCAAAAAAGATAAAAATCTACTAAAATAAATATTAGTTTTTTCTAGTCTATTACGCAACTCTTCTAGTTTGTTATTGGCATCTGGTTCAATAACACTATTATTCTTAAATAAACTTTAAGTTAAGTTTAGCGTATATTCGTACCTTCAAAAAAAAAATCATTTAAAATTCGTCATCATTTCAGCAGATTTTATTTAACATAATTTTAGTGTTTATATCTTTAAATCCATTCCCAAATTAATTTTTTTTTTGTCCCAATGAATTCCTAAAACAAAAACAAAAAAGGTTTTATATAAATTTTTTTTAATTTTTATATTAATGTGTTTTCGGTTATTTTTCCTTGGAATTGAAAGTCAATGTACTCCGCCATATCAAACGTAATTTTAAAGATTTTTTTTTTGGCTTTGTCATCATTATATTTTTAAATTTTTGACTTCATTTAGAAAATTAAAAAATAAACAAAAAAAATTATTCCATCAATTGAGAATTGATGAGGAACAAAATACGAATGTAATGGAAAAAAAAACAATTTAACAATTGAAAGTACCGTTAAATACAAGTCAAGTACATGATAATATGTACCACGGTTTTGGTACTACATACTTAAAAACTAAAGAATTCCAATTCTTATATAAACTTGAAGTACTTCTCAAATATTGGTAGTAAGTGATGATGATGGTAGAATTTGGTATAACCTGGTACCACACATATTTAAAATTTAAAAATGTAATATGCAAATGTTTACAGAATAAGTGTAAGATGATTATGGAATCTAATAGGAATGATGTTTACAATATTTTATGAACCACTTAATGAAACAAAGTACTGTACTATACAATGAATGACTTGCACAATGAAAAATCGTTAAAGAAAGAATTTCTTTTAAAAAATTTTTATAACTGTTATTTTTGAAAATTTTACAAAAAAAAAAATATTTAAAAAAAACGCTTTTAATTACCTACAACTTAAAATTTTTGAAAAAACTGAAAATCATCTCAGGGATTAAGGTCAAGGTAATTTAGGTGTACAAACCCGGAGGTTGTTTCTTATAATTAAAAAAAAATAAAATTCCAAAAAATTAAAAAACAAATAAAATTCCAAAAAATTGGCGAAATTTTACAAATTTGAAAGTTTTCGCTTTTATTATTTTTTCGTTAATTGCACAAAGAAAGTGATTTTATTTTAAATCTCTTTATGACCTCACTGGACTGAGATAAATATTATTAAAGAATGAATCATTTCGTTTATGGTTTCGGAAATTAAAATAAAAAATTTAATTGCTAAAAAATAAAAAAAAAAAAATGAATTACTTATCAATTTTTGTTTCTCTTTCTTATTTTCACAGATCAATTTAAATAAAACTGAAGGATCTGTTCAATGACCACCTTCGAATTTTAAATGTAAATAAAGATTTTATTACGAAGCATTTTTTATATAAATACTAGCTAATACCCGGTGCGCGTTGCTGCGCCTCTCAATGGAGGTTTAATTGAAGTTGATGTTACTGCAAAAAGTTAACACAAAAATTACACTCGGTTTACACATGTAAATTTTAAAATGTATGAAAGCAATCTTTTTAAAAACATTTTTCTAGGATTGTTCTAGTAATTTTTTAAACTTTCTGTAACTCAAAGCAGTACAAACTACTTTCCAAATTTTGACGTAATTTACTTCCAAAAATTTTTTTTTGAAAAATCGTAGGACCGACTGTTAACAGACTCAACTCCATTTTCAAGTTGCTTCACACATATAAAATTTGAGGTAAACCGGTCAAATCGTTTCTAATTTAGAGTTAAGTAACGCAAAAATCTATTAAAAGCCACTGTGCCCCATTGGGTTAACGGAACTACACTTTCTCTTTAAGCAAAGCAGTATTGCAAAAAATTGGACGTAATTTGCTTCCAAATCACTCAACAAAATTTTTTGAGGCTTTCTTTTTAGCCAAAGCAGTACTTCGCAAATTTTGACAATATTATCTTCCAAAATTATTTTGACCAACCGTCGGGCCGACATGGGTTAACAAATTCCAAATCTGTTAATAGTGTCAACTCAATTCTCACAGGGGAGCACGTATACAAAATTTGAAGAAAATCGGTCAAACCGTTTTTAATTTAGAGTTAGGTATTGAAAAAACCTATAAAAAGCTGTTGGGCCCCAATGGGTTAATTCAAGTCAAAAAAATTTTTTTGTGGGTTTTCTTTTTAGCCAAAGCAGAATTTCATAAAATCGTACAAAATTTGAACCCAAATTTTTTTTTGACCACCCGTCGGCCCGACATGGGTTAATAAATTCCAAGACTGTTAATAGTGTCAACTCAATTCTCAAGGAGCATCACGTATACAAAATTTGAAATCAATTGGTCAAACCGTTTCGAATTTAGAGTAAAGTATTGAAAAAACCTATAAAAAGCTGTTGGGCCGCAATGGGTTAATGGAACTCAACAAAATTTTTTTTGGGGCTTTCTTTAAAGCCAAAGCAGAATTTCGTAAGTTCGGACAAAATTTGGACCCAAAATTTTTTTTGACCACCCGTCGGCCCGACATGGGTTAACAAATTCCAAAACTGTTAATAAAGTCTACTCAATTCTCAAAGAGCATCACGTATACAAAATTTGAAGTCAATCGGTCAAACCGTTTTCATTTTAGAACAAAGAAGTTTAAATACTTGCACCACAGCCCCAACTTGGCGGTCCGTTAGAGCAAAATTTTCGGGCCACGATTTCTTTCCATACCCAAAAACCCCTATATACAAATTTTCATGAAAATCGGCTGGGCAGTTTAGGAGTCTATTCGCTACAAACAAACAAACAAACAAACAAACATACAAACAAACAAACAAACAAACAAATAAACAAACTTTCGCTTTTATATATATAGATTATAAATATACTTTTGTTATTTATTAATTTAGTACAATTGTATATATACATATATTATTTTAGTATAATTGTGTAAACATCTCATTGATAATTAATAACGTCATAGTGAGTTTGATAACAACCTCTTTCTCTAAAGTTAGTATTTAATTTGCTAATAATTATTCAGAAATATTTTTCCGTTATCTCAATGACAGAAAAATAACTTTTTTTATTTTTAAATTTTTGACGTTTTCCTTTGCCCTCAAATTTATATTTTCTTGGTCTTAAGTTATTCTCCTGCCACAAACGATCAAGTTTACTCTTCTGTAGCATGTGGAAAATGTTTAAATTTTGGGCAAACAAATTATATGATGCCCTTTCCGCGTACGCGTTGTTGCACTACGCGCGAGACGTTCACGTTGGACAGGCTATATTTCGAACGAAGGCATCAGATTTAAATCCCTTTTATGCAAAATATGTGTATGAATCTCCCAGGGATTTTAGAGTTGAATTCAAAGTCAGTCGATTTAAAAATCAACGATTTTATTTTCCGCCCAGGTTCAGGTTTTTAATTTCATGGACTTTAATTCACAACACCTAAATTAATTAGTAAAGAAGTAATTCGATAAAATTTTCAAATTGAAATAAAATTATGGCTTTAGTTCTCAATTCATTCTGTTCTTAATACCAAATATAAAAATGAAATAACTCCATAATGTTTTTGGAGACTTATTTCCAATTTAAATATCATAATGTTAAATTGTGGACTTATTTCCTATGGAACAAATTGCATTTATTTAAACTGTATTATGTAATAAATGTAATCTTTATTTTATTTAAAATTAACTTTATTGCGTTCAGGTGATAGTCTATACTCCAATATATTACAAAACTTTTAAACTGTTATAAATGCCAAACTGTCAATTCTGCAATGGGCGATGCTGCTCACAGCGCAGTTTTATTTTGCGTTAAACTTTTTTACCAAAAACTAAAATAGAATTTATTTTACCATTGTAAAATTTATAACGTTACTCTTTGGATAACGAGGATTCACTTCAAAATCCGAGGCACTAATCATGACACTAATCATTTATGACTTATCAGAGTGAATGATTTTTAAATATCAACACTTTTGAATTATTATAAAATATTTTTGGTTGTTATGCAACAAAAGCTTATCAAAAAATGATTATTTGATTAGTGATTACTGATGGAAAACTGAACTCTGACTCCTGATAGGATAGGATAGACAAACGTCCAGTAAATGCAACTTATGAAATTGTGGATCTTGATTTACTTTAATTAATAGACGGACAATCAAAACAAATTTAATAATTATTTTTTGATTAATTTTTTTTTAACATACGTTTTAAAATTTTATTTCAAAGATTTTGCAATAGTCTGTGATAAGTTTTGACCCTTTAAATCTAGCATAGTATTCAAGAATATATAATTTCAAAAATTCTTTATCAATGTTTTTTTAATTTAATTCAGAAAAACAATAGTATTGTATTAGTATTTATATTATTAGTTATTTATTTATTTTTATTTGCAGTTCAGTTCAAATGTTGAATTGGTAAAGACTAGTACAATATTTTTTTTTTAATTCTATTTTAAATAAACATTTTTATATTTTAATCTTGTTTTAATTAATCTTTTTTTTTTTATTTATTTCTTTTTAGATTACAAAAAAAAAAAAACAGAAGCAAAAAACTTTAATCTGAAGATTTTTTTTATATAAAAAAAAAAAAAATAAATAATAAAATAAGAGTTTGTACCAAATGTGGAAATAAATTAAAAATAAATTGTATTAAAAAATAAACAGTGAGAAGATAAATTTTTTTGCTGATTTTTCGAAATTGAATCCATTGGATTCGAAATTTATATTAAAGGAAAATTCAGTAAAATAAAAAAAAAAAAAAACACAATATATAAGAAGTCACAATAATGAGACAAACATTTAACAAATCTTTAGTCATTAGTTTACTAATTAGTTTAGCAAATGGTAAGTTTAAATGTATTTAAAATTTAAATTTAAAAATTTTAATTAAAAAATTCAGTAATCAGAAATTAATCAGTTTTAATAAACCTATAAAAGAACTTTAGTATTAGTTCTTTTGAAAATGTAAACATCTTTTGTAAATTTTTAAATTTATATCTGCGAGTTATATAATTCTAAATGAAATTTTTAAATAGTCTTATCCAAATTTTTAACACTTGTATTATTTTAAAATAATTAAAAATATTAAAATTATTTATAATCACACATTCCCTTTATTATCCACCTTAAAATTGTTTTTTTTTTATTCCTTCTCCACTCCTTTAAGGAGTATGGGGCATTTACCAAGTTTATGTTAAATTAGGCTTCAGTTTCTTTAATCATAATTGTAGTCCCCTTAAAATTATAATCCAATTTAAATAGAGGGTTCATTCAAATTTTTGATTTCTTGAATAGTAAAGGAGTCAAAGTCTCTGCCAAAATTAGGCATTGACTGTTGAGACTAGTCATTATTATATACTAGTGATAGTGTGTTTCCGTTTCAATGCTCTTCATATCTTTCCTTTTCAAAGATCTAAAGTTATAATAAAAATTCTTATCAATTTTAAAAATTTTTAAATAAAAGAATTTTTTCTACCAAAAAAGGGAATTCCCCATTTTTTTAAAATTTAATTTAAGATTTAAATTTTTAATTACAAAAAAAATCTTTCTCTTTCATTTTCAGTTCATTATGTAGTTATAGGTTTTCCATTTACAAAAAGACATGTGATAAATTGGACAGCACCAGAAGATACATGGAATATTGAAAGTGTTCCACGTAGTATAACACCTCATTTAGAGCCAAAAAATTTTCATACACATAAATTACTTAATGGTAGTGATGATGAACTTTTAGAACGTCTTAGACATATTAGAAATAATGTAACTGGTAGAATGTTATGGTATGATTCATCAGATAAAACACATTTTCCACCATTTGTGGATAAGGCATTAAAATTGTTTAATTTAAAACAAGTCGCATATGAAATTGAAAATAGTGTTTTATCAAAGGTATCATGTACAGCATGTAATGCTGGTAAGTTATTGTTATTTAATAGTAATATAACTTAAATTAATTCTAAAAAAAATATTTTAAGGCGCTGGTTTACTACAACATTACATCCAAACGGGCAAAAGTCAACAAGAAATTGTCAAAACAATTTATCAATTTTGTGTTAATTTACAAATTCAATCACCTAGAGTTTGTCAAGGTGTTAGCAATCAATTTGGAGTAAGTTTTCTAAATATCAATTCTTATATATAAATCTATAAAATTAATCTCAAAATTATTTTCTATATTTTTTAGTCTGAAGTAATTTATGTTTTGCAACGAATTAATTTAGGACCAGATGAAATATGTAGTTTTGTAATTGGTGATGCTTGTGGTGATGTTTATAATCCATATCATGAATGGGAAGTAGCATTTCCACCAGTACCAAAACCAGAAATAAAAGAAATTCCATTACCAAAAGAAACTGCACCATATTTTAAAGTATTACATTTATCTGATACACATTATGATCCGTTTTATGCTGAAGGATCAAATGCTGATTGTAATGAACCATTATGTTGTCGTATGACAAGCGGAAGACCATCAGCACCAAATAGTGCTGCTGGAAAATGGGGTGATTATCGTAAATGTGATACACCAAAACGTACCGTTGAAAATCTTTTACAACATATTGCTGAAACACATTCAGATATTGATTATATTTTATGGACCGGAGATCTACCGCCACATGATGTATGGAATCAAACAAGAGATGAAAATTTACAAATTATTAAAGATACTGTTAAACAAATGTCAGAAAAATTCCCTGGTATTCCGATATTTCCAGCATTAGGAAATCATGAAAGTGCACCGGTTAATAGTTTTCCCCCACCATATGTTCATCAAATAGATAGTTCAATTTCGTGGCTTTACGATGAATTAGATTTACAATGGAGAAGATGGCTGCCGGCTAGTGTTTCACATACTATAAGAAGAGGTGCTTTTTATTCAGTTTTAGTTCGACCAGGTTTTCGAGTTATTTCATTAAATATGAATTATTGTAATAATAAAAATTGGTGGCTTTTATTAAATTCTACTGATCCTGCAACCGAATTACAATGGTTCATTTATGAACTGCAAAGTGCTGAATTTTCAAATGAAAAAGTTCATGTTATTGGTCATATACCACCAGGACATCCAGATTGTTTGAAAGTTTGGTCTAGAAATTTTTATAAAATTGTAAACCGATACGAGAGCACTATAACAGCACAATTTTATGGACATACACATTATGATGAATTTGAATTGTTTTATGATCCGAATGATCTGAGTAATTTTGAATTGAATTGATTTATATTACTAATATTTTATTTTGAATATTTTTTTTTGTTTTAGGTCGAGCTACAAGTATAGCATATATTGGTCCATCAGTAACACCATATTATGATTTAAATCCAGGCTATCGAATTTATTATATTGATGGTGATCATGATGCAACAACACGTATGGTTATTGATCATGAATCATGGATTATGAATTTAAAAGAAGCAAATTTATATGATTATCCAATTTGGTATAAATTATATACAACAAGATCAGCATACGCTATGAAAGGTTTAAGACCAACCGATTGGGATAATTTAATTAATGAAATGACAAATAATCAAGAAGTTTTTGATCTTTATTATAAGTATAATTATGGTTTTTTTGTTTATAGTTTTAAAATGAAATTAATGTAAAATTTTTGATTTTTATAGACATTATTGGAAAAATTCACCAGTTAGACCGTCTTGTGATCCAGAATGTAAAAAACGTATATTGTGTGATAGTAAAAGTGGTAGAAGTCATGCTAGAAAACATTTTTGTGAAGATGTTGAATCAAAAATTGATGAAAGTTCACCAAAAAGTTGGAAACAATGGCTTTATCGTGGACTAAGTGTTTCGTACGTAATGTTAACAACTTAAAGAAAATTGAATTTTCTTATTGTTTTTTTTATATATATATTAATTTTATTTTATAACAAAACTTTATATGAAAAACTATATTATAAAATCGGTGAAGGTCATTTTCATTGAAAATATTAGATGGTTAAAGTTTTTTTTGTACCTAGGTACATATAAATTTGTATATTGCATTAATTTTAAATTTATTTTTTAAGTAATCGGTTACAGAACCGTTAGAATATCGGTTAATTTTAAATATCATTATTCATATGTTTTTCAAATTATCCACTAGATGTCACAGTAAAATTTAATTTTTTTCTTTATATCGTTTTTAAATATAATTTAATATCGTAATTAATTTTAAAAAGGGTTCAAATTTATAATTTATTATTTTATTTTGAATTTTACTTAAATTTAAAGATTTGTAATTAAATGTAATTAAATTATGCATTCAAAATTTAATGATTAAATATACAAATTCATAATTTTTAGTTGTACCAAACTCCATTTTTGTATTTAAATGATCTTTGATTGTATCGTATTATAAATGAATTAATCAGGAGTGTATTTGACAACCGATGGTCGTTTTTAAGTGTTTCTAAAAATCAAAGATGCTGCCCGTCCATAAAATATTTTTTTTTTATTGAATAGTCTTGCATAGTTAGTTATTTGGTATTTTCTAATTTAACCCTTATTTAGGTACTTATTTTATAGATGCTTTAAATGTTCATCTAAAATTCTAAATGTACATATTTTTCTTAAAGAAAATTATTGAAAACAAAAAAAAAAAACAAGTTGCTTTATTTTATTTATTAACAATTAATTTATTACAATTTAGAAAATATGCGTTGGGTTTCTTAACAAATGAAGTGGATCCAAATGTAGATGCTCTTTTGAATTCAAATACAATTGATAATCAAACTGAAACTGATTAAATAATTAACTTAAAATTAATAGTTAAAATAAATTAAAATAATCAGTTTCATTTTTAAAATTGTTTTTAATCAAATGGTAATGGTTTTTGTTGTTTTTTTTTTATATATTTTTTTATATTTTAAAATTTAAGTTTAATTATATTAAATGATTTTTTTTTTTAGAAATGGTAAGGTAAAAAAAAATATAAGTTTATTAATGTTTTTTTTTTTTAAATTTGCACTTTGTATATAAATTACATACATAATATATTTTATCCTAATTTTTAAATTTATTACAGAAAAAAAAAAAAATGTAAAATAAATTAAAACAAAATGAATAAATGGTGCTTTGTACAATAAAATGTTTTTATTTTAAATAAAACATAAATTTTTTTATTGGAAATAGAAGAATTTTAATTGAATTAAAAATTTTTTTTTATTATTAAATTTAGAATGAATTTAATCACATCAATAACCAGTTTACCCAGATATGTTATGAATGGACTTGGATAAAAATATGCAATAAAAATAGAAAAACAAAATTTAAAAATTCTTAATTTAAATTCAAAATTAAAATTGAAATTCTCATGAAAAAAATTAAAATTAGTTATTTATAATTAGATTTTTAATATTTCTTAAATAGAAAGAAAAATTTTTGAATTAGATATTAATTATATATGTAGTTTATATTTATTTAAATTAAAACATGAAAATTTTTTTTTGATTTATTATTTTTAAGTAAATAATTTTTAAGATTAATAAAAGAAAATGTAATAATTGTTATTATTATTAAAAGAAACAAATTTTTTTTATATTTTATTAAAAAAAAATTTCAAGATCAAAATAACAAATACTCAAAAATTATTAATTAAAGATTTATTTTAAGTTTATTTTCAAAATTTATTTAGTTATATAACAAATTTCCACCATTTATAAATTAATCTACCATGAAGTTTGCTGCGCAGCGACCATGATTTATTTAATTTAGTTTGTCTAATATGTGTTGAATATTTTATCAACAAAAATTAGATATTTTTTTATTTGGTTATCATAGCATTGTTTTATACTTTTTGATCTAATTTAATTTTTATAAGTTGAAGTTTTAAAGTTATAATATGAAACATGTCGTTGGATATTTTAAATACAATTTTCGAAGTCTAAATTTGATGGAAACTTAAGTACATGGAATTTTAAAAATGTGGAACAAATTTTAGTAGCTATAAATCAATACAAAATGTTTGACCTAATTTAATTTTTATAAGTTGTAAGTTTTAAATTTATAATATGAAACATGTCGTTTGATATTTTAAATACAATTTTCGAAGTGAAAATTTGATGGAAACTTAAGTATATGGAATTTTAAAAATGTGTAGAATAATTTTTTGTAGGTTATAAATCAATACAAAGTGTTTCAGATTTTTTTTTATTAGTATTTTTAAAAAAAAAGCAGTAATATCTGTTTAAAAATTACGATTTCTTTCATAATTAACGAATTTTAGTTGAGTTTCATTTCAGTTTTCCAATTGATTGATATTATGTTTTAAAAAAAAAGAGGAAGTTCAACTTTTTAGGATTTATGTCTAATAAAATAAAGAATTCAAAACTTATTAAATTAATGAAATTTTGTAAATTAAAAAGTTATCATTTCGTATTTTTTGTTAATTAACAGAAAAATTTATTTTTGTGAAAAGAAAATTGAACTTGTGACTATTAAGGAAATTCAATACATATTAATAAATTAAAATAAGTGTAATTATGTTTAATACCTAATCAAAAATCATTTTGTACAAAATAATTAATTTTAACATTGTGTAAATAAAATTCAAATTTATTATTTAAAAAAAATATGTTTTGTTTTTATTTGTTTATTTTTTTTTTTTTTAATTATCAAATCATGGTTTTTTTTTATAAACTACAAAAGTTATAATAAAACTAAATATTTTATTTTTTAGTATTTTCTACAAAAGAAATAAATTCTTACAAAATTTTTTTATAATAACATTTAAATACTCACATACATTACGTTTAAAAAATATATAAAGAAATTAATTACTGAATGATAAAATATGTACTATTTAAAAAAAAAAAAAAATAATTTTGTTTTCCCAAGAAATGAAAAACATTTTAAAAAGTTTAAATGTAAGTAAAGGTATGAAAAAAAAATAAAAATTTTCTTTGCTAAAAGAAATTTTTCAATAGTAAATTAATAACAAGATGAAGGATATTTATTTTTTTTTTTATTTATCAGCCAAACTCATTATCATATTTAAACTAGCATGCAACTGTTTTATTTGAGCCATTGTTTCTGGACATAATCGATCACCAATTTTTCTTTCCAATTCGTTTGCATCAATGTGTTTTGGTCTCAATGATAACATTCCATTTTTAGTTGGAATATTAATATTGGCAATTGCATCAGGTACCCTATTAACAAAATATTCAAAGCAAAATTTAATTATATTTAATTACTATTCAATCAATTAAATGAATTAACTTACATTGAAGAAAGCGAAACAATTGGACTACCCGACATTGAAATAACTTTTTCCCCTGGTTTGGGCCATCTGTATACAATTGGAGATTCACCGCCATTACAAATTGGTGTTACCAATGCAGCACGATCAGCACTAAAAGCTTTTTGACGAGATGAATTTTTTTGTAATAATGGTGTTTTTAATTTTGATCGTGAAATACGTTGCTCACTTGTTATTGTTGAAGGCATTGGTTTAATTTTTTGTGCACTGTTTAATAAACCACTAGCTGATCTGCTACGACGAACACGTCCTTTTGCTAGAGCTGAACTTAATGGACCTGGTGTACGTCCTACACTAGTTGGAAAGGCTGGTAATTGCAATTGATTTGAATTTCTTAAACTACTGCTGTCTTCTGTAAGGTACCCTTATATTTTGTAATTAAATGTCACCAAAAAAATATTGTTGATATTTTTTTTTTTTATGAAGTAAATGTTATGACAAAAATTACCCAATGACATTTGTAAAAATATAGAAAAAGAATGATTTTGTGCATTTTTTTTTTTTTTGCAGTTGTTTTTATAAGGCAGAATACAACAAAAAAAAACACCAATTAAAGAAACCCATTATGAAACGAAAAATAAAGCAATAAATATAAAAAAAAATATTATTAAAAAAGGTTAAAACAATATCAGAAATTATTTAAAATAAAAAGTGTATTAGTTAATATTGACATAAGAATATTAATAGCAATCTACTTAATGTCTAGGGTAAACTGACCATTCGTCCAGCATTGTGCTGGACTGTCCAGCATTTGACTAACGCGTCCAGCATCTAAAATTGTCCGTCAAAATGTCCAGCATTTCACAAAATAACCCAATTTGTTCAGAATTTTATAATTTGTTTATAAAAACATTAACCATGACAATTTCGACACTGAAATGATTTTTTTTTGCTATTTTGCATTTAGGATCGCTTTTGTAAATATTAATATTAAAGTCATAACTTATAATTTATTCATAAACTCTGAAATTCATCTGTCATCTCACTCATTCTTTAATTCAATGTGTCTTTTCTCTTATTTCATTTTATTATTTTATTTTAATTGGTAAAATTTTATTTGTGTTAGTGAATGTTATTTGTTTACACAATATTTATTGTATTTGCACTATATTCGTTTTTCGTGTCAACATAATATTATGAAATGATACATATTCAAACATTATTTACAAATTACAATACATTAGTAGTTATAAATTTATAAATTATAATAAAAATGACATTTTAATTATTCTATAAACAAAACTGAGTACATACCAACCTGGCTATTGGCTAATGAAAAAAATTCATTCCGCAGAAAAATATTTGTGATTTATTTTATGTTCCTAAAAACTGTTTATTTTTTAATTATTTAACTAGTATTACATTATATATTTAATATTACTAATTGTTTTGTGTTGTTGAAAAAAAAACACTGTTTTGTTTTGAATATTATTACCAGTATATATAGCATTTTCAGGAAAAATTAAAACTTTTCTATTTCTAATTCAAAATTTTCTATTTCAAATTCAAAAAATTTTCTTTAAAATTTAAAATTTTACATATAAATTATGATATTTTATATAAAATTAGTATTTAATAATATCAAATTAGAATTTTAATTTATTTTTCAATAATTTATTTTAATAGAAATCTTCAAGAAACATAATACTGATTTTGTAATTTGTTATTTGAAATAAAAAATCATAATTTTAAAATAAAATTTTGAATTTGAAAGAAAAATCTTTGAATATGAAATAGAAAATTTTGAATTTGAAGTAGAAAAGTTTTAAGTTGACCCGAAAATGCTATAAATACACTTTATGAACTTTGTTTTATGAATTTTCATTTAATTTTAATATTTTCAGCCAAAAACTGGATTAGTGCTATTAAATATTATTCTATGTATAATGTATTGTACAAGTACTATTTATGTTATGTTTATTGTTTTTATTAAAAGACTGAAATTGAATTAAATAATTGCTGAAAAAAATTAACTTTATTTTTTTTGTACATCGTCCAGCATTGAGCTTTTGAAAATCTGGTCAGTTTAGTCTAGGGTTATATTGAAAATATGTTAGTTATATATAATTTGTTACTGTTAAGATTATTAGTCCAATTTTTAAAACTAAATATAAGTTAATTTTTTTTAATTTATAACATACCTTCATCGTCCTTTGATTTTTTACTAACAGAACTACTGTTACTAATGGTGGGTATAACTGGTGCTAAAACTGAACCATTTACAAATTTACTTGAATTTATTGAATCAGTTTTATTAAATTCATTTATTGCAGAATGATTCTGAAAATTTGAAATTTATTAAAAAAATATAATTTTAAATTTGAAAAAAATGTTTATAACATACCAAATTTATAAAATCAGAAAATGAAATTGTTAAGGCTTTTTTAGGTAATTTTAGTTTAAGATTTTCTTTTACTGCCAAAATATCAGCAATTTTATTATCATAAAATGTTAATAATCTTTGTTCCATTTGTTCAGAGGTTGAGTCAAATTCTCTTAATAATTCATTTTTAATTTCTTCTCGTTCTTCTTTGGCGGCATCACGATTCCTTTTTGTTTTTGAAATTTTTGTTCTTGGCATCTTATTTCTGTTTTTTTGGGTATTCTTTTTTTAATATTTACTTTAAAATTAAATACCGTGCCGTAATTTTTTTTTTATTTTTAATTGTATACAAAATATAAATGCCAAGAAATAATATAACTTCTATTAAAATTTCCTTTTCTTTAAATCAAAATGTGAAAATTCTTTTCAATATTCTTTTATCTTAAAATATAACCGCTCCTCAATGCTCATTAAAAAGCATCTGTCATTTTAAATTCAATTTAACCCAACAAACAATTTCAATCAATAATACCATCATAATAAATTGTGATTTATTTTGAAAGTATGTTGGTAGTACTGATTGTCGAAACAAGAAAAGGTTACGTTTTGAAGAACGATATTCGAAGTTTTTTTTCACAAAACGTCAGAATAAAATTTTTTTTAAGCAAATTTTAACTTCATTCTTGTAATAAATAATTCATTTATCATTGTTTTAATCATAACTCGTGCATATATATATATACACATACACAAGTTTTATATAGAAGTATACAACGCATATTCACATTCACAAATTTATTAAATATAATTTATATAAAATGACAACAATTTTATTACGTCATAATTGAAAAAAAATTTGACTTAAAAAAGGTTATCTGTCAACATTTTATTTCCAAAATGCATTCCGTGTTCGTTTAAGTCTTTATTTTAAAAAATTAAAAATAATTAAATATTTTATTAATTATTTTGAATATTTAATTTGTGGTCGCAATTCATTTTTAAAAAATAAAAAATTCAAATTTTCGAAAACCAAACAACAACAAATTTCAAAATATTTAAAAATCTAAAGTTGTCAAAATATTTACGATATTAAAATTTACGATCAAATTTTTGTATTGTATTTTATAGGGTTGAACGAATAAAGAAATTTTTTTTTTTTCTTAACAAATAGGAAAAATTTCATTTTTTACGCCATTAAAGTGCTTTTTTTTTCTCTAAAATTAATTAAAATTATTTTAATAAAAATTTATAAAAAAATGTTTAAAATATAGCATAAACTATTGTGTTTCATAATAATATAAAATAATTACATCAATAGTGTAAAAAAGTAATATATTTTTTAAAGTAAAAAAATATGTTGCTGTTTCCATTTGATGTGAATTTCAGCATAGAGCAGCCATTTATCAACTAAAGAAAAATAAAAAAAAATAAAAAAAAAAAAAAAAAAAGCAGAAGAAATAAAAATACAGAGTTTTTTAGATTTGTTTGAACAAAACATTTCAACCAAAGAATAAAATAAAAAAAAAAAAAAAAAAAAATAGAAGAAAAATATTTTCCACAGAAATTGATTAAATTCAGTTTCAGTTTTTTTTTTTAAATCTATTTTGGAAAATTCTTTTAAATTTTTTTTTATTTTATTTCAATTAAAAGTGACAAAAACTCTTTCTAAAAAGGTGAACTTACATATTTTATTTTATTTTTTGAAATTCATTTTAATTTAAAACTGAACTTAAGTTCAAAAAAGTGTTTGCTTTACTTTAAAAAAAACAAAATTAAAAACAAAAACTGCAACTTTTGTAATTCATATTCAAAACTATTTTCGAAATTTTTTACACAAATTTTTCAAAAATTTATAAAATAACCTTTTTTTTTATTTTGTTTTTTTTTTTTATTTTGAATGCTACAATTAAAAAATCTTTAGAATTTTTGTTGAGGAAGAAAAAGGATTTTCATGACAATACACAATCAAATCAAGGAAGAACGAGAAAATAATATTTGTTGAAAAAAAAAAGGAAAAAATTGTCGATTTTGAATTTTTCTTTTTCATTTTTCATCGATTTTGTACATTAAAAAAAATCTGCTTCAGTTTTGAGGAAAAACAAGAAAATAAAACTTGGTAGGTATTTATTTCTGATTTTATATTTTATTTAATTTTTACATATTTTTGCTTTATATATTTTATATACAATATTTAAATATTTATATTTTTGTTTTTTATTTATATACATAAAAATCTATAAATTTAAATTGACTGTGGAAATAAACAGATTAGAAAAGAGCTTGTGGCATATTATTACAACAAAACGAATAAAGAAAAATAAAAGAAAATCAAAACAAAAAATAAAAAAATAAATTAATAGAATTTGTAATGATATAAAATTTCCTACCTACTATTAAAAAAAAAAAAAAATACATAATATAAAAACAAATTAAAAAGGGTAGGGCATAAATTGGGTCTATTTTAAAAATCTCTTTTTTTTTTGTTTTTTTATTATTTTTTAAACAATTTACATTGTTTTTAATAAAAGTAATTATAAATTTAAATTTAATAGATTATGATTCTTGAAATTATTCGAGAATGTTTTGATAAATTTCATTTTTAATTCTTTTTTGTTTGATGCATTATTTAAGTTTTTTTTTTTTTTTCTATTTTAGTAACAAATTTTTATTGTATTTTGTGAAAAAAATTTCCATTATATTGGTTGAAATGGTGATATAATCCCTTAAATTGTCCTAACACATTAATAAAAACTCTTGAACTTCTAATACACATATTGAATTTTTATTTGGAATATAAATATATTATTAAAAAAAAAAAATCCAGAGACGAAAAAAAAAAACTAAACTTGGTTACTCAATTTTTTTTTAAGAACCTGATTGAACATGTTCTTTCCATTTAAAATCATTTTTCTTTTCATTTTCTGATTTCATTTTGATTTTTAACTTAAAAACACAAAAAAAAAAAAAATAAACTACACAATTTTATTTTACATTATAATGCTGTTTTTGTAATTTTTATTGTGTGTAGATTATATAGTTAGTTTCTCTTTAATGTGTTTCAAATATGTAGTTTGAAACAAATTAAATTATGTTTTTAAACAGAATTGAGTTATTGAGTAAGCAATAAATTGTATTAATTATCAAGTATAGTAGATAGGTACCTAAAATTTAAATTAATTTTGGTCTAATCAGGTAAAAATGACGTTTAAAATATTTCTTTAATAACCCTTTGAATTGTTTATTAGTTAATAAATCTTTCAATTTTAGTTTAAAACTCGTATTTTAGTTTTACTTTTCTTAAGTACAAAATTTAGTTTCTTTTTTCTCTCTTTTAAGTGCCCCTATGGACATTGTTTTTGTGGTATTGTTGTACCATGGATTTTTAAATAAATCAGTTTAAAAATACTGTTGGATTAAACTAAATATACTTAAATAGATAAATTCCTTAAAGATTTTTATAAAACTTATATTTGATTGATATATTATGTATATATATGTATTTTTATATCATTTTGTACATATATATAAATATATACAAATTATATAATTATCGAATTATATATAAAATTAAGTTATATTGTAATATAACACTTTTGAATATGGGTATATTATACTAAGTATAAAAAAAATTAAACAAAAAGCAAAAGAAGAAAATAAATATAAAATTTCTTTCCGAGGACAAACCATCATTTTTGTTTTATTCATGTTATTTTCTTCTCAGCGGGAGTTATAATAGTAGCAGGCGCCCAAATACAATATGGCGAACACAGCACTTATTTCTATTTATTTATACTTGTTATTCTGATTATTTTTCTTTCATTCTGCTTTAATTTTTTTTTTTTTTTTCATTTTAATTTTGCTTTAAGGCCAATTTTCATTACGGCAGTTTCCTGGGCAAAAGTTAGAGCATAGGCAGAAGATACAAAAATACTATATGTGCGACAAAGAAAAAACGATAAATTACTGGGAGAAACATATAAATTACTTGGAGAAACATCAATTTTGCTTAGCCCAGTATTAAGAGAGCGCCATAATCCATGTCAAAAAGATGTTCTCTTAGGTCTTTTTCCTATAAAGTTGCTACTACATACAAAAAAAAAGTGTATTCTACACAAAAATTTTTTGCATACTATTACATATTTTTATGGATACATGACATTTGAATTTTGTAAACAAACAAGAGAATGTAAACAAAGAAAAAAAACATTTTATATTATGGTTTGATGAATGAAATTTTTATTTAAAATTATTTGCAATTGATTAAAATTTTATTATTTATTTTAAATTAATAAAATTTTAACTTTGAATTGAAAAATTCGCGAAATATAAATTTAAAAATTAAAAAATAAGGTTATGTAATTTGTTTTTTTCAAAAGATATAAAAAAATTTTAATATAAATTTAATCATTTTACTCTTTCTCTCCTATTGAGAGTATACTATATACCTCTCTCTCTAAAGTCAAGTTTCCTGGGCAAAATTTTCTCATGAAAACCTGCCTTTAGGTTGATGAAATCCAATCTACTATGTACCTTCTTGTCTTTCTATAGACATTCAACCATACATTCATATATGAAAATATCTCTTATCTAAATAAAGTCAAGAAATAAAAAGAAAAAAAAATAGGGTTACTTATCAACGATAAAATAAAAAAAAGGATTAAAAAAAAAATGTTTGATTTTTTGTATACACAATATCTTCCTATTCAGCTTAAATTGTACTTTTTCTTTACTTTTTGCCCATTAAAGTATTAAATTGACTGAGAATAGAAATAGGGTATTTTTTTTTAAGATTGGTAAGTTAGAATAAATTGGCTGGTTAAAAACTATTTAAGAGGTTCTTTAAAGTTAAAAGTCTTCAGAAGCAAAAGAAAAAGGAAAAGATATAATGGAAACATTTTCATGATTTGATTAACATGATTAAGGTTTCATATTTTTATTTATACACTATTTAGTTGTTTTGTTATTTTTATTTAAAAATAAAATCTTTAACATGTTTAGAATTTTAACATAATATAATACATACTTGTAAAATTTTAATATTTTTTCAAAAAAATTTTGTATCATTCATATTAACTGCGAATGAAAATTTCAATTCGTGCTGAGAACAAACATTTCATTTATCCTTTTTTATGGTATTTTTATGTAAGGAAATAAGGGTGATTTAAGGGGTGACTCTATGGATTTACCAAAGGGTATTTTTTTTTTCTTGACACCTACACAGTACTATTAACCAAACAGTTTTCCATTAAATTCAGGATATAAAAATAGAAAAACATAAAATTGTTAAGTAAAAATGAAAGTTTTCTTTTACAAAATAGGATAAAAAATTTTATTGACAGTTGTGTTATTTTAGTTACCGTGTGGGAGATTTAACATTTTTATATTTTTATAACTAATGAAATTAATTTGGTTTCAACTTTCATTTATGTATTTTTAAAATTTAATGCCTGATAAAGAATGCCATCGATTTAAATTTTACCTCTTCTTCATAAATTTTTAACGTGAATACGCAATCTTAAGATTATTCTGCTTGTTATTGCTAAAAGAACTTGCCTTATTATTTAGAATTTTAACAGGCAGGTATAATTATGAATGTTTTCCAAATTTTCTAATCTAACAAAATAAAGAGTAACTCATAAATTTTAAATTCTTCTACATTTGGAGAAATTGAGACTCAAACAATTTATTTCAAAGAATCATTTATTAAAACATACACGGTAAATTATTTACAAACGCATAGTAAATAAAAGTTAACGAACGCTCGAATTTTTATTCTTTACAGACCAAAAAATTCAAGTAATTTTTTTTTCATTTTAATTAATTATTTTTAAAACTATAATCAATAATATTCCTTTATTTTAGTGTTTGTTGGTTGCAAATTGATCTATTTTTATAATTATCTTAAAAAATTATTTGAAAAGAACGGAAATTAAAAAACTATAAAAAGAATTTAAAAAAATAAAATAAAAATGGTTTCAACAAGACAAATGAGTACAAGCTTAGCAGCACCAAATGCAATTCCATCAGGTGATGAGGTTCTAAATTATAATTTACCAACAACTTCAGCAACACCAGCTGCAACATCATCAGCTCGATATACATCAGTAATTAGTACTCGACATTCCAACAGTCAACATATTTTATCAAATGTTACAGCTTCATTGTCAACATCAAATACAACAGCACAATCAATATTTTTACTTGATTTACCAGTTGAAATTCTCGATAAAATTTTTTCTTATGTTGGTTATAAAAAACTTGGACAATTACGTGTGGTAAGTTTCTATTACAATTTTATGTACAAAATATACAATATTTCAACAATTTAATTTAGGTTTCCAAACAAATGAATCAAATCGGGGGAACAGTTTTAAATTCAACTTTTCAAAAATTGCAAACTCAAATGTACAATCGTTTTCAAACAGTTAAAGCTAAAATGCCTAGACGTGAATCAGCTAGACGTAATCATCCATTGGCTTGCGAATGCGATATTATAGAAACTTGTCATATGAGGCTTTCATTATTACAGATGACATTTGGTAAACATATCGAACGTAAACATTGTTGTTTCTTTCCTGGTGGGGTAAGTGGTTATAAGTTAATTTGAATATAAGAAGATTATTAATTTTAAATTTATTTTTTTTTAAGATTTTGGATGAAGTGTATAATGTTTTAAATTATATACGGACCACACCTAAACTGGAAAGACCATATAGAGTAACAGATGAATTATTTGATCTCTCAACCATGGCTATGGAATATTTTAAAGAACATATTGAACCGAATTTACCTGAAATTGCATATTTCAATAAAGATTTCTTTGGTTCTTCAAGTAAGTTCCGAAAAAAAAGTTAATTTTTTTTTATTTATATAATTCGTTGTTTCGGCAGATAAATGTAAGCAAACATATTCATTGAAAACAATTTCTGATATATCGGAAAGTTGTTCTTCATCTTCATCACCACCACAAAGTAATATGGTATTAAGAAAGGGTATTCGTAAAATAAAACAAGGCATGAAAATGTACAATAATCAATTAACAGTTTTAAGAAGTGAATTACGAAATTGTAAAAGAAAATCTTCTGAACAAGGAAAACAAATTGCAGAACAACAAAAATTGTTAGCCGATCAACAAAAACAAACATTGGAGTATGCGAATCGTTTAGATGAAAATGATAAGAAAAATGAAGAAATGTCTAGAAAATTTTCAACTTTATTGCAAGTAAGTATTATTTAAATTGAGAAATGGGAAAATGATTGAACAGTAAAATATAAATTCATATTTTTATTTTAGGAATTAAATAAATGTAAAACAGAATTACAATATTGGCGATCAAAATCACCAGCAATACAAGTATGTAACTCATGTGGACATAAAATAACACCAGTAATAGCCCCAGATGATTTTCAAGCATTAATTAATCAAGGTGTTAAACCTGAAGATATAATTAGTATAGATGATGTTGAAGATAGTGATACAAGTAGCAATAATGCATTATGTGATTCGACAACAACACCAACAACTACAAGAGACACACTTCAACAAAATAATAATAATAATAATATTGGAGTTTGTGGACGTGGAACAAATAATAATAATTCACTTCTAACAACTGGTACATCAACAAATGTTTTTGTTTTTCCAGATGAAACTACAACAGCAAAATTATTAGCTGTTAATTCAATGAAAAGTTTAAAACGTAATTATGATGATACACCTGTTTTAAGTACTGCATCAGAAAATCCGCCGTCAACTTCAACAATTACCACAGCATCATCAATTTCGAATGCTTTTAATCAAATAAATTCTAAAGGATTTCTAAAAGATTCTTCAAATAGTAAAAATAGTAATAATTGTAATTTAGCACAAACCAGTTTAATTGAATCAATTGAAAATCATAACAATCAACAACAAATACAACAACATAATCAAAAAAATAATGGAAATAATAATTGTTCATCCGCCTTTTGCAGTATTGATACAAATGCTAGTAAATTAACCGCATCTAATAATATAACTGAAACAATAACAGCTTTATCATATAAATCAACAATACCTGCAACAATAGCTTCAACAAAAATTGAACAATTAGGATCATCAGATGGAGAATTAAATAATAGTAAAAATTTATTAAAAACAATTCCAACAATAAATCCATCCACTTTTTATCCCTCCTCAACATCAGCTTTTAACGAAACAAATACACCAGTTTTATTTCAAAACTCTATTAATGCGAGTTTAAATGGTATTACTGCTTGTAATAATATTTCAACCCAAATACCACCAATCAATTCTGAATCAATTTCTGCTGGACCAGAGAATAAAAAACGACGGGTACAAAAAAGTGGAAAAAGAAAAATCTAAATTAATTTAATATGAAAAATGGGGAAATTGAAATATACATAGTTGAAATATAGAACATTTTATTATTTTTGCCATTGAAAAAAAAAAGTATTTATTTTTTTTTAATAGGCAAATTATGCAAAATGTTTTGGAGTAGAAGTTGACAAATTAAATTTTATTAGTATTAACATATTATAAACAAATAATAAAGATAAAAAAAAGTTTTAAATATAAATACATCACATATCAAACTTAATATTAACATAAAGTAAAGTAAATCTCAAACAAAGTGTTATTTAAATATTTATTATGTTATTTAAATATTATTTAAATAACAAATTTTCAATTAACTTATTTCATTAACAACCTATTCAAAGCAGAATACTAAATATATTGATAGATATTTTGGAATACTTTTAATTTAAAATTAGATAGTATTCATAGTGATGAACAATTTGTAGTTTATTATTTTTTGTATGTAATTAATTTTTACAATTATTGTGTTTATAAAAAAAGACGTGGATATTTTTAAATTTATTTATTGATTCAAAAAGTATCTTTTTATAATTTTTTTTGTTTTACATAATTCAATTGTCAATTTGTCATTATTTACAACAGTTTTAGAAATATAAAAATATTTTTAATTGATTGTGTGTTATTTCTTTTTTAAAATTTAAGTAATCAGTTTATTTATTCTCTAATAATATTTTTACTAATAGAACTTTGATTTGTCAATTTTAATCTTCTACTCTTAATATGCAATTTCTATGCATGTATATGTAATTTTAAAATAAATTAAAATAAATTGTAGTAGAAAAGAAAATATAGAAACAGATAAAAAATTTTAATTTTCGAACAATTTATTTTAATAACAAAACATAAAGTTAAGAAAAAAAATTTGCAGATTTTTGTATATACATATATATATGTTTATAAAAAAAATTTTGATTTTTAAAAAATTAAAATTATCAATTAGAATTATTCAATACTTATATGTATTGAATAATTTTTACACCATATTTAAGTAATAAAAAGTAAAATTTTAAATAAATTTAAAAATGAAATATATATATATATATAAAAATATAAAATAAGCTGAACATATATAATTAAACAAAACAAAAATATTAACTTTTTATTGGTTAAAATGAATTTCTTTGTTTTTGTATTAAAATCCGAAAAAAAAAAAATAATTAAAAATTTTGATTTAATCTACAACTCTGTAAAAAGTTTATTTAAATATATATCTTTTTTTAATTGTTTAAAACTCTTGTAAATTAATTTACTTTAAACGATCTAAAATCATTTTCATTCAAAAATTGATAATTAATTGATACTTAACATATTATTATTGACAAGCAAATACTTAAAAACGCTATGGTCTTTGATAATGAAAATATTATTGTCTATAATTAGCCAATAAATATGAAAGCTTTAATTAATTATTTTAATATTGAACTATGATTTTAATATTGTAAAAATTTATTTACCAAAACTTGAGAAATATATTTCATATATAAAAAAACACAGAATATAAATATAACAAATACAATTTTTGAATAAAATGAAAGTATTAATTTAAATTGTATAAAAAGAACTCTGAATGAAATTATTTCAAACTTGGTTAATCGATAATTACAAAATTCTCAAGATTTTTTTAACTTAAAACACTTATTATTTTAAACAATTTAAATTCAGTGTTATTGTTTTTAATTAAAATAATAATTTAGTAAAAAAAAAAAATACAAACAGATTGAATTAAAAAAAGAAATATCAATTAAATTTTAATTTCTTTTCTTGATTTTTCTATTTTTAAGTATTAGTTTAATTTAAATGTAGATATGTTATTGTGTTTATATATATTTTAATTTTAAAATACAAATTTAAAAATTTAAGCAAAACCGAAGTAAAGTTTATAAAAACGTTTAAAAGTAAAGAAAAAATAAACAAAATAAAATTATTTTTGATTGATCTATTAAAACAAAAAAAAAAAAAAAATTAAAAAATATTCAATATTTAAATTTTATTTCTTACAAATTATATTAAAAAACAACAAATAAAATAAAATTTTTAAAAGTAATAAATATATATTTACATAGAAAATGAGAAAATATTAAAAAAGTTTTTTAAATTTTATTAAGTTTTTATTTTTTTTTCTTTATTTAATTAAATTGAATTTATTAATATTTTAATTTAACTTAATTTGATAAAACAAAATTATTTTAATATAATTTTTTTTTAAACCTTTCTTAGTTCATTAAATATAGTTCTAATTCAAAAATGCTAGATCTAAGCATAAATTACTGAAATGAAACAAGTAAATGAATATATAACATTTATAGTTGGTTTTGATATTTAGTTTTGATTATGGATTAATGAGATGTTATCCATGCGAATGAAAACCTCTTAAAAGATCTTTATACTAAAATGTATTTATTCTTAACATCAATGTAGAATTGGGTAAAAAGTCAAAAATACGTTTTATGTGGAGCTTGATAGATTTCTATTCAATTATCTTTTCAACAATTGTTAATCAATTTTAGAAGATTAGAATTAAAATGGACTTATGCTAAGCTCAGTAAATACTAAATAAATTTAATTACATTTTAATGGTTTTTTTTCCATTTAATTCATGAGTTATGACCTCAATTAAAGCATATTTTGTCAAATATTTTTTGATTCTTCTAAATATGAAATGTTAAACTTGATTAGAATAATAAAACACAGTTTAGTATATCTTTATATCAGTCTTAAGAATATCAAAATTGTTTACCACTTAGTGTACAAAACTTTAAAATATAAATTTTACACTTCAATTTCATTTCTTTAGCAATAAATTAACAACAGTTAATAAAAAAAAATTATTGCAATAATAAAAAAAAAATACATAAATTATTGTAATTTATGAAAAATTAAATAATTCTGATTATTCCCATCTTAATATATATGTATGGTGTATATGTACATTAATTATATGAGTATATGGGAATCATCAGCAATTTTTTTTTGAAAGATCTCATTATTTTCAAAAATAAACAAAATTAAAAACAAAATTTGTAGAACAAATTTCAAAAAAAAAAAAATTAATGCAATGTTAAATTATAATAAAAATAAAATTACATTTTTAATTTTCTTCAAACTTTTTTCTTTTTGGTATATTTTCGGATAAAATTTATGAATAGTTTTAATTATTTTCATTGCAGCATATTACAATTGCTAACAATTTTTTTTTTTTCATAATTGTAATTTTAACTAAAGATTTTTATAAATTATTAAAATTAATTATTAAATATTTAATCCACAACAATAATATCAATATTATAATATGTTGTTACAAATATATAATTAAAACAGCGTATTGGTTGAGGATTAAATGAAAAACGTGATTAAATTAAAAAAGTAAGAAGGCAAAAAAATCATTAACAGAAGTATATATTCAAAAAAGTGAATAAGATAAAACAAAACAAAAAAAAACTTAATTATAGAATAATTTTAATTAAAACAATAAAAAATTAAAAAAAAAAAAACCAATCTTAATTTCTAAAGGTCAGAAATTTTTAAAAAAATAAAAAATAACTTGTAACTTTCACAAAAATTAATATACAACAGCAAAAAATTTTTAAAATTTAAAAATGAAATTAAATATAAGAAAACAAAAATTGTATATTTTAAAAACAAAAGTAGTCTTTAATGTATAATAAAAAAAATATGTATAGTTATTATATATTTATTTATATGTTGTTAATATTGAAGTTTTTAGGATCTGGTCAATTAATTTAATAAAAGGTGTTTCGGTTTCCTTTACTTTTGTTCGACTTTGTATAATTTAATAACTTTAATAAAAGGACATTCTGTTTAATACATTGGTTTTTGCGTAGATTTAAATGAAAAGTAGTTTAATATTTTTTTTTAGAATATTAAGAATTGAGAATAACCTTTGACTTTAAGATATAAATGTACTTAACCATTATATGTTGATACTAATATGAATATTAATATTAACACATCACGGTTCATCATCATGGCTACAAAATATTATTATGTAGTAACTGAAGTGTGAACCTTCGAATACATATTATATTAAATTTTAAATGCCTTCTCAATATGTATATTAAGATTTGATTTGTAATGTGCAATAACATTATTAAGAACAATACAGTCCAACTGTGGAGTCTTTTGTCTATAAAACAGAATATATAATTTTTCTGTAGGCGCATTCAATTTGAATAGTTCGAATTTTAAAAATGAACAAATGAACGAATCTTATAAGGTTTAAAATTCTCATTCACTAAAAGTTTCAATTAGAATTAGAAATTAATTTCAAAAAAGATAAAACAATCAGAAATTCTATTCAATTAATTGTTCTAAATTAACTTTCTAAAAATTTGAAAAAAAGAATTATAATAAGGGCCATAATATTTCAATGAATTTTAGATCAGATAAATTTTATATTTTTTTTTTTTTGAAAAACTTCAATACAAACATATTTAATACTAAACAACAAATACAAACAAAATAAAACAAGTGTAATTTTTAATATTTAAGAAAAAAAAAAATATATAAAATAAGATTATGAAAAAAAAAAAACAAACAAATTAGCTTTTAAGAAATTAATTTTGATTTTAAATATAATATAATATAATATAATAAAATTTAATAATATAAAATAAATATAACACAAATAAATCTATATTTTGAAAAACATAACTAAATAAAATAATAAATAACAAAAAAACGAAAAAATAAAATAAAAATATAAAAAATTTTAGAAGAAAAAATAAAAATTTTCAGACAAATTTTTTTGTGTCAGTTTTAAATAAATTTTCTTAAAAAACCAACAAACAAAACCCAATATAAATGAGTTGCAATTATAAAAATTTTTAGATAAATAAAAAAAAAAAATAAAGCAAAATAACAAAAAAAAAATAAAATCATTTAAAAATATATTTGCACCACTTTGTTATATCACAAAAATAATAATTATAATAAATATAAGAGCTGTAGATCAATTACTAAATTCAATATATAAGCAAAAAATTTAATTGCAAAATATTTCCTTTTTATAGATTTTACACTTTTAATTAAACTAAATGAACTTGAAACTCTTCGATGATTTTAATTGTTCTTATCATTACTCAAGAACACTAAAATCAAATTCAAAAGATTTAATTTAATTTTTTCAATAATATATTTAATTAAAAGTGTAAAATCTTATTAAAATTCTTTTCTAAATTAACTATGTTTCAATATTTAAATTTTTTAATTCTATTACAATATAGAATTTTATGCTAATTCAGTTACAATAGTTAAAAAAAAATTAAATGTAAGTTAAGAAATAAATCAAAACTAAGCAAGAAAGCAAAGTATTTAAAAAAAAAAATTATAACAAAAAAACTTGGATTTTTAAACAAAACAAAAAAGCACAGAAACTTTAATTAAATAGCCTACAATTATAACAAGGGAAACTTTATTAAATATCTTATAATTTTATATTGATTTTTAGCTTTATTGAATGTAGATTTGTTATTAATGAAAAATGTATAAAAATAGTTAGTTTTGTTATCATCAAAAGCATTCTTACTATAAAATAGGCAAATAGAATAAAACTTTCACATAATTGAATATTAATTATTGTTCAACTCAACTCCAAAATGGGTTTTGTTAAACTAAATTCAAATATTATATTTAATTTATGAATAGCTTAGGAAAAAAAAACTCATGAAAAAGGGCAGAATAGGACGGATGGGATGTTTATTTGCAAATCTTATTTTTGATAAATATTAAAATACAGAGATTTGGGACAACAGATTAGAAGATTTATATAAAAATTTGTCCATTAATGAATCTATTAGAATTAATTTACAAAGAATATTGAGATTATATAATCTATTGTTTTATTCTATTTGCCATTTTTAGAATACAATAAATTATTCAAATGAATTTGAATATAAAATTAATAAGATGCAATAAAATTGTAGATACATATGTATTTAAATTGTCAAGTAAGTTTAATTTTGATGATAAAATAAATTTCTATTTAACATAAAGAAGGCGGTAGGAATAAATTGAGATGTTTTTTTTTTTTTTTTATAAATTGTCATTGTTTTCGTTAAGAAATTTTTTATATCAACGAAATGACATCAAAAAGCAAAGTTGAAATCAATTTATTTATTTATTTAACATAATTGCATATTTTCCTGTTTTAAATTTTTTAATATTTTATTCAAATTGAAATTAATTTTCATTTTCAAGATAAAAATTTGTCGTAAAATCAAAAAATTAAAAAAAAAAAAAAATTTGTGTACTAAATAAGAAAATTTATTAATTAATTTACACTGATTAACAAAATATTCAAACAAATTTTTAAAAAAATATTTTCACATTTTTGTTCAGTTTGAAAATTTTTAATATATATATATATATATTAAATAAAAAAATAATAAAAATCAATATACGAATAAATATATATTTGAAACATAAAAAATATAAATTATTAAATATAAGTAAAAACAAAGAAGAGATAATAAGTAAAATAAAAATAAATATAAATTTAAAAATGAAATACAAATTGTAAATAAAAACAAACAAAAAAAAAAAAAAAAAAAAAAAACAAAAATTGAAAAATCAACAATGATTAAAATAATCAAAAATAAAAACAAAATAATTTTTTTGTAGAATTCATTGAATATTATTACTTTTATTTTAGGTTAAAGGTTTTAGAGATATCTTGTATTGTGTTCTGTTAATTTGAGTTCCGTGGAATCCTTAATTGGTCTTAATTTGAGCCCAGTGTATATCTGATATTTGATTGATACAAAATCTCTTGAGATATTTGAAATCTAAATACATTACCATAAATTTAAACTTTTTACAGTGATAAACTATGAAAACCACACAGAGTTGTGTATTTTCAATATTTATGTTAACTTCTTAGGAAGAAGTTTTAAAAAGGTGAAACAGACAATTGATGTCAAATACTATCACCAAAAAAATTGGTCATTGATCTTGTTCAATAGTTCTAGTTTACTTTTTCACCTACGTTAAACACTTAAATAAAACAATGCTTGAGTGAAAAATGGGAAAAAGGTTCTCTGCCCTCCATAGTTAAACTATCTAGGGATCTTTTTTAAATACCTCAGCCAATTTTTTCGATCTACCACAATCCTAAATATCATTAATCCTTTTGAGTTTTTAAATATAGCATATTTTTTTCCTTTTAAAAATATGTTTTCTCCCAACAACTAATCTCTAAGGCTTTAAGGAATATAAACGAAAAATATTGAACACAAATTGCATCTTTTGTATTACAAAAATTTAATCAATTTTATTGCATGTTTTTATAAAAGTTCATTTATTTTAATAATCTTAAAAAACTTTTTCCTTTTATTTATTGAATTAACCTCAAGGTTATCAATACCTTAGCATTTTTGCACGCATCAGTTAAAACTGTCTGAAATATTTTTGAGTTCGTCAGTACTTAAAAATTTAAAAAAAGTACGTATGTACCAAATTAATGCATCGAACTCCAATACACACAAAAAAAAAAAAATAAGAAAGTTAAAATTTCTATTTTCACTTAATTTATAATAATAATTTTTAATTGGCAAAATAATAATTTCAAAATTTTTGTAAATTAATTCTCTTAATCTTATATAATTGAATTTAATCAACTTCTAATTTTCTAAATGATCCTTCAAAACCAAATAATAAATCTGGATTTTTAGCTGGACCACTTCTTTTTGTTTCATCTGTTTTATATTGTTCATCATCTAAGAACCATTCACGTTTTGATAATAAATCATCTTTCCATTTACCTTAAAAATTAAAAAAAAATTGATTCATTAGTCAAACTGATATCTAGAAAAAAAAACTAATTAAACTTACAAATCCATAAATTTATTGAACCATTATCACCACCATATTCAACTGGAAGATATTTTTTTGGTATAGTTTTTTCTAAACCTGAAATATCTTCATGAACAAACAGTCGTTTTTTAATTTTTTCACTTAAAAATCCACTCAATAATTTGAAAAAGAAATCAAATGCCGATGGGACATTAACAAAGTGAATAGCTTTTAATCGAAATGGATAAGCATCTTGAACAAATTGTGCCATTTTTCTAAAATTTTCAAAAATAATCAAATTAATACATAATTTTATTAAATTTATTATAGTACATATTTCAAAATAATTTATAGTCATACTTAACAAATGATGGTGTAAATTGTGCACCATGAGCAAGTGATAAATCTTTTACATCTACTATAACAACAGTACCACATACAACAAAATTATCATCATTTAATAAAAGTTGATCACCAATCATAAAACCAACTTTTGTCACTTCATTCATATCAAATTTTTTTGGATCAAATAAACACATACGATTAACTAGAATTCTACTACCATCTGGTAATGCATCAGCAAATGGAATTACAACACTGAAAAGGAAATATTTAAAATTATAAAAATGAATTCTGGGGAAATTTTTTTTAATTTAAATAAGAGGATCATATGTCGTAATTACCCTTTTTCCAAAATTTCTAATATTTTTTTATCGAATGGATCTCTGGTTGCATAAAATTCAGATGCTGTTGTTCTATATGTATAATATGCATCTAATTTTTCTTTAGCACGTTCCATACTATTTTTACATCCTCTTAAAAATGCTATCAAAAATTGATCATCTGTAAAAAGTAATTTAAAATTATTATTATATAATATTAAATTATATATATAAGAATATGTATATAATAAGAATATATATATATATTAAGAATAAACAACACAAACCAAGTACCACTACTCATACACAATACCGCAATAGAAGAGGTTACAGGATTTGAGTACTTGGGAAGCATAATAACAAAAGATGGTGGTGCAAACAGTGACATAGAACACTGAATAACAAAAGCTAGAAGTGCTTTCGGAAGGATGTGGGCAGTATGGAAATCAACACACATAGCACGTGGAATTATAATAAAAATCTTCGAGGCATGTGTATAATCCATACATGCTATATGGAACCGAAACATTGCTTGTATCAAGAAATAACATACAAAAATTACAAGTCTTCATGAATAAATGTCTTAGAATAAAATCTCGCATATTCTGGCCTAGGCGAATTATGAATGAGGAACTCTGGACAATAACGAGGCAAGAGCAGATATGGGTCCAAATTAGAAAAAAGAAGTGGAAGTGGATTGGTCACATTCTAAGGCGGCCAACAACATCAATTAAAGAGGTTAGCGCTAAACAGAGACAGTTGGAGAGGCTATGTGGAAGCCTTATGTTCCCTAGGCGAATAATAAAGAAAAAAAAATATATATATAAGAGACTTTGAGGGATGGAAGAGAGGAGTTATAAATAGCTTAAGTTTAATTTATTTAAATTTGGTATTTATAATTATTTTTGAGTTAGTAAGCGTTAGTAAGTTTTAGTGAAATTATTAAAAAACTTTGCAACTGTTAGGGATATTTACTACAGTTGGTAGTCAAAAACCAATCAATTCCAGATTATAACTTTCAGGCATTGAAAACTTTTATTGAGACTAGGAAATAGAGAAACTACTCCCAAGGAAGGAACACTTAAAAATCTTAAAGGAATTGACACTAAAACCGTTTTAATAAAGGGTGTTTAGAAAGAAAATTCCATTAAAAAAATTTAGTGTTATACAATGGGTTGAAGGACCTAATGAAAGCTTTCCACAATAAATTTATTTCACCACGGGTAATGATTCAAAAGTATAATTCAAAAGCAAAGGGAATGACCCTATTTTCAGATAAATAAATATGAAGTGAAGTTTGATGCCATAGTCATACAGCTTTAAAAAATGTATGACAAGCATTTTCATATACTTTACATAGGCTATAATGGAATTTTTTAACATATTACGAGTATAAATTTTCAAAAATATACATTTCACATGTCCCTTTTATTTTGTTTTGCAATTTTGCGCAGACAGGCTTATCAATCACTATCACTAACCTTTGTACAATTAGGAAGCAATCAACTCTACACAAAATTATTTTAATGACGTGTTTTTATTATGATGGCAGTGAAATTCGAAAAAATTTTAAAAAATTAAAAAAAATACCTAAATATTTTGATTATTATATTTACTAGCAAAAAAAACTTTATATTTTTAATTTAAATTTATAAATCTTTCGTCTTATGTAATTAAATAAGTAATAACTATAATAACTATTAATGATGAATAAAAGAAAATTATTAGAACCGTCTATTAAATTTTACTTCGAAAAATAAGTAATAAAAAAATTCTAATAAAAATTTCGCGAAAATTATAAAACTTAAATTATTTTAGAAAAGTATCTAAAGATATACATATTTAAATATTTATAAATAGACTTATATAAAAGGGAAGCTTTACTATATTTTAAATTTTTTTATTTATTATATATTTGTGAATCATATCTTATTAATATATTAATTACCCTAACAATTTTTTTTAATTAATATTTTCAAGTTTTAATAAAATTTTTGAAATGTATTTTTAGTTTTAGTACACGTATTAAATTATATTTCTCAATTTAACTGAAATTTTTACTTTAATGAGACAAGGTGAAAGTTTATTAATATAATGATAAATTTTTGATGTTGAGTAAATTTTTTCAAATTAAAAAAATTAGATTAGTAAAATTATTTCCCCCACATTCAAACACTAAATACTTACAATTTAAGTATAAGCATACTTATTATATTTAACGAGAGTGACCATAAAGAAGGATTTCCCGAATAATAATTTCGGAAAACTAAAGGTATAAGCTCCTAATTGATTTTTCACTCAAAAAATTTGAATTAAATGACATTTGAACACTTTGAGGATTTGAGCACCTTAAAAAAAATTTTAAGCAAAAAAAGAGTATCCATTCTAGTTTTGAAAGTTTATTATATTCCCTTTATAAAGTTTTTAAATAGAAGTTCCTGATAGGAGGGATTTATTCTAAACTGCTATTGAAATATGAAGCTTTAAAGATTTGTTAAAGACTTAAAAAAATCTATAACTTTTGAAACACGCTGTAAATTTACAGCATTTATCATATTATATAAATATTTCGAAAAAAAAACATTTAATTTAACAATTTCAAAAAAGTCCGTTTAAGCACTATAATTAATACACAATAACTTTTCCTCTATCTTCCTCCTAATCTGGAACAGTTTTTATTTGTTTTGAACTGCCCTTTTACCCATTTCCATTTGGAAAAACGCTAAGTAGGCATCCTGTATTTTCGAAAAAAAACATATAATTTAACAATTTCGAAAATCACTCTTCAATCACTATAATTAATACCCAATAACTTTTACTCTATTTTCTCCACCCCATTTTGAACAATTTTTTGTTTGTTTTGAACTGCCCTTTTATCCATTTCCATTTGGAAAAACGCTAAGGGGGCATCTTGTATTTAAATAAGAATTTAAAAAACAAATGATAGGAAGCTTCAGTATAATTATTAAGAGATATACTTAGACTTCCTTAAATTTAAATAAATTGACTAATCACCATATCAAAAGACTAAACTCCTAAAATGTACAGAAGGAATCTACTACCAGGAATCCCTATAAACACTAAAAAGTTTTAATCTTTGATTTTCTTTAAATTAAAATGTTTTAATTAGTCTAATTTATAAGTAATGCAGTTTTTTAGATTTTTTAGAATTATTTCGGAAAAAGTGAGGACAAACCCAAGATCCATTAATAATTAGTGAAGTCAAATCTACCAATGCTGCATAAAAAGTATACTTTAAATTAATTACATTAATAACTTCATTAATAATCTTATAGAATTGGCAATTGTCTAAGTTTAATATTACATAATATTAAAAACCTAATTAAGTATAACATATTACAAAATACTTAATTAGTTATACTAACCCAATTATGTTTTTATGGAATTGTTTTAAAACGTATGCATAAATTTCTATTAACATATTTACATAATATGTACATTGAACATAGAATATTATATAAAAACTGATAAGCTATATGATAAGTGATACTGATAAGTGATAGCTGATAACTATCATATATAATGAATCTAATAAAATAAAAATTGAAATTTTTAGTCAATATTACTTAATTAATTTCAATGAACACATGCTCATGTTTAATATTTTTTTTTTTATTAATTTCGAAACAACAACAAAAATACTTTTAATAGCAGATAAATAGTATTAAATTATGATATCTTACATTTGGGTAAAAGTGTATATATTTATTTATAGTACTTGTTGTCTATCCTCGATAATTTATTTATATATATTTTTTTTTAAAAGTATCTATTGTATTTATATTAACTGTAATAGTATATGTATATTATCCAATATCTGACTCAAATTATAAAATTTATTAAAATATATGATAAGATTATATTAAAAAAAAAAAACTTTGCACATAAGACAACATGATATTAATGGGTATTTTTTTTTTGTACATACAAAGTAAATATTTAAAAAATAATGATAAGATTTGAAATTTTAAATCCAAAAATTAAAATAAAAAAAAAATTGCTAAATTTATTTAATAATTAAAAGATACCATATTAATATCAAAGGTTAATAGGTAATACTATTTTACTCACTATATACCTTAAAAGAGGTAACAAGTCACTCAAACATTTTATATTGCGCAGTTAAATAGTGAGGTGCTTCCCCTTGAATGTTTTGATTTATATTGAATGTGATAAAAGACTGACATTGAGTATACAACGTTTTGGATTCTTATCAGAAGTATTCTGCCTCAGTATTTTATACTAATGGCTGGGTTTTACAGTGGTTAGATTACCAACCTTTCATACGAAAGTCCCGGGTTCGAATCCCAGTGAAATTGACAAAAACTTTTCTGGTTTTTGACTTGACTGAGCTACCATTCGCCATTGACTTCAAATTCAAGGCAAAATACAATCGTATCTATTGAAAATCTAAGACGTTTTAACATGTTAGGTCTAGTGCTATCTCATGTTTAAATTGTATGTGGAATTCATTAAGATTAATTCTAATAACACGAATATAATATGACTCACTGTTCCAACATGTACCTGTGGCATAGACAGGCTTATTAGCCTAACAACAGTTAGCGTATTTATTTAAAAATATTTATTCCAGACAAACTGGAGTTAAAAGTAGTCTGGGTAATCTGGTGAGTCATCAAGATATTCTATTTTGCAAAATCCAGAGGAGCTTAGAAAATCCTTCTAGAGGATTGTAAGCAAAAACAAGATTTCCCAGTAGAAATCTAATTGAAGAGCCAACTTTATCAAAATTTCAGCTGCAAATTTTTGTTATAAACTTTAAAAATTTCATTTAAAATTATGATCAGACAAACCTCTATTTAAAAAATTAGTAAGTTCTATATATATTTATTGGTATTTTGATAATTACTTGATACCGTATTTCAATAAGAGTTAAGACATAATATTGATAAGATAATTTTTTAAAATCATCATTAATTAAATAATGATTAGGTATTTATTTCAATAACTTAAAATAAGTTAATGACTTAAAATAACTTTTAAAAATAAATAAAATACAGGAAATTCTTATGCAATATGCAATAAATATAAAAGAATTATTTTGTTTTTAAAGTATTTTATATTCTTGTATTTTATTGCCATTGGAACATGTTTTAATTAAACATGTTTAAGATTTTTTAAGATATATCTTAAGATCCGATCTCTTTTAGAATAGGTTTTTCAGTTTAATTTAAAAGATCCAAAGATTTTCATGATTCCAGAAATGATTCAAAGCAAAGATTAAAAGATTTGATAGAACCTTTTTATAAATTATATACATATTATTTTAAGGAATGTTGAGACATTTAGATAGCAAAGAGTCTTCCTTAATACAAAAATTTGGTATCTTGTTCTAAAAACGACATATTTAAAGATTTTAATAATTAAATTACATATTAAAAAAAAGATTTGCCGAAGTTCTTAAAAAATCGTCTTGAAATCTTCTTAAAATCATCTTTCAAATCTTTGACTAAAAATAAATTCAAATGATATTAGTATATGTTTTTTTTTCAATTACTCTTTGGTCTTTCTTTAAAAAACACTTGAAAATTTAATTTTGACCTTAAAATCAAAAAACTTATTTAAATTTAATTTAATTTAAAACTTTTTTTTTTTTTTTTTTGCATTAAAATCATTTTTAGAGCGGTCTTTACCTTTTCTTGCTTTAATATGCGGTTGTTTAATTAACCATTCTTTTATTTGTTCTAAATCATCAGGAATACGACTTGGATCTTCATTTAATTCATCTTTAGCTATTTTTGCAAGCTCTGGTGTTAATTCTCTTATTTCTGGAACAATATCAGCTGTCATGGTTGCTTTTTAATTTTTTTTTAATTCAAAAATAATTTTTTCAGAAATTAATTCTAAATTCACCACAATTTCCAAAATTATTCACCACATTAAATTCTCAAATTAAACAATTAAATAATTAATTATTAATTAAATATTAAATTTATCCAAAAATATTAAAAAAAAATGTTTCCCCGTATTAAAATTAGTACAGGTAAAATTTTATGAGGTAATTTTTGATTTTTATTCGCGCATTTAATTAATTTTTTTAACTATAAAACCGCGATAACGAAATTTTTTTGTAAAACACTGCTTTATTCTCTAATACAAATTAGTAAATGACTTAAAATAAAAAAAAATTAAATTTAGTTTCAACACGAATACACAACTTTTTTTTTGGAAATTACAAAAAAAAAAAAAAAAAACTCCAGATAAAAAATAATAAAAAAAAAACAAAATTAAAATGATTTTGTATTGTATGCTAATGCAGCTCAGGTGGGAAGTTTACGGCTGTTGTTCTGAATTCAAAATGAAATAAAAAAAAAAATTTAATATAAAAGTTTACCTTGTTTAAATACAATTCGGTTTTTTGTAAAACTTTTAATCAGTTTATTTAGATAATACTAAAAGCTTTTTTAATTTTTTGTTTTTTTTTTTTTTTTTATTTTTATTTTGATTTTTTTATTGTTTATTATGAATTTAAAGATGAGCTTTTATTTTAAAATATGTGCTAATATTAATTAATTAGCCAACATAAGTGTATTAAGAATTAATGCTAATTAAAAAAAATAATTTTTAATGTGCGGGTGGAGTTTTCGACTTTCGACACTCTTGGGTCAACTGCCACTCTTGGGTCAACCGACACTCTTGGGTCAACCTTACATTTTTAATAATTAAGAGAATTTAAGCAGAATATGACATATATACTATAACTGTTTATATTAAAATATCTTTCAATATCTTTATATATTATAAAATAAATTAAATTTTTAACCCTTTGGTCGTTGTTTGGATTTCTTTGACCCTTAAGAATTTATGAAAATAATTTCGTATGAAGTTTATTAATCTTTTCAATATGAATTTGTTTTATTGACCGACGATTGACTATTTTTTAATTTTCTGTTTGTGTGACTCTGTGACAGTAGAGACTCTTGATTCTTGATTCTGACTGTTACAGCAGATGGCGAACATGTAAACTGGTTTGGGACCTTCTATTGGTAAAAAAAATTTTGTGAAACAGTAAACTTTTGTATATTATTAAACTTTCTTAACTCAAGTGCTTCTGAAATTTTTTTTAACACCCTGCTTTTAAAAAAAAGTTGTATTTGTGCGAAGTCGGACCATATGTTCGAATTCTGAAAACTTTTGGTCGAATTAAGGCCAAAGGAGCATAATTCCGAAATCAATAAAGATATAATTTTAATGAAGGGGGTTCCTTCAGAATTTCTTTATTTACTTGAAATCTCGAATCAATTGGAGTAGTAGTTCGAATACTTACCACACAACTCCCAAGATCTTAAAGCATATCTTCGAAATTAATAAAGATAGTAACATAAAATGAATATAAAAACTTCAAATTTGGTACAAGGTTGTTTCTACCTATCCTTTGTGTCCCTGAAATTCTGAATCAAAGTGGTGGTATAGATACCTCCTACACACCTCCCAAGACTTAAAAGCAATATCTTCTAATTAACCGGAGAGTTATTAACCCATTTTGATACGATTATTCGTCAGACTATTAATTGATTCAACCACTAGACCTTAATAAATTTTTAATAAAAGAGTAAAAATTAACTAAAAAACTAAAACAAAAGTTATAGTATAGGTCGTGCATAACAAACGTGTTAATTAGTTATGCTTTACAGTTAATTTAACACGTTAATTATATTTAATTTAAATATGTTTTTGTTTTTCTATTTTATTAAAATAAGTCAATTAATTTTTAATACCTATAACTTTTTATGGATATTTTAAAGCATATATTTAAGTTATTATACAGGGTGTATCCGCATAGGATTATACAAATATTTTTTAATGTGATTTCTGATACTAAAATTAGAATTTAAGGAAGGTCATAAAATATTTGTATGTAGGTACTTAGTTCTTAACAAAGTTAATTATCCAAAACACATTATACAGATTAAAGCTTAAAAAAACAAGCTTTCAATTTAGATTAATTTATCATCTTCTGTATAGTTTAGAGAGTACATGTAAGTAGTTAGAGAGTAGAGTGTATATGGATTGACAGCTATTTGACGGTTAATATTTTAATTTTAACGTAACTTGAATTTCCGAATATTTCGGAAATGTTTTATAACAGTCTTAAGTGTTAATATTTTTAGTATTAGGAATCACTTCTTGAAATATTATTACTTTAATGTAGAACACGCTGTATAAACATTTATTTTATAATACCTAGTGCATTTTATTATACTCTTAAAGTTTGTTTATTAGAATTCTACTTATGTTAAAACTGATTAGGGATCACTAATCATTAATCAATTTTGTTACTTTTTAAATTTATAATAATCGTGTTGATATATATTTGTCTTAATTAAATTTATTTTTTTTAAATATTATTTATATTTTAGTTACGATTTTCTTGTTATGATTCATTATACAATTTTTTTTTGCGTGTATTGATATATTTAATGACAAACATACATAATATTCATGTTTGCTAACAAGCTATGATAATTAAAAATTGAAAACGCTCGTTATAAATGAATAAGCTTGTAAAAAGTTTAGTTCATTTCGTTTTTATGTTTACTTTTTTTACTAAAATTTTTTAATAAAAATAGTTTTTATTTTTTATTTTTTGTATTATGTCGTGATTTGTCAAAGACAATGACTTTGAAACAATACGCTATTATTAAATAAATTCGTAAAATGATTAAGAATAAAATAAATAATAGATATGGAAATGTTGTTTATGTCTAATGTTCTTTAAATGAAGAATTAAAATATTTAAAATAGAGCAAAGAGAGCGAAAACGTATTTTATATCTTAAGATAAATTAATTAAAGTTTATAGATAAATAGATTAAAGCGAGACAGAAGATTAAAATGATATGAAGTTATAAGGCCATGTTATATATGAATACTTTTGGATTCTAAGTTTATTAGCTTTTAGTGTATTACTTAGGGTATTTAAAATTTTCTAATCATTATTGAAGTGATTAAATTTGTTTTAACAATTGAATTTTTTTTAAAAGTGAATGAATTGAGCAAAAGGTTTAAAAATGGAAGTTATTCATCCAAAAATGCAAATAAAAGGCTAAATTTTATAATCTCAAATTTGCATTTAAATAATAGCGTTTGCTCTTGAATTAAAATAAGAACTTTTTGAGGGTCCTTTAAGTTCAAACGTAGAATTAGAGAAGTTAACGTTAAAGTATAAATATATTTATAAATATTTAATAGAAGTGAATTAGTAAAAAGTAGAGTTAAATTTAAATTTTAACGGTAGATTAAATTGCATACGCCTAATAATATGCAATACATTTTTAAATTTTAAAAGTAATTTATAAAAATTTGCCCATTATTAAAATCTTGTAGATATAATCATAGAGTAAAGATAGTAGGAAGAGGGTCAAATTCATATAAACTTTTTTAGTATGAAATATTTTTGTTTAGAAAATTATTTATTTAGAAAAGATTTTGTTTACTTAATAAATAAAAGTATTTGTGTACTCTTTTTCTAATAATATTATACCTCTCTTACCTCTCTTATAAAAAAATTAAATTTTAAAATATACATACAATGCACACATCAACGCACACGGCAGCCCATTCCATACCCTGACATCGTAAATGTGTTTCGACGTCGTGAATACATGCGACAATGTATCGTTAATGTTAACTACAAAAATTTTACATTGTCTCATGATCGTAAATTCATTTTACATTGTATTCGCGACCCATTTTCACGACCGCGTGTTGTAAAATTGAGTATCGAAAATTTTTTGGATACACGAACAAAAAAATCAAAAGTAAGTTTTGAAGTTTTAATTTGAATTTTGCGAAGTCCGAGTACGAATCCAGTTGAATTTATATATTTTGCTGTGATTGCAAAAAAATAGGAGTTTAAATATTGCAAATGTCAAAACATTAATTTGACATTACTAAAATTTTTGATATTAATATAATCCAATCTTCATAAGATTGAGCTAAGAATAGATATACATACAGTATACAGTTGCTTATATTTTATTATTCAAGGGACCAAATTTGATTAAAGATTTTGTTTTTTAAATGGAAATTATTCACTGGTTGCAAGTGCAAATAAATAATTAATCTGCAACCAATAATTTTTTGATTAATAGTATCTATTAACAAAATTAGGTCTACAGCTTTGCTTTTCCAGTTCAAAATTTTAAATTTAATGCGCCTAAAAATATGCAAATTACCTATTTTTTCTAATATAAAAATCAAATTTTTCGAAATTAGTATCTGGCATTCGCAGATGATATTATAATATACTCTGCGAATGACACTGTAAATAGCATTCAATATAATGTACAAAAAATGTTTAATATTGTGCAGGATTATTGCAAGATATGGATATTAAAATTGAACTACAACAAATGTGAAACCATATTATTTCGTAATACGGTTGACAAAACTAGTTCAGACATTAGAAAAAATTGGAAACAATTTAAAATTAAATCGCCTATGTCAACTCTCGCAAACAAAAAATTCGTTAAATATCTTGGAGTTCAGTTACATCGAAACTTAAACTTCATAGATCATGTAAAATACTCAATAGATAAAGGTAATAAATCCTTTATGGCAGCTAAAAAACTCTTTTACAACAAAAATATTAGCAATAGAGTTAAAATAATATGCTACCAGACATTAATTAGGCCAAATCTTGTCTATGGGGTACCAATATGGTACAACATTAGTGCAAGCTTAATGGAAAAAATACGTAAATTCGAAAGAAAGTGCATAAGAGTTTGTATTAATAAACATAGAAAGCCTGAGTCCGAATACAAGCATTTTTATTCTAATAAATATTTGTACAAGGAAGCCAAAATCATGAGAATAGATAATTTTATGATAAAATTAATCAGAAGTCATTTTGATAGAGCATTAAAAACTCCAGAAAATGGTTTAATATCACATATATTTTACCACAATGAGGAGTACATTAAGAAGACCTTGCTCACGGGTTTTATAGCTCCTGAGCACTTCATCTTCTTAGACAAATATAGATACACTCAAAACCAAGATCATGTCCCTATACTATTTCATTATAGTAGACGGGCTACATGCAAAAAAATCGAGTATATCCCAGGCAATATTAACGGAGATAATTTAAGATACGAAATGTCCATACCAGAAAAAGATAAAGTTATAAATAAAGATTATTGGTGGTTAAATACATCTTAATATAATTTTTAAAAGCATTTGTGCTATTTTTAGTCAATAAGTTAGTTTATTTAAATTTAAGTTTAGGTTAAGTTAGGTTAGGTTAGTTAAGTTTTATAAAAAAAAAAAAATTATTAAACATTGGTTTTTTAAAATTTTTCAATGATGTATGAATAAGATTGTACTACAATAGTTTTGTACTTTAAAACAGAAATAATTTTTCTTATTATATATTAAATTTAACATAAAAAAATTCAAATATTTTTAAATGTTAAAAATAAAAGAGTTATACCTTGTTTGTTAACTTTGTTTTGTAGGTTAAGATATTTATATGTAAAAATTATTACAAAATAAAAGTTTATTTAAAAAAAAAAAAAAAAATCGAAATTAGTATTTTTTCATTTCAAATCTAAAATTACATATTTCATTTAATAACTTTAAATAGGTATATTTTTTAAATTTGAAATTTTGAAGCACCATAAATATTTTGGGGTACCAATGATGAAAAATTAAAAACAAAATCAAACCCAATTAATACTTTATTTATATGAATTTAAAATTAATAAAAAAAAACTAAAATATTATATAATAAAAAATATTTGTATATTAAAATAAGTCTTAATATTAATTGTAAATCTATTAATTAATTATTATATTGTGTACAAATTACATTACATACAATTTTTCAAAATATAAAAAAATAAAATTTAAAAAAAAAAAAACAGTAACAAATATATTTTAATTTTTAATCAATATCTAATTTCTTAAATGATCCATTAATTCCAAACATGTCACTATCTTTTGATTGTCCTACTCGTTTTGATTCATCTGTTTTGTATTTAAGATCTTCCTGAAACCATTCTTTACTTTCAAACATAATTGGTATAACATTTCTAGCTGTAAGATTAAAAAAATAATTTTAATTAAAATTCGAAAAATTTTGTAAGAGTTGTTGTTGTTTTAAATTTACCCGAGATTTCACTTAGAGTTCCAGCTAAGCCACCATATTCTTTTGGTAATAAACTTTTAGGGACGGATTCATGCAAGGCATTCAAATCATCATGTATTAAAAACTGCAATGTTTTTAAAAATTTTTTTAATTTCATCTAAATATCACAAATACAATATAATATAAAATTACCCGTGAAGCCATTTTTTCTTTAAAAAGACCTTTAAATGTTTTTAATACTATTTGGAAAATTGGTGGTGCTTCATTAAAATTATACAAATGAAAACATTTAATACGTATTGGATATGCATTTTGCATTCCTAAAGATAATTTCCTAAAAATTGAAATACAAATATTTTTATAATATAATCAATCGAATAATAAAAGTTCAGATGAATATATACTTGGCTAATTGTAAAACTTGTGTTGCTAATGCCATTGTACATTCTTTCATATCAATGATGGCATGTGTTCCAGCAATTGTTAAATGATCATCATAAACACTTATTCTATCATTTGTCATGGTAATTACACGAATTAAATCAAATACAGTACATCCGGTATCCTGTAATGTTTGTAAATGTGTAATTGAAACACGTCCTCCATCTGGATGCACCTCTGGTAATTGTAAATATATTCTAAAATAAAATTTTAAATAATAAAAACATTAAACACCATATTTACAAGAATTAATTTATTAATTAGTAATGGAACCTTACCCGCGTTCAAAAAGTATTCTTAAATTTGGATTAAATGGATCACGATCTCTAAAAAATTCTGGAGCTAAAGTTCTAAATGTAAAATATGTGTCAATTTTTATTTTTGCAGTTTCTAAACTATATTTTGAGTTTCTTATAAAACCTAACAGGAATTTATCATCTGAAAATAGAGATGTGTTTTTTTATAAATTACTATTTATTAAGTTACTAAATTTATTAAATTAGTTTTTTTTACCTAATCTTGCAATTATATGTGGTTGTTTTGCTAACCATTCTTTAATGTGATTTAAACTTTCTGTAATACGAAGTGGTGTTTCATTTAATTCTTCTTTTGCAATCTTTTGTAAAACAGCACTTTTTGGTGTGTAAATATTTTCTTCTATTGCCATTTTGAAATAGTTTATGTTAACTGAAATTGGTTTTTTAAATTAAATATTAAATTTAATTTTTTTAAAAGGTTAATTTAATCAGTTATTAGAAAAAGTTTACAAAATTAAACTTGTATTCAGCTCTCAGGGCCCGAATTTATTAGAATGCAGATTTTGTTAAAAATCTAAAAATCATTTATGAATTTTTTAGATTTATTAAATGTATAAATGTATATGCAATTTATTCGGTAAAATTATAAGATTATAGCTTTTTGACTTCCATACTCTTTTCACATAACCTTGGTCCTTTTTCAAATAAAATTTGGTATTCTTCCAAATTAATGTGATCGCAAATTTTCAAGTGAAATTAATTTTTTATTTAAATCAACTTGATTCTTTTTCTAAAACCTCCCCTGATATTGGGACCCAGGAGCTGAACTGACATGTTTTGAAAAACGTAATGCTCAATTCTGTATTAGAAACTCAAAAACGAAGAAAAAAAAAATAAGATAAGTCGCAAAAAGTGGCACCTAAACTTTTTAAGTCGGGCTTAAGAGTAAAACTTTTTTAATTTTTCTACGGTATTAAGGTTCTACATGGTTCTACTAAAAAATCAGTGAGTACTTTTTTCAAATAAATTGAACCAACTACCGGATCCCGAGAAATGAATTTGATTGAAAAAAAAAACCCATGTAATTTGAAAATTAGAATCATTTGTATTTGAAAAACGACCAAATTTATTTGCAAATAGTCAAATTTCTTATGAAAAAGGACCAAGTTTATGTGAAAAGAGTATATATATATATATGTATGTATGTGTTTCGTATTAAGTTGTTCTTAGAATAATTATTAAAATTTAAGAATTATCAGAAAGTGATAATTAAAAGTTATAATAATACTAATTCAAGTTTAAAAATTTGTTGTCTTTAATCGTTTTAAAAGTTAATTGTTGTTTGATTTTACTCCGATTTTAATTAAAATTTATAAAAAAATTCTTAAAAAAATTTTAATTAAACTTAAAAACAAATTTCAATTAACACTAATTAAAAATAAAATATTTTGTAAACAACAAAATAAATTATTAATAATAAATACGAATTCTGTTCACATTCTTTTAACTAATTTTAAGTTTAAATTAATTACACACTTTAAATGAAATTCTTTTAATTAATTAAAAATATTATAAATTTTGTTTTTAAGTAACGGTTACTTATACATATATTATATTTATTATTATACTATTATATTATTTACTATTATACATAATATAAGATTTATATATATTTAATAATATTTGTAAATTTTTTAAAAATATTTAATTTTTGTATTTATTAAGAATTTATTTAAATTTAATTATTTTAATACCTTTCTATTATTATTAAAATTATTTAAAAATAAAATTTCACTTATTTTATTAGAATTCTGAATTTATTATGTAAAAAAAAATTAATAAATAAACAAAAACAAAAAAAAATAAAAATATTAGAACAATTTTCTCAATTTATTTCAATTATTTCTGTATTCATCACCGTTTCAATTACGACTGATGTTCTAGTCTGTCAAAGATAAGCACTTTAAATTTTTATTTTTATTTTTACTGTATACGTTGTTTACAAAACTTTTTATTTCATGTTTTTTTTGTTTTTTGTTTTTTTTTTCTAAAATTCATATATGTATATACTAACTAGTTTATAATCTTAGCTTTAAAATAAATAAATAATATAAATAATAAAAAACAAATCAAAAATTAAATAAATAATTGCTGTGGGTAGAACAGTCAGAGTCAGATCAAAAAAGGTTTTTCTGTGTTTTTTTTTTTTGCTAAATTAATTACATATATATATATATATATATGTATATGTACATATCATTTAAGTGACAGTAAATTAGTTGTGTTTGTGTCATAGATTCGGAATGTAAACCTAATTTGAAAAATGAGCAAAGGTTATTTATTACTTGTGAATCTGATCTAAATTTTTTAAAATCTGCCTTAATAAAAAATTAACCTTTCAGAACACACTTCGGTACATTAAAATTCCAAAGATTTTAATTACAATTACTTCATATATTTATTACTTCATAATCATAGTTTATTCAAATAAAATTAAATGTTATTGTAATTGAAATATTTCTATTACAATTACATTAAATTATAATTGGATTTTTTTAATTACAATTACATGTTCGGAATTACTTGTAATTGCAGTTTTAAAATTCTAATTACTATTAATCAAAGATAGTAATTAAAATAAACTTCTTTTTAACTTAAAATAAATCTATCTTAACTACCTTAAAATAAGTTGTATTCATTTTACACAGTCGTGATCAAAGAAATATCTCTGTATATGTTTTACATAAGCTTTTTTTGTAGACACTAAGGCAGATAAGACATTAACCTTTCTGTTAAGCTTATTGGGAAAAATTACAATTACATATTAAATGTAATTTTAATTAAAAAACTACCAATTATATGTAATTACATGTTATTGTAATTTTTAAAAATTCGATTACAATTACTCTTAATTCAATTACAATTATTATATATGCAGTATCAGTCTGGGATGATTGCGCTGCAACTTGTACTAAAAATTTAGAAACTACACAAACTTGTAAAAGCAATTTACAATCAATTATTATATATGCGGCATCAGTCTGGGGTAATTGCGCTTCAACTCACACTTAAAAGTTATAAATTACATAATATAAACTTTTAAACCAAAAGTTCAATCATCCCAACTGGTTTCCAACCAGTAGACTGTATAACAAAGTTGAAATAAATACTATTATAGAAAAAATTTCGAATATTTAACCGGAAAGTTCAACTCAGATAATTAATCAACTCAAATAACCCCTTGATAAGAATTATAAATTATTTAAATTAATTCGGCTAATTTAGTTTTAATTAATTGTTAGGAATGAATTCTATTTGAACTAAGGGGAAGTAAGGAAATAAAATGAAATTAGTTAATATATAATATAATTAATTGCTTAATTAAATAGAAAAACAAGTAAGTTTGGAATTTTATTAAAATTAAAATTTAAGGAATATAGTAATATTTTCTAATAGTATGCTTTAAAATTTTCCGCATATTTCGATTAATATGTAAATAGATCTTGTGCATCGAACTTATCTTAAAATGATTTTCTAAAATTTTTATTGTCATTAATCAGTTTTCTAATTTTCAGCAAATTTTTAAGAGAAATAACATAAATATTAATATTAAATTTATAGACATTTTATAGCTTATAAATAAGTACCTAAGTACCTAAGTAAGATTTACATCAATCTTTTTATTCATCACACAAAAAATAGAAAGAGCCTTTTTATTGAAGCAAATTAAATATATAGAGTTATAATATCAATTGTATATGCATTAAAAAAAAAAATATAACAAAAAAAATTCAAGAAGAAAAAATAAAAAATAGTTATGAATACGATAATATAATATTCAATTGTATGTATAATTGATATTCAAACCACATCTATAGCAAGTTATATATTGTATATCAACATAAGGTTCAGCTAAAAAAGAGAAAGGAGCAGAACATAGGATCATATAAATTTTGCCAAAAATCGAAATCAGCCTAGAACCAATGCACGTGATTCCTCATGAACTAATAAAAATCTTAGGTAATTTTACTATAACATTAGATCTTAAATCGATATGTATAGTTATTGGTTTTGAGTATAATGATTAAGGGTGCGTCCATGTTGGAGCTGCGATAAGTGATAAAAGCATCGATAAGAGCACAGCGTAGAAAATTTATATTGTTTATCGATGATCAAATTAACGCTCCAATATTTAAGTCATATATATAATTTTCTACGTTATGCTCTTATCGAAGCTCTTATCACTTATCGCAGCTCCAAATAAACGCACCTTAAGACATGAAGTTTGGGAATGAAGCTAGCGTATAGGTTTAAACTCTGTATGCTATATATTTTAATCATACTGACGCTAGGTTTAAGCTATTGGAATTAATATAGAGGAAATGAGGACTTTAAGCAAAAAAAGTATTTATACCCAGCAAAGTTAATAAGTCTTCAGGACTGTTGGAGTGTTGATAAGAATTGCATTTCTGAGCTATACCTATGCATATACTCCCCCTTAAAAAAAAGACTAAATGCCTTTATACATATATGTATATTTTATTTTTTCAAATAGAACTTTAAATTTAAAAATATTCCATTTCACTATATTCTTATTCTCATCAAATTAAATTAAATTAAAAACAATTTCCAGCTTCAATATTCAATTCAATAGTTGTAGACACCAAAACAAAATATATAATAAAAAAAAAATAATAATAAAATTACCTAATAATCTTTAATTGGTAGATTTATCTTTAATTATATGTATGTGTCAATGTGTATCTATGATATCTATATAATATATTTAATTTGAATGGTGGTATAATTCTACAAACAGCTGATTGCGGCGGGTATGATTTAAAGTTTTGCCAAAATAAGATGACACAATACAACAACTATAAAAAAATTATAAACTTGAATTGTATTTTTGACATATATAATTAATTAAAACTTACCTACATACATGTATATTTAATTTATATATACTCATATACAGTATGGGTGCAAAAAAAAAAATTGAAAACTGGTTCTATCATAATTAAAAACAATAGAGAAAAAAAAAATTAAAAAAAAAAACAAAATTTGTTTTGAAATTTTATAAATATATTAAATAATAAAATTCAAATTTTTTTTATATACCTAATATTAGAAAATAAAGGATTATGTTATAAGCATTATTCAATTCGATTATAGGGTTCTAAAATATAAGCAATGAATACGAACTTAAAATATTCCGAATTAATTCCGAAAATTAAACGTTTCAACACCGATGACAGAAATTCGATTAATTAATAGGCATTCTTTTTTAATCTTAGTATAGATCTAAGTAAACTCTGAACAAAATGAGCACGCTCTGAGCAGAACATGAACAGAATACGCTCAGAGTGCTTAGATTTAAGAGATAAACAGGCACTGAAAAAACTGTCATTTTTATTTTAGTTACGTTTTAATTTAATATTAAAATTAAATTTAAAATGGATAACCTAAAATAGCCATACTCGAAATTTTTGGACTGAGCACGAAGTTATACGCTCAGAGCGTACTCTGGTTTAAAAAAAAAAACACAAATCCCAAGCTCTGAACATGATTTTTTTTTTTGACAGCTCATGCTCTGCTCAGATATTAAAAAAAGGCCTAATTTTTTTCGGAGTATTGTCGTACAAGTTTTTTAAATAATTTCGAATTTATAGTGGTTGTATCTGTTAAACAACCGGGTTTGAACGTTTAATTTAAATCAGATGCTAAAGTTGTAGTTGACAGCGACGACATCTTGCGACACTTTGAAATGTCAAAAATATGAACACAAAATTTTAGAATTAAAAACGTTCAAATAGTTATAGAATGCGGATTTTTCTTGTAATCAGAAACTTCATTATAGAAATGTTAAGCTACATCATTGTTTGTTTCAATATGTTATGGAAGATCTGTTATTAAACTTTCGTTGACTTTTTGTCATTTTCCATTTAAGATTTAAAAATTTCTTTAATTTTAATATTTCAAAAGTTTAAAAAATCTGTAATATTAATCATTTTCAGGAACACCTACACTCACATATAAAATAAAATATGACTTTTTCAAAATTTTAAAATGAAAAATTGGGAAATTCGTAATAAATTTATAATGTGTACTTATTAAAATTTTTTTTATAATTTTGGAATTACAGGTAGTACAAAATTTAAGATAAATGTGCCAATTAAAGGTTAATAAGTTATAATCAGTACAATTTATTTTTTGTTATGAAAATTCTGTTTTAATTATTATTTACTTTTTTTTCAAAAGTTGAAGGGCATACAATTTGATATAATCATATAGAATTCATTATGATATTCATTATGATATAACATAATATTATATTAGAATATATTATAAAGTTGTGGTAGTTATATGGTTAAATTTAGAATTAATCTTGACCTAGGTCTGCGAAAATGTTTTAGTAAAATACAAAATAAGAATTTTGATTATGGGGTTAGGGTATCGGATTTAAGTGTTAAAAGTGTCACCATAACCAAAGTAAAATTTGTTAAGTTTTTTGTAAAATTTTAAGAATTCAAATTATGCCGCAAAGTATTTCCTGTATTTCTTTTGACTCTATTTCATTTGTTTGTATTATCTTTTACCTTTAATAAATTATGAAACACGAAAAAATATTACATACTCTGTATATGTATACATATTTCAGAAGGTTATACAAGAACATATTCTGTAAAAGGCGTTTAATTCTGCTTTTGAATTCAACTTTAAAATCTCTCCTAATTCGGATTCTCACATATTTTTTTTTTTTTTTTTTTAAGCGCTAACTGTTCAACTGTTAGGCTAATAAGCCTGTCTATACCATAATAGGTACATGTTGGAACAGGGGGTCATATTATATTCGTCTTATTAGAATTGGTCTCATTGAATTCCATATACAATTTAAACATGAAGTAGTACTAGGCCTTATAACACCTTATAACATGTAGAAACGTCTTAGATTTTCAATATTTACAATTCTATTTTTTGTTTATATTGTAATATTTTGTATTTGAATTATATGGTATTCTATATCTGCGAGTTATATTATTCAATTAAATTATTTGTTTATATTTTGTATTTGTTTATATTGTTATATTCAAGTATTTTTTATTAAAGATATATAAGTATTAATTATTGATTATGCCATTAATTTAAACCCAATGGCGAATGGTAGCTGAGTCGAGTGGAAAACCAGAAAAGTTTTTTTTTCACTTTCACTTGGATTCGAACCCGGGCCCTTCCGCATGAAAGGTCGGCACTCAACCACTGTGCCACCCAGCTATTTTAATATATATGTAATATATATAAATATTCTGTAAAATGGTATAACCTTGCTTTTAAATCCAAAAACAAAGTGAAATGCTGGCAAGTGAAGCACAGACAAATGAAATAAAGTGAAGATCCATAAATGCAAGAAAATTGTACAAGGGACAAATGAAATACTGAAATATTTATTATACACTCCCTTAAGTTTAACATTAATTTTTAACTGTACTGTAAATTCAGTATTTTTAACTTAACTGTAAATTCAGTATTTTGTATTTCAAAGAAACTTTTATAATTAGTATTTAATTGGTATATAATTTTACGTATACAATTTTAACACATATAATTTTAAGCCTTTACTAAATTGAACTGACGACAGTAATATATCTCAGAAGCCTTAGAATCTTGGGAATCAGAAGTCGAATGAAGCCTTTTTTTCTATAATTACATTTTTTTTTATTATGAATTACTCATTTTACTTGTACATTCTAAAATAGAAGTCAAAAATATAATAAAAATTGACAGGTAGTAAACAAAAAAAACTATGTGACAGACTGATTACATTATATTTGATTACACACATTAAAAATTATTCCGACTTTTTGGAAAGATATAAAATGTCAAAGACGTCAAAATGAGAACCGAATTGCTCTAAACTTATAAACTATTTTAAGTCTTTTTCAAAATTTTGAAATTGTTAACTGTTTGAAACCTAACTTTATCATATATCCTATAGCTGTTAATTTATTTAATTAAAATTTATTGAACCATCTTATAGATTACCCATACATTGTATTTTGTATATTGGATGATATTGTGTGATTTTTTGTTAAATGACACGCGATCATAATAAAAAAATTTATTTTGTTATAGAATATCTGAAATTTTTCATATATTGATTAAATATATATGAAATGTGAATATCATTTTATTTAATTAAAAGTTCGAATATGTTGAAATTTATCATAAAACTGATGTACATATACATGTAGTAAAATTTTTAAGTCTGTTTTTTTTAAATTTAATTAATTTAATTTAAAAGAAGTTTTTAGTTTTTGCTTCATAAAATATTTATTAACTATTTTTAGATGCAGGATCTATTTACCATAAGATTTGTTAGATTTGTTGCCCATTTTGTCAATTAATATTTTATTAATTTTTTTTTTTTTTATTTTATTATTAAATTAAATCTTTAGAACACACTTAAAAACTTCTTTAACTTGAATTTTTAAAATTTAAATATATTATGATTCTTTGAAATTTTAAACACAGCGATTAGAACAAAGCATTGATGATTAGGAAATGTTAAAAAAATAAAAAAAAAAAAACCAAAAGTACTATTTAAGGAAAATGAACAAACACGATTATTTTAAAGTGATTTATGACCTCTATTTGTAACTAATATTTGTCTCAAATATTATTTGTACTTGCAGAATCTTTCAAAATATTTAGAAGGCAACTTGAAAAAAACTCATTTATCACTTATTGTGTATTTGGAAATAACAAATTGTTTATATTTTGATTTTATATATTAATATTTTAAATTCGTTCAAAATATTTATTCTGTTCATTGCCTTTGAAATATAACAAAGAAACGACTAAACAAGAGTTAAGGTATAATTAGTTACAATTTATAAAAGAGATTTTATTTAAAAATTAAAAAAAAATAAAGATAATACCAAAACAAATGTTATGGTATTTATTTTTAACAATTTATATATGTAAGTGTAGATGTAAAATTAATATTTATATTTAACTCATATTTATCAGTACAAAAAATTATTAATTTTTTTTTTAAATAATTGTTCTGTAACAAAGGCATATATTTATAACTTGTCAAAATATTCTAAAATTACAACATTTATGTATATATGTATTATTTGACTGAGCATTCAATAGTTTAATCTTTTAAAATTAAATTTTAAAACTGGAATATAATATTTTTTAAATTAATAATACAAAACTGGATTACAAGATAAAATAAAATTACCATAAAGTGAATTCGCCTGAAAGTATGCAACTTTTAAAATATTTAACAAAATTTATTACATGTATTGTATTCATCATTTAATGAACTTCAGTAAATGTAAAACCATATTATTCCGTAATACAGTTGAACAAAACTAGTTCAGACATTAGAAAAATGTAAAAAATTTAAAATAATTTACAGTTAAATCGCCTATGTCAACTTTCGCAAACAAAAAATTCGTTAAATATTATAGACTAGCTAATACCCGGTGCGCGTTGCTGCGCCTCTTAATGGTTAAATTGAAGTTGATAATACTGCAAAAAGTTAACACAAAAATTACACACGGTTTACACATGTAAATTTTAATATGTATGAAAGCAATCTTTTTAAAAAGATTTTTCTAGGATTATTCTAGTAATTTTTGAAACTTTCTGTAATTCAAAGCAGTACAAACTACTTTCCAAAATTTGACGTAATTTACTTCCAAAAAAATTTTCTTGACTAATCGTAGGACCGACTGTTAACAGGCTTAACTCCATTTTCAAGTTGTTTCACACATATAAAATTTGATGTCAACGGGTCAAATCGTTTCTAATTTAGAGTAAAATAACCAAAAACTTTATAAAAAGCTGTTGGGCCGCAATGGGTTAATGGAACTTAACAAAATTTATTTTGGGGCTTTCTTGAAAGCCAAAGCAGAATTTCGTAAAGTCGGACAAAATTTGGACCCAAAATTTTTTTGACCAACCGTCGGCCCGACATGGGTTTACAAATTCCAAAACTGTTAATAGTGTCAACTCAATTCTCAAGGAGCATCACGTATACAAAATTTGAAGTCAATTGGTCAAACAGTTTCGAACTTAGAGTAAAGTATTGAAAAAACCTATAAAAAGCTGTTGGGCCGCAATGGGTTAATGGAACTTACCAAAATTTTTTTTGGGGCTTTCTTTTAAGCCAAAGCAGAATTTCGTAAAATCGGACAAAATTTGGACCAAAATTTTTTTTGACCACCCGTCGGCCCGACATGGGTTAACAAATTCCAAAAATTTTAATAGTGTCAACTCAATTCTCAAGGAGCATCACGTATACAAAATTTGAAGTCAATTGGTCAAACAGTTTCGAATTTAGAGTAAAGTATTGAAAAAACCTATAAAAAGCTGTTGGGCCGCAATGGGTTAATGGAACTCAACAAAATTTTTTTTGGGGCTTTCTTTTAAGCCAAAGCAGAATTTCGTAAAATCGGACAAAATTTGGACCCAAAATTTTTTTTGACCAACCGTCGGCCCGACATGGGTTAACAAATTTCAAAACTGTTAATAGTGTCTACTCAATTCTCAAAGACCATCACGTATACAAAATTTGAAGTCAATCGGTCAAACCGTTTTCATTTTAGAACAAAGAAGTTTAAATAATTGCACCACAGCCCCAACTTGGCGGTCCGTTAGAGCAAAATTTTTGGGCCACGATTTCTTTCCGTACCCAAAAACCTCTATACACAAATTTTCATGAAAATCGGCTGGGCAGTTTAGGAGTCTATTCGCTACAAACAAACAAACAAACAAACAAACTTTCATTTTTATATATATAGATTTCAGTTACATTGAAACTTAAACTTAATTGGTCATGCAAGATCCTCAATTGATAAAGGCAATAAATCCTTTATGGCAGTTAGAAAGCCCTTAACAAAAATATTGGCAATATAGAGATTAAATAATATGCAACAAACATTAATAAGGTCAAATCTTGTCTATTACGATTCTGTATGATTCAACATTAGTTCAAGCTTAAAAATACGTAAGTTCGAAAAAAAGTTTTGTATACACTTATATGTAATAATAAACATAGAAAGCCTGAGTCCAAATACAAACATTTTTATTCTAATAAATATTTGTACAATGAAGCAGAAATGAAAATAGATTGTACAGATTGTATTAATACATTGAGCATTGAAGAATAAGTTGCGTTTTAAGGCGGTTAAAATTTAATTGACCCAAGAATTAAAATGAAATAAATAAAAATGAAATAATCATTTACTGCCTACAGAAATTAAAAATATATATATAATATAATTTTGGTTTCAATTTAAAATAGACTTAGTTAGGTCATAGACATTGCATTTCTTTGCTTTAGCTTCATTTTACTTAAGATTTACTTAAAATCTCAAAATAGTCGATGCCCTTAACCACGACATTCTTCATTTATTGGTGAAAAAAGTGCAGATTTAGAGAAATTGTGAACAAAGTCCAGATGTATATTGAAAAGAGGCCAAGGAACCCTCCATCCTCAATGGAATTTTAAAAAAAAACTTCAAAGTAAAAGGATCGTCTAATTATTTTTAATTAATAAATGCCATGAACCCAATATCTTTTACTTATTTATTTATTTATTTATACTTAATTGAATAAAATCATCATAATTTATTGTATTTTTAAAAATAGTTTTTATTTAAAACAAATAAATTTTCATATATAAGTATAAAAATTTTTTTTAAATTTATAATTTAATATTTGTATAATAAAACACATACATACATATTATATTTGTAAATGTAAACAGTATTTCATATATTATATTTTATTTAAATAATTATTTAAATTATTTTTGTATATTTTATCAAATATATAAAATAAACTAAAAAGAAACAATTAATTAAATTCATAATATATTAATTATTTATATTTTATGGTCATATTTATTTTTTTTTTTTAATATTATTAAATTTTTTTAAATTCTTAAAACTTACAGAAAAAAAAAAACACAATTTAATTATAAAATATAGTTTCTAAAATTGATTTCAATAATAATTACATACAATTTTGTTTTTTTAATTTAATAAATTTATAATTAAATAATAGTTTATATATTCTTTAATTTTTACTTAAATTAATTTGACTTAATAAAATTCTTTTTTAATTATATAAAGAATTTCAAAAGTTCTCAAAAATCTTAATATCGTAAATTTATTTTTTTTTTAAACCCGAAAAAATTTACAGAAAATTTTGTTTTAAAATATTTCAGTGTTACCCAAATACCAGTGAAAAAAAAACCTAATTGAAATAAATTTCAAATTTTATTGCACTATATTTTGAAGTGTCTTAACTTAATTTTAAGAATTTATAAACATTTCGAAATTTAAAAATATTTTTAAAATAATTGTCTTTGGGGCCTAGATCAATGCCATGAGTCCAAAGATGAATGTCTTAAAATGAGTTTAGCAAAGAACTCAAAAAGACAAAATTCCAAAATGTCTGACTGAATTTTCCATAATTTTATAATTTTTAAAATAAAATTTAGTTAGATACTAATAATTAGTTAATTTTAAAATATAATTTATAATTAAAATATTTTTTTTTTAAACATTATTTAAAATATTTAAAGTTTTTGAATTCTTAAGACTTAAATTTAATTAAATAAAATTAATATTAATTTCTATTAAAATTTGTTTTTAATTCAAATTAATTGTTAATACAATCCTGATGGAATATCAGTTACTTTTGATCCTGCATGTGATTTTGTTCTTGATGTTCCCTCCTTAACAATTGTTGTAAACATTTGATTTGTACCGGCATTAATATTACTAACATTATTACAATTATTACTACCAACATTATTAACATTATTTGCACCACAACTCATATTAGAATTTATTTTAAGAGTTGGTGTTGTACCAAAATATATTTGTGGATTATTTGCTGATTTTTCCATTGTTGTGGTTTGAGAATTCGTTACAATATCAACCATTGAATCCAATGTACATGATTCAATTCTTTCTAAACTTTTTGTTATTCTACGAGCTTGTAAAGCACTTGTTATATCAGGTTTTGGATATTTTTGTGGTCGATTCATTTCAGTCATAAAAAAAACTCCATTAAATTTTTGTGGTGGTAATGTTGGTATTGATGATTGCTGTTGTAATTGTGGATGATGATGTTGATTATGACTAAAATTACTACTATTAGTCACTTTATATTGATGATGCAGTTGTTGTTGTTGATGCTGGTGATGTTGTATAAAGGTTGTTGAATTTGATTTTTGTATTGGTGTTATACCAGTTGTTGTTAGGGTGCCAGATGTTTGAGCACGTCTTAATGCATTCATTGTTGGATCATCTTCATTTTCACGTGCTTTCATTATAACATCTAATATTTCACGATTTGTACTTGAATTAATTGTTTGTGCTAATTGATGATGATGATGGTGATGATGTTGATTATGTTGATTAATTAAATGATCATGTGAATTATCATCATTGTGCGATTGAAATGGTTTATCATGTTCATATTCCAAATCATCAAAATATGAATTACGATTATTGTTATTTTGTATCAGCATCATTCCATATTCAGATGGATCCAAATCTGAACCACCATTTGATAATAAATGAGCTAGAGAGCGTGATTTACGTGGTGGTTGTGGTAAAAGATTGACCGGAACAATTTCTTGTTCTCTGGATGATGTAATGTATCGATGTGTGCTATTGGTATTTAATGAATTTGGTTCCTTGTCCAATGAATTTGGATCATTTGAATCTAAAATACCGGCTTCTTTTGAATGAAGTTTTTCATCACTATCAGCCAATACAATACTGAGAGAATTGTTTTGTGGTAACACCAAAATTGGTACAGGACTTAATGATGGGCCGGTTTCTGAACTGCTAATACCCTCATCTTCGTGTTCTGATGAACTTTGTTTACTATTTGGTGGTACATGGCGTGGTAAAGCTATCGGGCGTTTATCCAAACTACGTAATGTATCATTTTGTACTCCTTGCAAACGGAAAACTTGACGTTGCAGTTCAGCACAACGTTCTTGAAGACGACGTTCCATTGATGTTAAAACAGATTTTTCCTCCTGAAGAATCTTGAATTAAAAATGAAAGTTAGTTAAAGAGTTAAATAAATGGTAGTTAGATTAAAAATTACTTGCACTCTTCTTTCTAATATAACCATTTGACTTCGTATCCGCTCTGATTCTCTGGCTTGAGATTGCAATTTATCTACATCAATTCTGATTTCTTCAAAATGTCTAATTTCTGATCTTAATTTTTCCAGCCATGGAGACGTTGAAGAAATGGTCTATGAAAAAATAATTAAAAAATCTCGAAAACAATTAAAAGTATAAAAATTTACTTTTGTCATATTAACGGGATCCAAACCAGCTTGAAACAATTCAGCTTGTAAATATAAACGATTTTGTAAATTTTCAGCACTTTCAATGAATGTGTTTAAAAATTTTACACCATACGCTTGTAATTCACCGGAGCCACCCCCACTATTTAACATTCCGATAAGTAAACGAAAACGGACAGGTTCTCCGCATCTCAGTCTTAAAGTTGATAAAGCTTCTGAAACAGCTGCATGACCATTTAATAAGGTTCGCTGGGTTTGATGGGCAGCTGAGCATTTGTCACATGCTGCTGTCAACAGTTGCAAAGCTAATATTCTTGAACGTATTCCTTGACCAGTTGCAGATGCTGCTAACGGTAATAAACCGACTGGTGTTGAACCTAATCTAGAACTTGCTTCTGGTGATCGACAACAACACAAACTTAAACATTGTAAACATGCCAATTCATCTAATAAAGCTCTACGATGATATGATTGTGTATTTCTTGGCATAGATGCTGTGGGATTTTGTGTTGAGCTGTGATGTTGTGAATTCACTGATTGACTGAGTTGTATTGCACGTAAAACTTCTAATAGAAGACTAACACCATCTAATGGTGGTGAAACAAATTCTTGTACAAAACTAAAATGAAAGAAAAAGTCAAAAAATGTTAACAAGATATAAAAGAAAGTAGAATATACCTAGGAAAAGATTGTCTCAAATCAGCACGTAATTTTATTAGTAAATCTGTAATTGAACCAAATTGTCTGAGGGTCATTTCAGATTCAGCTTCCGGTGGTGATGGAATCGGACTTCTAAATATCCAAAAAAAAATAATAAAAAAAAATCAAATTATTAATTTAAAAAAAAATTTAAACAGTTTAATGTCTTACTTGTATTCCGAACATTTTGCAGGTAATGTTGCATATCTATTACTGTATGTATCCTGTAATTTGTCAACTGAATCAATTGTTTCATAAATTGATTTAATTTTTGTTCCTAATTGTCGTTTGCCATATTTTTTTAACGATGAGGCATAATCCTCAGGATTAAAAACTGGTGGCCTTTGATTTTCCTAAAAACACAAAAAAATTGAGTTTTTTTTTTAATAGAAATATAATTTGAGTGGAAAATGGAAATTGAGTATAAATAGTAACATAATAAAATATAGATATGGTTTGTGTCTTGGATTAGAAACTATTTGAGTATTTTTATTCAATTTTGTTATATTTCGAGTGAAATTTGATTAAAATATGTTCTTTTGACAGTGACATTCATATCCCGTATGGTCTAGTGGCTAGGATATCTGGCTCTCACCCAGAAGGCCCGGGTTCGATTCCCGGTACGGGAAAATGCTTTTTTTTTTTTTAAATCAAAATTAATTTTTTTATAGTTCATTTTTAAAATTTTAATTAATAACATGAAAATTATTTAATACAATTGTTAAAAAATGATGTTGAAAGTTTAAAATAAATTTTTATTGCAATTAAAAAATGTAAGGTAATTAATTTATTTACATATATTCAAATTACGTCAATCTTTTTTTTATATCATATTAATAAATCGATTTTATAACATTTTCAATTAGCGTTTTACTAATTAAAATAAAAAAACCGCTTTTCTTCATTAAATCTTCTCCCAAAATTTATAAGACAATTAATTAATTAACAGGTTCCTTACAATTTTAATGAGCAATTAATTTATCTTATGCAAATACCATATAAAACTTTCTTTAATACATGTTATACTCAAATAAAAAGAAAGGGCTCTTAATTTTTTTCTTAATAAAATCCATTTTTTTTATTTAATTTTATAATATAATTAATGTGTACCTTTGTGGTAAAATGTTGTTGCCATGATGCTGTTGAATCGCCTGTCATTTTTCTTGTTAATGCAATATTTGTTGCTTGTACTAGTTGCGGTGATCCATTGAATGATTGTGATGATGTTATTGCTGTTATAACACCATTATTATGTGTTGTTGATGTTGTTATTCCTTTATTATCAATATTATGACCAGTTAAATTTTGGCATACACTTGGTGCCATTTGGTATCCAGCAAAATATGATGATAATTCACTAAAAAAACCGAAAAAGAGTAGAATTTAAAATTTATTTCTCTTATCAGATCCTTTCATTATTAATTAAATTTATACAAAAAAAAAAGTGCTTAAAAATTCCAGTGACAAAAATTAAAAAAAATAAAAACAATAAAAAAAAAAATAAAAAAAAAAACATTACAATGATAAGCAATTGCGATAAAATTGAATGATGGGAATACAATAAAATGTGAATGCGAATGCGACAAACCAAACAACAAGTGACATTTATAACCATAAAAGGATTAACTTGACTTATTAATAATATTTTTTTAAAATTCACAGTAAATTAAAAAAAAAAAAAAATTGAAGATTTAAAATCTTGTTATCAGGTTAAGTAAATAAAAAAGAATTGGTAAAAAATATAATTGTAATAAATAAAAAAAAAAAAAAAAACAATAAATCAAACATTGGCACTCTCGAGTAAATTGCTAAAGGTAAAAAAAAATACGTACAAGAAAATCGCGTAGGATCTTTAAAAATAATAAGGTGTTTCTATACTTTGTACATGAAGATTATAAAGACTTGCTTCAATATAATGTATAATTTCAAGTTTATCAAGTCAAGTTCAACTCTTTTTCTTTATTTCCATATAAAAAAATATGTATAGTTATACATACTTTTATACATAAATATATACAAACATGAAATAATAATCTATCATATACTAAGCAAAAAATCAACTATGTTCAAGCTAAAATCTAAAAATTAAAATTTTTTGTATTTTATTTTTCTTGTTTTTAAGATAGAAACAAAGTGCATTGGCTTAGATTTTCAATTTAATAGTTGCTTTTTTGTTGCAGTTGTTGTTTTTTTTTGTTGTCAAGTTTTCATTCAATGTAAAACTAAGTTGAAAAATTAAATAAAAAGAGTCATTTATTTACTATAAAAGAATCATTTATTTATTTTATTAATTTGATAATATATAAAAAAACAAAAAAAAATTCGAAACAACTGGTTTTAAATCCAGACGTGGTAAAATTGGAAATTAAAAAAAAAACATACATTGTAATAAAAAAGGAAGATATTATATACATATATTGTATGCATAATATAGAGAGTGGAAAAGGAATTATAAGAAGGTGAGTATACAATTTATTTAGATACAAATAGAAAAATAACAAAAAATTGATCAATTAGGTCGTCAGTTCCAAAGTGCATACACTGTATATATTTTGTATGAGAGAACAATAGTTTGACACGTTTGAATTTAATAGAAAATATTTTCAACATAAATTTTTTAAATATTTTTAAGAAAAAATTCATATATCACGATTTGCAGGATTTTTTTTTATCAGTAATATTAATATTAGATTATTTATTTGATAATATATAGGAAATCACTAGATATTCTTTTTTTTTAAGCTATTGTGAATTTTTTTTTTAGCGAGGTTATAAAATTGGTCCTACGATTAATAATAAGAGGATGTGGCTTATGGCAACCTTGAGATATGGGTTAAAATATAAAGTAATAAGATTTTGAGGGTTTAGTATTTGATTATAATACTTTGATATTTGATAAAAATATGAAACCTAGTTTTATATATTAAAATTTTAATGTCAAATCTGACGTTTCATATATAAAGTGTTTTACCAGTTTGTGATGAGCTATTCCTTTTTACAATGTTCAGTTTTTGAGTTTCAAATCCAATTCAAAAATAAGTTGACATAATATTCTCTTTATAATTTCGAAGTAAATTGAGCACGTTGTGAATAGAGAGAGCATTAAAACAGAATATTGTCAGTACGTTCAGGTATCATATAAAGAAACACGGTTGAAAATAAACTGACATTCCTATTGCTTGAAGTAAATTTTAAGCAAATGTCCAACTTATTTCATAAATCTGAAATGAATGCAGATTTATTTTGACAGTTTATGTTCTATACCCTATCCTTCTAAGTACAATGAGCGTCGTAGCCATCAAAGAACAAATTTTACTTTAAAAGTTAAACTTATGGAAAACAATAAAAATGCACAAAGTGAAAGTCACTATCAAAGCTTTCAAGGTCGGAAATGTTTCTTAAGCTTTAACTTTAAATTTAATAGCTACGATTTTTTAACATTTTATAACTTCGATGGCAGGGTCATGGTTACGTTCATTGTACTCAAGACATAAAGTGTGAAACCTAAAATATTAATGTAATTAATACCACTAACCACAAAATATAATGAATATGAGTGTCGTTAATATTTATTTTTTTAAATTCTGGTATAAAAATTAAAAATTTGGCCGGAGACTCTAGAGTCTCGTAGAGCCATTTATATATATTATATAAAAATTAAAAACTAATCTGTACTAAAAATCTTCTTTTGATCTAATAAAAGAGTGTTCTTATGATACTAAATTATCAATGCAGTTTTGGGAACTTATCTCTGTAGTCATACTTTGAATTTAATAAGAATTCTTAGTTTTAATTATTTGATTATAAAATACTTATGTTATAAACCTACATATTGAATTTCAATTTCTGAATACTATGTTTTAATTTTTATAGTATAAAAAATTCCATTGTTTTCTTCTTATGAAGTCATTATTTCCCTATCTTTTGATACATGCATCTCTCTAAAACAATTTTATATGAGGAATTCTTTGTTTTGCTTACCTGAATGAATTTGGTATTGTTTTGTTTGATTATTATATTAATAAAGTGTAAAATAACCACTTTTTTTTTTTCATTTACAGTGAGAAAACAATTTTAAAATGGCAAATTATTAATTTTCAATTAAACACGGTTAATATTTAATAAAATAAAAATTTTTAAATTTTTATTTTCTCTTTTATAAAGTTATAATTTTGCCTTTTACAAAAAAATTCAATTGTCCAATACAAGTTGCTTAGCGCAGTTTTCAATCAACTGCGCAACAAAAAAATCTAAAATCATTTATAAATTATATTTATTAATGATAATATTTATGTATTATTTTCAATTTCAACATTTTGAATTGAACTTGAAAATCTGAAACATGATTTTAATGTTGCAGAAATTAATATACACTTTTGTTGATACTGTTGTTGTTGTAAATATTGTGGCGCACGTTCATGTTAAAACTTCACTTTAATAATTGTAATTTTTCTATGAAAAATTTTTAAAAATTACAGTTGATTATGTTGAATATGATCAGATTAGATTAGAAATATTAAATGATAATGTAATGTGCAACAAAGATTTTATTCTCATCAATTATATTCATTATCAGTAACAGATAATTTTAATAAAAAACATTGAATGAAAGTAAGATTATAAGGTAAATATATATGGAGTTGTTGAACAAGTTGTATACGGTAGAGAGTTTTTATTAAATTGTACGTTATGATTTTCATTGAAAAAAAAAGAAAAATGAAAAATAAAATCGTATTTATAATCAAAATCGCATTTATAATAAAATTTATAATATAATAATATTTTTCAATGAGTATATAGAGAAATTTAATTTAATATTTAGAAATATTTTTAAATAATAATAATAATCGAATGAAATAACAACAAAATAAAAATATATGTTAGTAATATTATAATAATTATGTTTAAATAAGTGCATTACAAATTATTATAAATTTTGGTACGAGTCTATGAAACAAACAAATGATTGGATCTGAGTTGTTATTTAAATTTGAGTTTTTGAATGGGATATTTATTATTTGAGTTAATAAATTCTGATTTTTGGGTAAATAATGGGGTGTAAATTTATCTAATTGATCAAGTGTCCAGCTCTCAATCCTATCTATACAATAGGGTAAATAGGGTTTTAAGCGCTAATTGCTCAACTGTTAGGCTAATGGCCTGTCTATACCATAGTTACATGTTGGAACAAGGGGTCATATTATATTCGTGTTATTAGAGATGATCTTAATGAATTCCACATACAATTTAAACATGATATAGTACTAATTCTTATAACATGTACAAAATTTGATTTTCAATAGATACAATTATGTTTTTATTGTAATATTTTGTATTTGAGTTATATAGTATTCTATATCTGTGAGTTATATTATTCAATTAAATTATCTGTTTATATTTTGCATTTGTTTTTATTTTTATATTAATGTATTTTTATTAAAGATATGTTATTATTAATTAAGCCATTGATTTGAACCCAATGGAAATGGTTATGGGTTTAAATCGCTGAGTCAAGTCGAAAACCAGAAAAGTTTTTTTTCATTTTCACTGAGGTCGGTACTCAAATTACTGTGCCACCCGGCCGTGAACAATCCAATAACAATCCAGTTGCTTCCCCAATACTAATTTTTAATTATTGTTCAATTGTTAGATATATTAAAAGCCTACCTAGTTCCATGTGACAAATACATAAAAGCTCGAAGTAAAGATAAAGAACTAAGAATTTAATAATATATATTATAAATATTGGTTGGTTTCAAAAACAAGTTCTTAATAAGATCAGTTCGGGAGACAGTACTTTATTTATTTCTTAGTATCTTAAATGCAATGCGAGTACAATAATTATATATAAGATTATTAAAAATCTCTATTTGAAATTTTGTATATTGATTTTATTAGAAATTTAGGCATTTTATCACAATAAGTTAAGAAATCACAGCTTTCAAATAATATATACCCTGTCAACTATTTTGCATTAGAACTTGTATTTTCAATTTATCTCAAAATGATTTTATTAATTCTAACCGGACTTACATTATTCCATTGTTTTGTTAAATATAGTTTTAATAAGTAATTTTTAGATTCTGTTTGGTTACTAAATTTAAATAAAAATTAAGAATTGTTATTATAGTTTCGTTAATACAATTTAAAACATCAATTTTGTATTTTTTTTTTAATTTTATGATATTGCAAATATATATTTTAATATTGTGACATTTTAACAATATCATTTTAATATATATTATTATATAGTTGTTTCATAAAATTATTTAAAGTCTTAAAGCTAAAATTTAATATTATGACCATAGACTTTCTTAAAATTTTGATGTACTTAAAAAATAAAATAAATTACTTAGAAAGTTTTTTGATATTCAAATAATTGAATATTTTAATAAAGGGTTATTATAATTTTTATTATAAAGTTGTGGTTATTAAAATTATTGGTTAGTATATCCTAAAGAATTTTTTATGAGTTATAAAATATTAAAAATTTTTGTGGTAAACTATTATCTACTAAGTCAAAGTTAATACAAGTTCAAGTTGAATTAACTTTTATATAATTTATTTACCAAAAAAATCAACAGGGATTCAACTTTCTGTATTATGTAAATATCTTGGAAAAATAACAATTTTGAGTTATTTAAATAGATAAGTATATAAGATTCTCCTTTATGACAATCGATTTGATTAGTTGAATAACTTCAAAAAGATTATTGACAGTTATCTTATTAACTGAAGTAATAAAACTTAAATTAATACCAAAGTTTTAACTAGGCTTATTAAACGCTTAGGGAGAAAGCAGTACCTAAGAAACAATTGAACTTAATATAGCTCTAAATAATAAAATTTCCCACTAAATTTATTTGAATTTCTTTTGTTCTTGTGACGCTCTAAAACGTAGTCTACAAAGGAGTGTACACAATAAAGTGTATATGACACTATGTTTTAACATTGGTTTGTTCACAAATTTCTCAAATTAAAAATTTTTAAACCAAAATTAATTTGTTTTATCAATTTCGCGTTCATGTAGCGAAAAGATTAAAAGTCGTTTAAATTTTAAGACGGTTGCGTAGCGAGAGCGTCTATTGAAGATACTTTCATATAATTCAGTATATTTAATTTTAGTTTGACAGATAGCTACGCGTAGAGAGCGTCACGAAAGCGATCATTGTGGTTGTGGTATTAGAAATATTTCAAAATTTTAGAAGAATATTTTTAGAATTCATTATTTAAAGATAAATAAAATAGAACAGTGATAAAATCTTAAAAATATATTATTATATATTGAGTCAAATCTATTTCAATAAAATTAAAATTTTATCAAAATATTTTATTCAGAATATTATTTATTAAAATAAATCAGTAAAATATTTTCATTAAAGAATAAATGTATCAAGAACACTCCCATATTCACTATAATTATTATTATTATTATTGCTATTTTTATAAAGTTATTCACACGTATGTCATCAGTTATTATTTTAATTTTACATTTAAAAAAAAACAAAAAATAAATGAGATGATGACCTTAATCTTCAAATTATGATTTGATTGTTCCAACCCATTTCTAACAGCTAATAATTTTTTTGTGTGTATAAAGATTTGAAGTATCTTTTATAAACAAAATTATAATCTGTTTAAAATAATTTAAAAAAAAACTTGAAATGATTGTAATTCAATAAATCTGAAAGGAAATATTAATCTTATTAAAAAAATTTTTAATTTCATTAGAAATTCATTAATTTTTTTTATTGTCGCAATTATTTTTGTATATTTATTATACAATTAAATATAAGATACAGTGAATGACAAAAATATTAAGACAGAAAATTTTTTGATTCGAAAATGAAAAAATATGATTTTTATGAGAAACGACTTGTTCTAAACAAAGCTATAAATTATAAAAATTGTTGATTATTTCGAACTTAATAGAAATATAAATAGAAAGTTTTTCAAATAATTTTAAAAGAGTTAAAAATTGAAATTCAACACTTAATTTTCATACATATAGTTCTAAAACAGAATAGAAATGTAAAACCAGGGTTAAAAAATGATACTAATTTTTTCTTTTTTCACTGTATTTCGCATCCTCAATTTAAATTTCCAAAGCCTGTAATATAGATAAGTGAAATTTCAAAAAATGGCTTATCTTACTACTGACTGTTAGTAACTTATACGTTTACTGTATCCACGGATCACGAAAGTTACATCAAAAAGAACTTAAAGTTTGCTACATATGATCTCAAAAAATTTGACATATGCAAAAATGCAAATCAATCTTTAAACGTCAGTTAGTTAGTCAAATTATTCCAAAGTGAAATAAGAAAAAATCTACATTTAACAGTTTTTAGTAACAAATTAGTAAAAAATTGTCTGTTGTAAAAATCTTTTACTAAGAAAAAATACTTTTTATTAAAAATTTTTGTCCGTCACTGTTCATATTTGTCTTGTTACTTGTTAATGAACTCATTCAATAAATATTTTTCTATTTGATTATGTTTGTTTTAATTTTATATATTTAAATTAAATCAAAAATATTTTAATCAAATATGAATTTCTATTAAAATAAAATTAATATCTATTTTAATAAATTAAATAAATAAACTTTTATGTCTACACATAATATAATATGCTAAAAGTTCAAAGTAAAGATCATTGAAATCTAATGTAATACAAATAATAAATATAAATAAAAACAAAATTCAAAGCAGGTGTAAATTGTATGTTAAAAAATAAAAAAAACATTTTTTATTTAACAATAATCAAAATTTGCATACAAAGAAATTTTTTTGAACAACAATTAAAAGTAAGGTGCAGATACTTTAAAAATTGTAATCACGATTAGAATAATAAAACAAAAAATTTGGTGTTATAAAAGGTTAAAACTGAATGAAACAGGTGATAAGGTGAAGTTTAATAATTCTTTACTAACTGCTTTAACTTTCGACCTTCATTTTTAATTTTTGATTAGTTCAAGAGTAAAAGTAGAAATAAAGGGCAATATTTAATTTTTGACAGCTTTTATTTTAATGATTATGTTCTTACTGACAATACCAAAATTTGACATTTGAAATTTTGAGTTTGAGTCAAAAATTAATTAATATAATCTTTATAAGAAGACTTATAATATAACTTGTTTCAATGTAAAATTGTAGTTCTTGGGGGATAGAATCCAATTCTAAAACAAATAAAGCGATTTATAAGTTAAATGTTATTGAATATATTTAATATTCAAATTTACCACCTTATAGTTAATCTTTTTTTTTTTTATTAATAATCTTTCAAAAAGAAAATCAAATTGAATAGTTTCGTCCATCCAACACTATTGAATCCTCAGTGGGTAATACTAGTGTTAAACAACCCAGACAACTCTTAAAAAAAATTTTGATCTAATAAATGCCTTTATATAAAAAAAATTACTAAGATTATCTGTGAGTTTTAACAATAGATCAAAAATTTATAAATATATCAAACAATTTTTGGATTGATTACCAAATAAAATATTGGTTACTAAAATAAAAACATGTTTGACATTTATCAATTAAGTGTTACCATCAATTACAAAATTTGACTGTAATATATCAAGGAGTATATTTTACCTATATGCAAAAAATTATTGTATATTTAATCTATTATTGAGCTATTGAGTGCAATGTATATGAAATAAGAAAAAAAATTACAAGTATTTCGTCTACCACATACTGACTTCTTTACAACTTATGAGTTTATGACTTATACTAGATTTTAAAAAAATTATTACTTTGGTAAAATATTTAAAGGTGCTATTAGAACTCCTTTGCTAGGTATCTTAAAATTGTATTTGATTTTTATCATATTTCTTTTCTAACTGTATACCTTCATAATATTTAGGTACAACTAATTCAATAAAACTTTTTTAAATATTTTAATTATTTTTAAATTGAATAAATTCAAGTATTTTAATAATATTAATATTGAATTTTAATTGAATTTGACTACGTGAATGCATGTCATTTTTTTCATTCATTTTTATTTTGTAGGTGTTGGATTAGAAATTAATATATGTATACCTTCAGTTTATTTACACATATATTTTTAATTAATAACGGTAAATATAAGCTGTTTATAATCGGTTTAATTTTACTGTTATAATACACAAAACAATATTAAAAAATAATAAAATAACTGACATTTTACAATAGTATTAAATAAAAAACAAAACAAAAAATAAATTAATAAAATAATAATCAAAAATTGAAAATTAAAATGATAGATAGTTGTCATTCAATTGTTATGACACAGTGATGATGGAAAACAAACAGTGTTGGGAAATCACAATAATTTTTATTGCGTTATCTATTTGGGAAAAACTTTATGTGTGATTACAAAAATCATTTGGTAAAACTGAAGTAAATCATGAAAATTAAAATAAAAAAACAAATTGTAAAATTAAAAAAAAATTTAAATTTTAGTTATAAAGGGAAAATTAAAATTTGAATATTAAAAAAAAAAGTTACATAGAAAGGTATTTATTTCTAATTTTCATTTGTAGTACTCATCTTTTTTTTGTAGGTACATTTTGTTCCGTAATCATTTAATGCTTAGAAAAGTATTGAAAGATAAAACATCTTAATGAAATGTAATTTGTAAAAAAAAAAAAAACTTTATTTAAAACATCTTTTGTACCTAGTGTTAAATAAAAAATAAAAAAAATAAAAAAATTACGCCATTACAAAAAAATATTTAATCAGAAAAGTAAAATCTTTAAATATTGTAATCGCTACTGTAATCATTTAATGTTGTATTCATAAAAATACAAGTAAAAAAAATGTGCGAACATGTAAATGGGATTTAGGTAACATTAAGTACCTTTAATATGATCATCTTTAAATTTTTTTTTTATTTTTTATTTAACAAATCGCGAATTAAAAATAAGAAGATGAGAAACAGGTAGAAACAAATATGCAATACTACAACTACAAAGGAATTGTAATCAACAACAACAAATTCAATTCAATTTGATACCCAACAACATTATTTAGCTTTAATCGCATGTATATACATACTACAAATAATAAGCTAGATATTGTAATACTTGTAAATTTATGATAATAGTTAAATTTGTTTTTTTTTTGAATATTTAAGAGTTTTTTTTTTCTAAAGAGTACCTAATAATAACTATTTAATACAAGTAATCACTTTTTAAAATAACCCTTCTTGTTTTTTAATTTAATTTTTATTAAATTTTTTCAATAAAAGAGAAAAAAAAAAAAAATTCAATTATTATTAAATACTATGACGAGACTTATGGTTATAATAGTGTTTCCCTCGGAACTGTTTACAATTTTGATTATTTTTCCTACTTTTAACTTTAAAATCTTGTTAAACATGCTGCACTTAATTAATGGTTTGACTCACTTTATTTAGTTATAAACTTAACATGTAATCACGTTCATATATTTAACAACACGTTATTGTGAAAATAATAATAAGAAAAAAAAAAACAGAAAAAAAAATTAAAATGTGTACGATTGCGCGAATTGATTACGCCACTTTTTCATTTGCTATGATTGTTATTTTTCCTTTAGGTTTCAATTGTACTCAAAATGTATGAGTACAAAATTAAATGCGGTTGCTAGTTACTGCTGTTTTTATTTTTATATTTTTAAAAGTTTTATTATTGCTAATAATGTTCCATCGAGGCTTTGTATATATTTTATATTGGGTTTTGTTAGTGTTAAAATATATGAATTTGTGTACAAATCCTTATCTAATCGAATCTATTTTTTTTTATGAAGTTAAATTATAAATTAATTCTGGTATTGTTGATGTTTTTTTTTTTTTTTATTTTTTTTAATTGCTGAAGAAGTAATTTAATTAGGTTAACATGGATGGATATTTCAAAATTGATTATAAACTCTATTTAAAATATTTTGTACAATTAATTTCCTGAATGAATCACAGAGTTTTGTATTGTTTCTTGCAAATGTGAAGCTGTTTAGTTTTGAAATAAATTTAATACAAAGTTTGATTAAATATTTCGGAGTAATATTGGAGTAAACTGGCAGGAAGCATTGATATTATAGTGTTTATGATAACACAGTACCGAGGTTAAATATAATGATTGTATTTTAATGCATCCTTCTTTATTTTGATATCTTGATTGGGGAAATTTCTAATTGTGTAAGGGTTTATCATTAATTAGAGGAACTGAAAGTCTCACTAAGGTATTAGTATAGTAATGAAATATATATATAGTTCTTATTTAATATTAAAGTTTTATTTAAATGCATATCTAAATAAAAATCACCTATGAGTTAGCAATGTTATAATTTTAACCCATTGCCTACCATAGTTATTATTTTAAATACCAATTGTTTGCTTAATACATACATGGTTAAAGAATAGTTAATTAGTTACGAATTAAAGGCATTCACATGAAGAAATCTTAGTTATGATTGAATACTGTCACAAATTTTGTTCAATTGCTGCCATGGCTTTGAGTTTTAAGGGCTATGCCTTGTTGAACTAATTATTGAAGATTGGACAATTAATGGATTTGGAACCTCAAAATGAAGATTCCTTACGACTGAGTACCGTCGCAAATAAAAAGTTATGACAGTAAATTTTGTTCCTTTGTCTGCCATGGCTTTGATTTTTAATAGCAATGCCTTGCTGGACTAATAGCTGACAAATAGTAATCACTTTTAAAATTATAAAAAAATCATAAACCAATGTAGTAAAATAAAATTTTAATTAAGAAAATATTTTTTAATTTAAAAAATTTAACTCAACAATAATTAGCTGATGAGAATCATATCATATTATCCATATATAGCAACAACGCGTCAAATTTATAAATCAAGGGTATAACATACAAATTTATGCACTTTAAATAATGTTTTTCATATTTCAAGGCCCAAAAATTTAATTTATACCAATTTAACATTCAAATTGAAAATTAATTTATAAACAGATTAATATCTCACTTTTTCTATATAGTACTTATGGTATATATAATGAGTGCAATGACTTGAAGAAGCGTTAAATTAAACTTAAATATACCACCAAAAAAAAAACCACTTAAAGTTACAATTTTTTTTTTTTAATTTTTTTTTTAAATTGAACAAGTTTACAGACTGCTGCTCTGTTTTTTTTGTGTTTTCGTTTTTTTTAAGATTCAAAATACTTTTAAAATGTTATAAACAATCATTATACCTAATTTGGGTATTTGGGAATTAAAAGTAGTTTAGAAACGCATGTAAAGTTGCGCATTTATGTAATACAAGTGATGTTTTAAGAGTATTTTTTTTTGTTTATTATAATTTGTTTGGGTTTTGATTTAAATTTTGGTATTTTTCTGTAACCACTCAAATTGAAGGGTATACTTATGTGATTTTGTTTCATTGTTTTTATGAAGAAATCCAGCTAATCTAAAATAATTAAAAAAAAAAAATAGTAAATAGAATTAGAGCAACAGCTTCAAGGTATTTTGAAAAAAAAAAAACAAAATATGTATTTCAAGGTCTTATGACTATTTTCTTTTTTTTTTCGAAAATTTAAAAAGGTGAGAGATTTTTTCAAGTTTTCTCTATATTGGATAGAAAAAAGGTGCCTAGGTGTAAAGTATGCATAATTGATTTATAATTTAATTTTCTGGTTAAATATTCGTTTTTTTTCATATACCGTACGTTTTTTAGAGCAAAAGATATATCTAGTGCCATTATTTTTATTATTTTGTGATGATTAGGTCATAAATTGTATTCATAGCTATTTTATATACTAGAAAGAGTTTTCAAGAAAGTCTGGAATTAATGCAGGTAGTAAAATTGACTGACTTTTGAACAAACGTTATTGTATTTTTCGTTGGATGATTGTTGTATATCTAATTCTACCTACTTCTATTAACGGCTAGGTGGCACAGTGGTTAAAGTACCGACCTTTCATGCGAAATGCCCGTGCTCGAATCCCAGTGAAAATTAAAAAACTTTTCGGTTTTCGACTCGACTCAGCTACCTTTCACCATTATTTTCAAATTAATGACCTTATCAATAATTAAGAATTATATATCATTATTAAAAAAAATTCGTCAATACAACAATATAAACAAATAATTTAATTGAATAATATAACTCACAGATATAGAATACCATATAACTCAAATTTAAAATATTACAATATAAACAAAAATAGAAATGTATCTATTGAAAATATAAGACGTTTCTACATGGTATAAGGCCTAGTGCTATTTCATGTTTAAATTGTATGCGGAATTCATTAAGATCAACTCTAATAACACGAATGTAATATGAACCCTTGTTCCAAAATGTACCTATAATATAGACAGGCTTCTTAGTATAACAATTGAACAGTTAGCGTTAAAAAAAAATCGCCATGATTATTCAATCTGAAACTGCTTTGCAAGAGACTAATGAATGGCTTATATTTTTCGTGATTAATATTAATACTCCGTCCTAACTACTTGAATCTTTGCCATTGAATAGGACTATGTTGCCATTGTAAGGTTTTAGTTCACCACACGTGTTCCATCTTAGCTCGTTAATGTGCGATACGTGTCCTTATTTTAATGTCAAAGGTTGTGGTTTAATTTCCGTTTCTATTATATCTGAGGCTTGTTGAAGTTTCTTGAATCCCTTGCTAAGTTTCTTGGCCTACTGCAACCGATCGTAGTATTTGCTAGGCAGATTCGATAAGTTGTTTATAAAAACATTCATTTTAACAGTTTATAAAAAATTTTAGGCTTAATTTTGGAATTATATATATTTAATTAAATTATTAAAATCGTATAAAATTTTAAGCGATGGTTCTGTATTAAATTTTGTTATAGAACAACTTCCAACTTTTTTTACCGTATGTTAACAAACAAGTAGTGATAAATGGAGGTGTAAAATATTTTTCAATAAATTTTAATTTTTACTTTTTTTGCAAAAATTATATATTTCATTAATAAATGTTCAAAATTAATTGTAAACAATTTCAATGCAAATTAAACTTGATAATTTTTGACACTTTAGAGAAATTGATCACAGCATGGGTTCAATTAACATTAAAATCGATTTTCATTGGTTAATATGGATGCAAATATTCGAATTCCATTTTTACTTTGTAGTAATATCATTTAATAGTTCAATATTATTTAAACTGGTATTTTTTAGTGCTTCGACCAATATTAAATTATTTTATTGAATCTACATATAAAAGTGTATATAATGAAAATAAGATATTTGCACTTTTAAAATTTTAATTTAGTACAAAAAATTTAACTTGAAGAATAAATACGTAACCAGATCGAAATGAAGTACAATTTGTGAACTTCATTCACTTAATTATAAATACTTAATTTTTAATTTGAAGCAAAATTATTAAACGCACCTATAGTTAAGGAAAAGTATTGTAATCGTAAAAAAATTTGTATTTTATTTTTTAAATTTTTTTTTTAAAGTATTCAATTACTCTAAAGTCTAATAATGAAAATTTCTAAAATCGATTGATTGAGCAATTCTTGGAACTATCTATAGAAAGGGTTATTGACATTTTAAGTATACGAATCAAAAATTTGTCTTTCAAAAATTTAAACCGATTTTTTATTTTATTTTATTTATTTAAAAACTTAAGATCAAAAATTTTTTAATATCTAAAGTCCGGAACAGGAAATGTCATTTTTCACAAATTGAAAATTTATTTTTTTCTAAAATATGTAAGCATATGATGAATGTGCCGGCATCTCAAAAGCGGCTTGTTCTTTCCCTTCTTTCTATTAAAATATAAAAAAAAAAACAAACACCAAAATCTTTTTATTCAAATTTCAAATCAATTTATAATAATTTCCCTTGTACATTAAATATAATTATATATTAATAAATTTTATTTAATTGTTTTTTTCTCTATTCATTTACTATTTAATAGAAAATCCTAATAACTTATAGGTTAAAAGTTCAATACATTAAATATTTTTATAAATGAAAACAAAATTATAAATTAAATAAAATATCCGGCTATGAATGACATGCTGTGCATCCATCTTATGTATTTATGTATTGTGATTTGTGATTACTTTTTTCATTCACAATAGAATAAAAATGGCGGAATTCACAAAAATCAAATAATTGACGTTTTGTTTCAGTTCAATACAAGCTACTCATTAAATTTTACAAAATATATATGTATACATTGATAGTGTCTGATAATTTTTGGTTATGTCTTCTTTTGACACACATGAAATTAGAAGAAAATTATTTGATTGTTCAAATAATACATTAAATGATGTTTGGACGCTTATGAATTGCGCGTTGTCTTTAAAAGTACAAAATTTTAAACTTTCCGGTCAAATTTTTTTTTTTTTTTTGATTTGCTATTTTTAGTGGTTTTGTAAATGGGGAAATTTAATGCTTAATTGATAGACAACAATATAATAAAATATGAAAAAATAAATGAGGAAAAATTTGATTTTTATTTTTAAATCATAATATAATATTGTTAGAAAGAAAAATTGAAATTTTATTTTTTAAAAATATCGATTTCACAGTTGAACACCTAATCATAATATGTGATACGGGTATATGTGTAAAAAGTGAGGTTAGCATTAATGTATATATTCTTATTTATGCTACGAATTTATGGTATTTTTAAACATGAAAGAAGTTGGTATCATATAATTGAGGTAACGTTTTTTATATTAGGTACATTTTATTTGGAAGGTCTCGGGTTCAAACCTCGGTCAAATCGTATCTAATAAAAAAATATCGTAAAATTGTATAATTATATCGTAATATAAAATTAAATTTCATTAACATGTATGTACATATATATATAATAACAATTGTGTAAGTTGTGGCGCAAAAAAATGACATTTGTGTATTTATAATCTTATAGAATAACTAATTATTGAATATAACAGTTAAACAAAGCGAAACCTAATCAAAATAGACTTGTTGGATGCCTAGTTAAAAGAAATGGAAAAGGAAAAAATAAAAAATATCGCTTAACCAATTGCAAAGTGCCGGGAGAAGAATCGAAACAAAGTTGCGCTCTTGTAGAATATCGTTTCATTTATATATATTCATATTCCGTATTATTGTCTCAATTTGTTTAGTTTTCATATTTGACTTGCAGAACTGCAGACTGCAGACTACAGAATTTAAGTTTTTTGAGTCAAATACAAGCTATACGCTGGAAGTGATTCTGAAAGAGGTGTGAGCTTAAGATCTTCCCCTTAAACAACAGTATATGGTTTTGTGAAATTTCGGATATGATTTTATTTTCCAAGTCTGCCATTTAAATATAGTAGTCGATACTGACAATTTAGGGATTTACAGCCCCCTGTAAGAGACTGTAAATGTCGTCTAGGCTTCCGAGTAAAATATATAATAAAAGAGGTCGGTTCTAAAAAACTTCAGGTTTTTTTTAGCTGAGTAATAACTCGAAGATAATTAAAAACCCAAATGTTTATTATTTTAAATCCAATATCTTATTAATGTCCATGCCAAATATTAAATATTTTTCTCATTTCTCAATCAATCTAAAATTAAAACGTTTAAAGTAAAGATATATATATATAATTATATAAAAATATTTTTCCGCTTCTATGGTAAGAATTAATTTTACGTTGAATCTCTGTCTTTTTTTTTTGAGTTAAATCATAATTTAGATAAAAAAAACCTTGAAGCAATTAAGAGCTTTTTAATTTTTTTGTTAATTTTATTTTCCCTCCTGTACAATCTGAATCTTATTAATGAAGTCTTTGTTAAGTGTCTCTTTTTCAAAATATTATATATTTGCGCGACTATATAATTTTTTTCTATTGCGGGTTATGTTTTTTTGTTAATTAGGGCTTTGGAGGTTCAATTAAGAAATAAAAATTAGAAGATAAAAAAAAAAAAACACTACATATACTCGTAATAAATTCGATATATTATCGTGTTAGTATTGTTAAATGATGACGTGATATGCCGCATAGCACCAGATTCTAGTACTTGGGCTATTGATTATTAATGAATGTAAATTAATTAAGAAAATATTAAATTTTTTTTATATTTGGAATTTTGTTTTTTGTTTTTTTTGGTTGGTAATTGGTAATAAAAAGAAGTAAAGAACGTGTTATTTTTAATGGAATGAAAGTGATATGTTGGGAATTTGATTTGATTTTTACAGAAAAAGATATGGGTAAGTAGTATTTTGTTAGGCAAAATTTTGAGAATTATAAAAAAAGTACATATAGTTTTATCTGGTATTAATAGCATAGAGAAATTTCTCTTACATCATTTTTAAATTTAATTGAAATTAGGTTTACCCGAAAAATTCATTAATAGATATTAGATGGTTTTGGGGCATGATAAAATTTTTAATAGACATGGATAATTAAATGGCACACTTTAGTTGTGATTCATTTATTTTCTATTTTTTAAGATATTCTGCCCAGACCAAAGAATGTCCTCCGTACATAGCATAAGCTTTAAATAGGTTTTCCTAAATTGGTATAACTTCTAACTTTCTATAAGACAATTGTTTTCAATAGTAGAATTTGCAAGAAGCAAGTTTGGAGTTGGTTTAAACTAAAGTGTTATAAAATATTATGAGAAATTAGAAAATAAGTACTGCTAGGAGGGCGTCGGTGGATTGGTTGGTAAACATTTGGCTTACTAATCGAGAGGGCGCGGGTTTAATTCCCTTACAGGTCATGAAATATTTGATTGGAAAATATATTTTGAAAAATTAAGAAGTAAGTATTGCCAGAGAGGCCTCGGTGGATAAGTTGGTCAGCATTTTACTTACTAACTGAGAGGGCGCGGCTTCGACTATCGTACAGGTCATGAAATAATTAATTGAAAAATAAATTAAAAATCCCCTTAGTGGCCAATTATAATTTAATAATACAAATATATGACATAATAAATAATATTACTTATAAATTAATAGTAAGTAAGTTGGATGCACAACAGGCTGCAAGGATTACGTGTTAGGATGGATGGTAAATCTTATTCCACATAACAAACAAAAATAACAAGTATTGCTTAGGGAATTTGTTCAACTTGAAAAACTAAAATTCGTTCAGCTTCTATTAAATTTTATTGTACAACTAAATCAAACTTTCATAATTATAAAATATTGAAATTTAATCCAATAACCATTTAATTATATTTTATTGGAATACTAAATTTATTACAAACATTTTTTAATAAAACATTGATTAATAGTGTACATAGTTAACACTTTCACTGATTTTTAATAGCTTTAATTTTTTTAATAATACCAAAAAATTTCACGGACATTAATCGAAATCATGTTAATAAAATAAATTGATCTTAATATTTGTTTTAATTTTTATTTTTCTGTTCAAAATGACTCTGACACTCAAAAATTTTGAACCCACTTAAAATATATTTTGACTTAAAAAATATGAAAATTATTAAAAACAAAAAAAAACATCAGCATGTAATTTGATGCGTTAATATTGAATTATATTAAAACATTATTTAATCACGCAAGTAGCTAATCTAGTTTAGTTAACTTTAACAAATAAAAAATTAAAAATAATGGAAAATAAAATAAAAAAAAAAACTCTTTCCTGATTTTTTTAACATTAATTTTAATATCGTTTTTTTTTCATTCCTTCATCTCATCTATATTTGAATTGAATGGAATTTGATATTTTATACTATCTGTTAAATGAAGTTTTCACTTATTAATCAAAAATGAAAAACAAACTTCTCTTTTTTGTATTGGAAATTTTTTTTTTGAAATTTTCACTTTCATTTAATATTGTTATCTTGAATTTAAATCATTTTCATTAATTATATATTTCATTCATATTTTTAATTTAAATTAGTAGGCATATTACTTAGGCTGTACTGTAAGTATACTTTGTGAATTTATTTCCTGTTTTTTGGTTTTAGATTACGTCATCACTTTTTAATCTTATTCTGAAAGTTGAATAAATGCGCTCATTACATTGTCATTAGTCAATACGCTCACTACGCAGTATACGTACGCGTAACACGCAATGATAACGAAATGAATACATATATATCGTTGTTGTCAATATTTTTTTACATTGTTAACTAAAATTTGTAGTACAATTTATATGTCCACAATAAATAAAAATAAATGTCAATAATGTTTCAAATGTCAAAAATATCTTCTCTTTATTTTGTAATTTGACATTTTATTATTTGACTTTTAATTATTCTTCTTATTGGCTTGTCAATGAGATCTTCTATTGTGAATACTTATGTATTTATTTTAAAATATTTGACAGCCGGTTGTCTACAGAGAGCATAAGACGTTTTTTTTTAAATCTGAGCAAAGCATGATCTGTCAAAAGATAATTCGTGGTTTTTTATTAACTCTTAGCGGTTAGAGCTTGTGGTTCGAGTTTTTTTTTTAAATCAGAGTGCACTCTAAGCGTGCTCTAGGTGCTCGTTTCAAATATGTCGAGTACGGCTGAGCAAAATTGAATACAAAGATATTTTGAGGTTTCTTTAGGATTATACTTGGAAGATAAAAGTCAAAATGTTTTGTTTTTATTTAGGTTATCCATTTTTTATTTGATTTCAATAATATAATATTATTTTTTGACAATTTAAAACGTAACTAAAATAAACATGACAGTTTTTTAAAAGTGAATTTTTTTATTATATCTGAGAACTCTGAGCGTACTCTGTAAACGATCTGCCCAGACCGGGCTCAATTTATTCAGAGCTCAGTCAGATCTATGCTCGGATTTAAAAAAAACACGCCTTTGATGGCTTCTCAATAAGATCTTCTATTGTGAATACTAATATTTTCATGCATTGAATTAATACATTTATTTTAAAATATTTGAAAGGTGGTTGTGTACAGAGAGCGTAACAAGAGCGTTTATTACAGAATATAAAGAATATTTTTGCAAAATAATTTTATTTTGATAGGAACAGATAACAGAAAGTATAGAATCACATTAATTCACAATGATTCACATTGATTCACAGTGATTCAACTATTTTAAATAATTTTAAAAGCCTTCCTTTAATATAATTATTTTAGGATTAAATGTTTCGCTTTATGTATTTAAAAAAAATGTTTAACAGCGATTTATTTAATTAAAAATTTCAAAATTATTTGTTTTTTGATTGATTTAGAAGATCAATTATAAATTTTTTTCCCTGAAAAGAATCTTCCTTAATGACACTAAATTTTAATTATTTTTCTTAAGGGCTTATAAAAAAATTAATAAATTGATAGTAATTAAATTACTCAAAAATTTATTTAAGATGTTCCAAAAAAAATTTATAGTTATTAAAAATTAATTAAATTAACTATTTAATCAATCAAATTAAAATAAAGTATATATTTTTAAAAACCGCACTGATGCTATTTAATACTAGTGATTTGTGGTGAAGAAAAGAAAATCTTTAAATTAATTGCCATTTTTAAGTTTTTTTTTTTTTTTAAGCGATTAGATATCTAGGAGGGACGGTTGAGACTAGATTGTGGTAAAAACGCGGAAACTATTTACTAACTAAAAATTTATTTATTTAATTTTTTTATTTTGCGGAATTTAAATTACGACTAAATAATATAATATTATCCTGATTTATGGAATTACTAAGTAATTTATTTTAAAATGTTTTTATATAAGAAGTTAGTTCTATTTGTTTATAGCGAATGCAGAGATGAATTAAATCACACTAAATTTGGTGATCTGTAATATTAAGAATTATAATATAATAACATTTTATATCTCAAAGAGATTCCCTATTCATTGAATTGGTTCGAAATTTTTCGAAACGGTTTGTTATTCCTCAAAGAGGCCCGGTGTTATTTGAAGATTATCGAGACATGACATCAAATGCAATTCTCCAAAATATAGTAAGAGTTTCAGCATTAATTTTATGTGAAAATATTTTAAGTCTTTAAACTGTATACTTAAAATAGTATAATAATAGTTCTATTCACCTTTTGTCTTATACAAAGTGTTTCCTAATGAAGTGCACTGCTATATACCACTGCATAGGTACTTGTGAGTAAATAAATTTTGTGTTATAAAAATATAAAATTTTTTAATGTAACATCATAGCGTAAATGTGGTTTTTTCAAAAAAAATTTGTTAAAATATCAACATTTTTTAAATGTAGAAGCTCGCAGTTTTGAAGCTGTAAAAGAAAGAAAATTGAGTAGGCGCTTGTTTAAAAGACTTTCTTAAGCTTTCCAATACATTTTACAGAATTTTCATAAGTAGTCTAGAAACAGAGTTAAGAGTAAAATTATGAAAAAAAAAAACCAAAGATTGAAATTTCATTTAATTCCTCATATCTTGGAAACTAGGAGAGGTCCAGCTTAGCCTCCATACAAAAAATGTGCTTCTCACTCATAGGTACCTACGCAATGGTATATAGCAGTACACTTAATTAGGAAACATCATGTATATATTAATAAATTTTAATGAGAATATTATTCTTAAAAGAAAGATATTATGTTATTAAAACTAATATTTATTAATGAACTACCTAATTTAAAAAAAAAATCTCAAAGTCATCTTCCATACCTATTCTATTCTTTACATTTCTAAAAAAAAAACCTTTTCTTTAAGTTTAAAAGTTCGTTAGTCTTTTGTTAATGATTCATTAGTCATTACATAGTTTCCTTTATCTAATCTGTCAAAAATTAAAATACAACCACTTATGACCAATTTAAACTAAGATTACATTTGTTATAATTCTAAAATTTATTAATTTTTTTTTTTTTTAAATATAGGTGAGATATTTAAATTACCGTGAAAAAATATAATTTTTAAGCCAATTTATATGCATATTTAATATACAAATTTATGCTAATCCGTGAAATTACATGAATCTTTTAAATTTAATTCTCTAACAAAGACAAATTTTTTTAGACAACTTAATCTTCTTTTAAAATGTTTTAAATTTATTTTATTTTGTTTCGCATTTTAATGATAAATTATGAAAAAAAAATGATTTTACTAAAAAATACAACATCTTCAACATCTAAGAATTCATTAATATCAAAAATCACAGCAGCATGGTGTCATGGTTTATATTAAACAATAAAATCCAAAAATTTCTTTGCATAAATATTATATTAAATTAAAAAAAATTTTTTTTAAATAATATAAAACATTTCTAATACCTATATATATTAAATATAATATATTGTGATCTGTGTGATCTATACAAAAATTCTACACTATTAAATCAATTCATAATAAAAGATAAAAAATTTCCATTATTAAAAAAAATATACACCTATAGTTAATAAAAGTTAGAAAAAAAAATCTTATAGATACATCTTAAGATACTTTTAAAAAAAATATATGTTCTATGTATATAATTTCTATGTTAAATAGCGGTTTTTATACTTTAATTATGACCATTAGATGAAATTTTGAAAAGAAGAAAGTCTACAAAAAAAAAACAAAAATTCCTTAAGAACATCATGGGGAGCAAACCTTAATCTTATAATCAAAAAACATTTATTTTATAGTATATGTGCAAATGTATGTTGTAATAAGATGTGATCTCCAGAAAATTAATTATGAAATCAAAATAGTGTGACACTAATTATATGAATATGAGGTAAAAAAATTAAATAAATATAAGATGGAATTAATTTTTCGTTTATAATACTAATAATTTAAATTGTTGTAATAATTAGAGATATTATGAAACAAACTTGACTCTTAATCTCTTGGACTTGCTTTATAGTTTATATATACTAACTATTATTATATTACTTAAAATTTGGTAAAAATATTACTATTTTAAAATTTTCAATTTATAAAAACACTTGTAATTTTACTTCTGCAGGGTGGCGCAAAACGACCGATTTGGTTTGAATGTTTAATAAACAATGAAGTCACGCTGTACTAATTCAAAAATTTAATCGTAGTTTTACCAAAATCGGTTGTTGTAAATTATACTGTCTTTTCAACATTGAAATGTCAATTTTACAAGTTTACAATACTGGTGCATATTATTGTAACACTTGTTCATTAAAAACCAAAAATTTTTAAAATTTGTTTTTAAAAGTCAATTAATCTTGTAGCTACAAAAAGTTTAGTAGATTTTTTACTAAAATTAGATTTTCTAAATTAGAATTGTTTCTTGAAATTGTTTAGGATTAAAATTTACAAGTTGACAATAATGGCTCATACAATTGTTACAATTCTTCATTATGAAACCAAATATTTTTACAAGTGCTGTTAAAAGTATTAAATTTTAAAAAATCAGAAATAGGTTTTTGTCTCAGTTTTCAAATTTCTAAATTCAAAAACGCAAAAAATAGGGTGTCCAATGGATTTTAAATTTAGTTTTTTAAATTTGAAACTTATTATTGTTTGTTACAACTTACATTTAAACTGATTTTCATTCAATTTTGTTTTTACAATTTTTTTTTGTATATTTAAATTTAAATTCATGTTTTTTTTCCAATAACTTTTTATGTCTTTATTTTGTTTATTTTGTTTGAAAATAACAATAAAATGCTAATTTCAAAAAAAAGATGAGAGCGCTCCAATATTAATTGTGAGCATTCATTGAAACTGGTTTGTTTTTTTTTAAATGTTATGAGTTTGAGATTTTTTTTTTATTTAAAAAATCAAAACCATGTATTTATAACTTTTATACATTTTTGTATTTCTTGTATTTATTCACTATATGATCAATATTTTAAAATTAGGTTATCTTATAGAATATTGAAAAAACACTCATCATCAAATTATTAATCAATATTCAATTATTCTGCAGATAATTTTTGAGAATTTAAAGATACCCATAAAAATGTAAACCAGTATGTTAAGAAAAATACTTTTGTGTGGATAAAATAATCAATGGGATTTTTATATCTACCTGGAAACCCTACAAGAGGTTTTAAGATATGTAATAACTATACAATTTACAAAAAAAAAATCATTGAAAAAATAAACAATAGTAATTAAATTAGGTTCCCATGTGTTATTGCAATTATATTATTCTCTTCTAAGGTATAACCAAGCGTGTAAATAGGTTGCCTATACCTTAAAATATAGGAAAGCATGTAGGTTTGTTCGAATTGATGTTGAATATATCGCAAATCACAATTTAATTAAATTTATTGAAAATTAATATTAAAAATGGTAAGCACAAGCAAATTGACAGCTCAGTGTTCTTTATATACTCTGCTGTTTTTTTAAGATTTAATAATTTTTCACCTATTTCTCTTGAACTAGTCACTATAGTAACCAGAAGCGTTGAAGTCGGTTTAATAAATATTTTTTTTTAAATCTCGTTTTAGAAAATCACGTTTTTTATTGAAAAATCTCGCTTTTTAAGAAAATCTCTTTTTTAATTGAAAAATCTGGTTTTTAAGGATTTTTGAGTTGGATACCAAACCAGAATTATCAGATTTTTCTAGAATTTAAAAAAAAGAATTTTCTAAAAACAAGATTTTCTAAAAACGTATCTCATATTTAAAAAGCTATATTTTTATTAATAAACCTCATGGTATATTAATTTAAATTAATCACAAGTAAGAGGAACAAAAAACTAAAAAAATCGCAAATATGATAACGAATAGAATCAGATTTTAAAGAGATACAAAATATGTTACTAACACTTTTGTAACTTTTTAAATTTCAATCTAAATCAATTTATACTTTAAATCTTTACCCTAATATATTTAATCCATACTCAAATCTCATGCTGATATCAGTTTAGAATTGCCTCAATCTTTTTTTCAGAAGAATGTTAAAAATATCATGTATACCATTATTCATTTAAACAAATTTTTTTAAAATACAAAATATAGGCGTTGTTTTTATCACATTAATTGGACAGAATATTTTTTCATAACATCCATCACGAAAAAATAAAATTATTGATTGACACCATTTTCATTTGAATGAAAAAAAACCTATAAAAAGAAAGTTCTTAATTTAACTAATGGAATTTAAATCTATAACTAATAAATTAAATTAAATAAAACACTTCAAAATTTACTATATCCAACAAAGATTAAAAAAACCCCCTTTTTTGTATTTGTAGTTAAATTAAAATTTATTATATTGATATATAGGATTACTTTTATGATTACTTTAAAATAATTAGAATATAAATTAAAAGTAAATTCTTAATCTATTTATTGATTCATTCAATTTTAAAAAAATTCATATTGTTAAATTTAAAAAAAAAAATGCAATAATAATACTATCAATATTTAATTTTTGATTCTAATTCAATTAAATTTTATTATTTAATAGTAGGAATTTGCTTGACTTTTCAGTACATACATATATTTAAATTGCATTATATATTTTTTTACTAGGCCGTTCTTACCCTAAATTTAAATATTATTTCAAAAATTCTAATAAAACTTGTATGAATTCTAAAAAAAACTAGAGCAAATATATATTGTAACGTAGATCAAAAGTAGTACTAGATTTTACTAAAACATGGATTTTAAGAGAAATTCCTATAATTTTGTTCTAAAAAACAATCTTATTTTAATTAAATAAAATTTTACAAAATGTAAAGTAATGTGATGCCTATTTATCAAATAAGAAATAGTATCCAATTTGATTAGTTCAGTTTTATGAATGTTTGTACATCTGCTCATTGTGCAAACATATAGGTGCTCGTTATACTCATATAAAGTGTTACATATTTAGATATATCGAAAATAGATAGTTTATTTAAATGAATAACAGTTAAAATAATTTTTAAATTCAATTAAAAAACTCAAGGCTCAAAAATAATTCTTATATTATATAAGATATACTCAATACTTATAAAAATCCTCAATAAAATAAAGTTATTTACTCAATTCTAAAATTACTTTATTCAAAACTAACTGTATATAAGTACACAATTTTATCTATATATCTTAAAACACCTACATAATACATATATACCGATCTTATAGTACAATATTGAAAACAAAAAAACTCTTTTGAACGAACTCTTCATTTCGATTACTATAAATGCCTTACAAATAAAGTAATGGTAATTAAATTCAAAGTAAATATGAATATAATTGGTTTAATATTTATATAATGAATTAATTTTATATATAATTTTTAAATACATAATGTCTTATTTTAATAATATCTTAATTTTGAGCACACTTAAAAATGGTCTAAACTGTAAATTATAATTATTTAATTTCCTTACTAATTTGATGTTGAGATTAAAATTATTTACATTTTATTATTATCATAAGTTTTTAAAAATTTAAATATAAAATAATAATATATGTACCTAGTACCTTGAACTCATTGAAATTTGATATTTAATCTTAATGCAGAACATTAAAACTTTTTCTAAATTCTGATTCCAAAAAAATAATTAAAACAATTAATGTAAATACTTTATTCCTATAATAAAACTCAATTTTAAAAATAAAATAAATTTTCCTCAATATACAAAATCAGCCAGTGTAGACATAGTTTAATTTAATTTCACCTTGAAAAAAAAAACATAATTTAAATCGAATAGATACAAAAAATAAACAAAAACAATAATAATAAACGAAACAACTCCACGTGCTTTCATGCGCACAGCAATAAAATTGGGAAAATCTCTTCAAATATTAGAATTTACTAATACATACTTAGTTATGCTAAATATTTTTTACATGGGGTGAATTTTTAGAATAATTATAAAAATACAAAAGGATATTTAGTCTACATTTTCAATCAGTTTTTTGGCAGCTGTCTTATTGTACGCTACGCAAATCCACGCAAGGTCGTTGCTATATATAAAGACTAAATTAAAAAGTTTTATTTTGAAGTGGATATTATAAAGTTGAATTAACGTTTTGGGTATGTAGGTATAACAGTTATTAGAAATATTTTAAATTTTGGTATTTTAATTTGTACTTATTTGAGAGGTGGAAACACCTTTATAATATTTATTGCATATAATTTTTTATATTAGTTTTTTTTGAACTGTAATGTTTTAAGACTTTCTATTACACAATATCCACCACATAAACTGTATAGACAACTATTGACCATTATTAATTTTTTGACATTGTTTTGAGATTTGACGTATTATTTTAATATTATACTGGTATTGAGAAGCACTCCAAATTAGAGCGATCTTCGCACTCATTATTAATATTTGCATTAAAAAACTCTATAATTGAGCCGCGAGCAGCATTTTTGTTACCGAATAAGCCAAAAAATATATGTGATGATGATGCATGAGGGTTAAAAATAATGTTGTAAAATATTATTCTGAATAGTATCTCATAGTTGTCTGAGTTGACTTCTTCTTAGAAAAATTTTATAATAAAATTGAGTAATAATTCGAGTAGAACAATTTTGGTTTTATTTCTTTTTTTGATGTTTTTTTATAATTTTATAATGAACATGTCGAGACAAGCATAAAATGATGACGTAAAGTTTCATTTTCTTATAGAAACTTTGTAACTAATTCTTTAGCTTTTACAACATATCTCTAATTTTCACATATACTAAGTCAAAAGATGAGTAGAAAAATATTTTTTTGGTAATTTTGTAATATTTGTCGTGAGTAGTTAGTTGTATTGTGTGTTTACCTTTGCATTTATTTTCAAAAAAATCTAAATCAATCGCTTATAATAATATATACAATTTATTTTTAAATTTTACATTTTTTAGCTAATTTTTATTTTTAGAAATTGTATTAAATAATTAAATTAAAATTTTCGCTCATATACAGCTGAAAAACGTGCAATAAAAAACAAAATTAAACTCAAATAGAATGGCATTAATAATTGATATACAAGGTTTTCGTGGCAAAGATAATGAATTTATACCAAAAGAGATTGCAATATTGGAAGAAGATTTTTCCCCAGAAAATGAAAATGAAGAGAGTCAGTTATTTTTTATAAAATCACCATATGTTTTACGAGAATTGCCACGTGATATACGAAGACAAAATCTGTATTTGGCTAAAGTATTTCATGGAATATCATGGGAACGTTCTGGTACTATGGATCTTAAATCAATTGAAGAATATCTTCAAACAAATTACAAATCAAGATTAATATATTGTAAGGGTGTTGAAAAATGTAATTGGGTATGTAAAGTTTTATGTGAGAATTCATGTTGTGTAATAAATTTAGAAAAGTATGATTGTCCAAGTAATAAAGTATTACGAAAAGATTTTGGTATGCCAGTACATTGTCAGGATCATAAAGGTGTATGTGCAAAGGAAAACGTTCATTTATTCAAATATTTTATAAAAGAGAGAATAAGAAAAATTAAATAATAATAATAAAACAAAATTGTTGTATTTGTTTTTATTTCCCTTTTTTTTCAGTATAAAATTTGTTTTGTAGGGGAATACTTGAGTTTTTGTAGTGGAATTTTTTAGGGCAAAATGGGAGGATTAAAACACGAATGAGTATAGAGTATATTTTGCAAAATGTTAAATATAGTTTTTTTATAAGTATATATTGAAAAGAATTATTGATTTAAATAAGAATTTTTAACAGAATTGAAGAATTAAAATTTTTTATTCATATATATTTTAATATATAATTAAAGTTGGTATTTATAACTAAATAAACTTTTTTAAAAAAATGACACTGAATATAGTTTTTGAGAAGAATTTAAAATGGAAGTGTCATGCAATGACTATGGAAATAAATCACTCAAAACCAATAAATTGGTTTAAGTTAAAATTTGATTTAAATAATTATAATAATCTTCTATATATTTCATTACTTACTTAATTAACTTGTATTTAATTCTCTAAAAACTAAAATAGAACCAAGATAATAGATTGTTTAGTTATATGTGACATTTTATATTAAGTTAATATTTTGATTCCTAAATATTTTGAGAAAATGAGTTCTTTTTTGAGTTGATTTATAACTTAATGAAGTATTTACAGTCACCTGTAATTAAAACATTATTAAAAAAATGCATACCTATTTTCATTCTTAAATAAATACATTACAGTCCCATTTTTTTTTTGTAAAATAGTTAAAACTGTAAAAAAAACCATCACGAATTGAATAATTCAATTTTTGAGTGCAATTGAATGACGTTCAATATTCATAAAAATGTTATTAACCTTTTTCTATTGTTTTATATACAAAATATATACTATATGTATATGTACTAAAATCTATAGATAATGAGTAATTGTATGTTCATTAACATAACACTCATCTTTAAAATATTAAAAGACAATAAAAGTCATGGAAAATTATATGTTTTTCTTTCCATCTTTTTTTTAACTTTTTGTTTTAAATTCTTTTCTTTTTTTTTAACTAATATTTTGTATATAAAGTATGTATAACTTTGTATCTTACAGTATAACTTTATATCTTACAGTAAATTTGTTTTTATTACATTGCACTTTGATGAAAAAATAAAAATTAGTTACTTTCACTCAAAAAACAAAGTAAAAAACTTAAAACAAATGAAAAAGTGGAATAAAATAAAAATTTAAAGTGTGGCAAATATTATTTTGTAGATTCATGTTTTTTATAAAGTACAAAAGATATTTTTTATTATAAAATAATCAAAATTAAAAAGATTTTTTCATAAAAGATAAAAAAAAAAATTACAGTAACAAAAAGCATAGTTTTAATATGAATGGATAGATAAGAGAATCACTCAAAACAAAAGTGATAACTCATTGCTATTAGATCAGGTCACCTAGTTTTATATATATTATATCGTATCTATTATGTCTTTTTTTTGAGTTTGTTGTCATCTCACTTTAAAAATAGTGGTTTTTTTATTTTTGGAACTTTGTTATATATGAAATACCCAAGTATTCTCTAATATTTTGTTTTTTATTTTATTTCTATTTCTTTCTCTTGTTTGTTGCTATTTTCGTAAACGGCGTTTTAGAAATTAACAAAATAATAATGATAATGATAATAATAATACTGATGATAATAGAAATGGTGGATACATATAACGGATAATATTGTAACAAATTATCATCATTTAATTGTTCTTAAAGTAAGTTTGAAAGATTTTTGGAACAAAAATGGAAGAAAGTAATAGAGGAAAATGGTGAATGATGATGATGACAACATTTTCACGAGTTTTGTTTTTTTTTTATTTTTGGGATTAGAAAAATTTTTCTTAGTTTTTCTTTAAAATAGAATTTATTATAAAAATTAAAAAAAAATAACAAAAGAAGATTAAAAGCTTAAGAGTAAAATAAGTTCATAAAGTGAAAAGACAATTTAGGAAAAGGTAGTAAGATTTTTAAAATAAATTATAACAGGTACAAAACCTTTTTAAAATCGATATTAGGTTAAAAGTGATTAAATTTGTAAAAAATATACTGGAATTAATTATTATATAAAGAACCTTTTTAAAAATAATTTGGACCTTAGAGCCATAAAATTGTTAGACCGTATTTTTTTCAAATTTTAAATAATAAAATATTGAATAAAAATTATGAACAACTGAATATTTTAAAAATTGTCAAATTTGGAAAGGTGAGTATTTGGGTATACCTTAATTTAACTATTTTATAAACCACTTTTTAGGATCTAATAGTTTTGTTTCCTCAAATGTTAATTTTAGAAATTTACGGTTAATCGATAATAAACTGTTATATAATATTTACCGTAGAATTTTCAAAGTACGGTTAGAATCATTTAATAATGTTAAATGCAGTACTCAGGTTCTGTTGGACAATTGTCCATTACTTAAGTTATTTGATTTTAAAAAAAATTTTGCAAAATGGTTGGGAGTTGGGATTTGTAGCTATAGGGAATTTAAGAATTTTGTATAAAATTATAATTAAGCCCAATTAATATACATTTTTAACCAATTTTATGTTAAGAGAAGAGGTAAAAAAATTTAGTACTTGGAAAATTCTAAAAATATTAAAACATATGATTTGTTTAATTTATTTCAAGTATTTAATATTAAAAATTGCTGCTCGTCCATCAATTTAAATTTATTTACCGATATTTATTGAATTATCAGAATTTTCAGCATAAAACTCACCTAAAAAGAAAAATAAAAATATATAATTAATAAAAAATTAAATTAAAAAACTGTTTTTAAAATAAATAATTTATTTTCTTTATATATTTTTTTTGTACTTTATAGTGCCAATTGTACTTTATAATTTTTTTATTTATAATTAGTACCAGGACAGTAGTAAGTATGTGCTGATATTAAGTAGCCTAATATTATAATAGTCTAAGCCTGATATTATTATAGGAAACCCCTTTGCCTATTTGGGTTTCTTAAATTAAATACTTTTTATTTATTTATAATTACAATATTTGGTAACCATGGAGATTTGTAAAGAAAAATTATTTTAAAACTATTATATTGTAAAGGATTCGAACCCGCAGCCACTCGGTTAGTAAGCCAAATGCTTACCACCTAATCCACCGACGCCCTTCTTTATGATATGAGTCCAAAAATGGAGTGTTGAGATGCCCTAAAGCGTCAATTAACATATTTATAGTTACTTCTTAAAATATTTAAAAAGTATGATAAATTTTTAAGTAAGAACTAAATAACTTCTTGGGACTTATAGTTAGCTTATATAACTCTATTTTAACTCTTAGTTTTATTTTCTTTCGCTTCACTTTTATCTTGTAATCTTCGTGTTAAATACTTTCAAATACTAAAGAGAATATTTTAATTATTCTGGAATGAGTATTCACTTTTTTGTTTTTTTTTTAAATTACATTAATTTCTAATTAAAATAAACTATTTTATACCAGCTAAGTTAATGAACTATTTTATACTAGCAAAGTTAGTATTCTTTAATTGTATGTAAGTAAAAAGAGTGGTGGGAAAGTTTTAAACACTTTTTTTTTTTTTTTTTTGTTTTGAGGTGCCCCAAATTTTTAATATTTCCCTTTCAATTTTTAAAGTATGCTGGTATAATTTAAAATTACATGATTCTTTAAAATATGCTTCTTTCAATAGAAAGTTAAAGAGATTAAGTGAAGAAAAATGTATAGTTTTTAACAAATTTACTTAATTGAATTTTGTTTATTTTTTAATTCTATTTAAAGTTGCGTGCGCTTAATTATGCTAGTAAAAATGAGATTTCCTAGAGCCATGATATTTAGAGAATTTTCGGGAAAAAATGGAAAGTTTTAACAGAATAAGATGTTTTTGTCTTGATAATTGTATAAATTTAATAGTTTTGTTTTAAGATTTTTCTAAGAAAATAAATTAAAAATTAATTAAATAGAAGAGGATCTATTGGGCTAAAAATGCTTGAGGGCCTACGTTAGGGTACAACACTGAGCCTAATTTAGACATGACATTCTTATTAAATTGAAGCTTATACCACGTTTGTCCACATAAATCTAATGCTAAAATTTTTCATCAATTTATAAAAGGGCTGTTAGCTGAATAACGTAAGCCTTACTGGTTTTACCATTGAGAAAGAAAAATTAAAAGTCAATAAAACTCAATTTAGAGAACAAAATTGAATGAAGCTCTATGACTCCTTTTTAGTAGTTTGTATATTAAAATTTATTTTCCGAGCTATTTTACAATTTAATTTAACAGATTTTGATTAACTATTTAAATTAAATAAATTATTAAATATAACAGTTATGTTCTATATAGAAGACTAGAACAGTCAAGTACAATTGCATGAATTAGCATAATCGAATTAAAAAAAGATAGAAGAGTAAAAACCTGCCTAGTAATTTACATAATACACTAAGTGTAATTATTGTTTTGGTGACAGTCATTGATTTCATCTGTGTTCCATAAACCGGATTAAAATTTAGAATAAAATTTTAAATGTATTTTAATATCTAACATTACATGCTTACACATATGTAAATATCTTGTATAATTAATAATCTATAATCAAATAACATACATATTATTATTCAAATAAAGACCTAATTTCTTTTGACATATATCAATCAACTTCAATATTTATTAATTCATTTAATATTTTAACAGTTATATTTCTAAACCACAAATTGACATTTTCATCAATGGAATGATAATACAGAAAAAAATTGTGCTGTAGTAAGAGAATAAGTTAAATGTTGAGAGAATTAGTTTTAAATAATGCATTTTGTTTTATAGATTTGGAATTAAATTAAGTGTTTACATATTAATTACAAATAAAGGACAGTTACAGTTAAAGGAAAATCTGTAGCATGCTGTCAAGGAAATACCGTTATAAATAATGAATTAACGGTTTACATTTATATCTAATCTATTAAAGTTAAATCGTATGTTTCACTTTTAAAATTAAGAAAGTATGACTGAAAAAGAGACCTTAAGTCATCGGGCTCGCAGATGGTGAGTGGCCGATGAAACTTGCAAATAACAGAACTAAAAGCGAAAGCTAAATTTGTTAGTCTTAGAGATTATAAAACACCCAACATTTTTGATCGTATTAGGTTGCTTTAAAATATAAAAGTCTTATTTAGTGTGAAGACTGTGCTTTCCACATTGGTTATTACCTTGTGAGATTTGTTATATAACTGTTTTCGAATGTGACCAGCTCACATATTTTGTTTTTACGGGATGTAACCAGCTTTGTTTGTTTGTCCAGGATTCACATAAAAACCAATGGTCCGATTGCCACCAAATTTTGCAGGAATATTTCTAGGAGCTTGGAAGAAGCTATAGATTATGCAAGATTAAAACTTAATGAATCAAGTTTTGAGTAATTAATATTAAGAGAAATTAAATGTCATTAATTTGTCAACAGCTCTGTCATTCTTCAATTTATTAATTGCTCTTTAATATCCTAAGAGCAAATTAAATATTTCTAAAAGTGTAGTTACTATTAGAATAACCAGTTTTAAGATAAAATATTTAATGAATACAAAACTCTAATGATGATTTGACAAATATACATCTTTCATTATTAAAATTCCTTTTTTTTTTAATTTCTTTAAGGTCATCTGACACTTTAATCTCAAACTGGTCATCAACATCAACAAAATATTACGTATTCTTAGTGCAAATTCTTTTAAGAAAAAAAAAAAAAAACAAAACAAACAAACACAAAACATGACCATTTTTTTTATTGTTAATCATTCAGACTGACTAAGAATTTATTAAACCAAGTAAATACAGGTTAAAAATGTCATTGATCTGCAATTTAATTTTTATTCCAACCAGCATTTTAATGAAAAAGTTCATGTACCCTGCAATCATACAACAGAATTTATATATGGAATTGATATTACTGTGATGGCTATTACTGTGCGTTGCTACTGCATATATATATATACAAAAAAAAACACGTATATGATAAATTACGATGCGTTACAACAAAGCTGCATGCATATGTACTGAATATGCAACATATCAACATGATAATAAAATAAAAAGAATCTAAAAATGTTAATTCTTTTTTTAATTAAATCAAGAATGTTAAAATCAAGCGATTAAAATTAATTTAATATGTATACTGTATATGGAATTACAAAAATTTTAAATATTATTTTTATTACATAGTTTGAAGATTAGTTAATGATCAGATGTAATAAACATAATAACAATGACAATTTAAATTAAAACCATTAAACCCAGAAGGAAATAATTACTATTTAACCATATTTTTTTTATTTTTATAATCTTGAATCTTTTCATAAATTTTATTTCATTTAAAATAAGTGATGTTGTGTACATGATTACTGCAAGATGATTTGTTCAAATGATTTAGTTTAATTCTTGCAGAATACATGCACATGTGTTTTGGCCTTTAGTTGTAATTATTATTTTTTTAATAAAAAAAAAAAGAGGAATCAAGACACCTACTAAATTTGTTTACAGATGCAATGGTATTTGGATAAAATGCAGTCAAAGATTAGACTTCACGAGCCAGATCGCATGAACTAACTGTCATCAACCACTCCAATGTAAAGAAATTAGCTGAGCGTTATTATGAGCCCTTAATGTTATACATTAGAAACCGCTAAACAATGAAAGTATAAATTGAACCGCAAATGGAAAAAGTGCGTTTATAAAATCACACCATCCGAAAATTCTCTTTTCGAGAATTTCAAATAAGTATAGGCAGAGAGCGTTTTTCGTTCTCTGATGAGGTCAGATTTCTAAGCTGTCAAAAAAATCTGCACACATATTTATGATCAATTTTTTTCAGATTATCCGTTTTGGGGTTTCAGTGATGTCTCAGAGTATGCTCAGATCGCACTTTACGAGCTCACTAAAAATTCCTCAGATTTGACAGAGTTGTCAAAAAATAAAACTTCAAATTATAAAATTGCATTTCTGTCTCAAATTCAGTCAGACTTTTTCCTCAAGGTAATTAGTAAAATAACTGTTCTATTTACCTCAAAACGATATAAAATTTATTTGATATGTCGTTAGGAATAAATTAACTGTTTAACTTTTTGACATTTGACCTAGAAAATAATTAAAAAAAAAAATATAATCTAATCTTATGCAATAAACGTTTAAAAAAATTTCTGCAAATAATGCACCACACTACAGCATGCTTCAAAAAAAAAAAAAAATGAAAGAAAAAAAACACAAAACAAAAACAAAAACAAAAAATTATTTTGTTTTTTTTTAATTATGATTTGACCTAAAAATTCAGACTCCTGTAATAATCGTTAGTAATATTCTTAAAAATCATCACAACTGTAAAATTTTTTATGAACAAAATTTTTTTTATAGTCCCATATAAATACCGTTTTAAAAATATTAATATTGTTTAGCTACCATTATATTCCACTTTTTTTCCATATACGTTCCAGATATGAAAAAAAAAATATATTTCTTTATTTTATTTCGTTGTTTTTAATTAGGTTAAAAACTTCAACATTATCAATGACATTTTTTGATATGTCCAGTAGATGACGCCAAAGTGATATTGGTATATAAGGTAGCTTAGCTACTACATTTGATTCAGGTCTTCTGATACATTGAAAAGTAAACATTATCATATGTATAGAAAATTTAATCTTCAATCTTAATTGTATTAATGCAAGGTGGAGCATTGTAAGTGTAAATATATTATATACAATATATTGTCCATATATTGTCCATATTGCAATAATTTTAAAATCAAATCATGTAAAATGAAGAAATGAGAACTGAAATAAAAATTGAAAATAAAGAAAATGTTGAAATTGAAGTAGATTGAAAAACTTTAAAAATTTTCATTTAGATTATTGCAGCACTTCGTATTTTTTTATTCTTCTATTTCTTTATATTAAGACATTAGATTGAATTTGGTAAGTGTTTAAGTTTTTATTGTAATCTAACTGTTAAAATTAATCTAAAAACGATTTTTATTGCATTGTTTTATTCAAACATATTTACACGATTTTGATAAATTTGATTTAAAAAAAAAAATATTTTATTCCAAAAAAAAAATTTCTATGTTATTTTTTCTCTCTTTCTTTTTTAGATGTGCTGTGGTGGCCTGTGATTGTATGCAACTGTTTGAGGTTAAAAAAGTTAAATAAAACTTTCTAGAAAATTAATTAATTTGAAAAATAATAAGAGGACAGACATCATATAAATAGACAAATAATTAATTTTTAATTATGAACTTTTGTATTAAATTTGATAAATGATGACTTTGATGAGTAAATTTAAATTTAAAGAAAATATTTAAGAGCCATCTGGTTTTTATTTTTAACAAAAATTTAATGTCAAAATTTAATGAAAAAAAAAATGTTTATGTGATTAACCCTAATTTTACTGTTGTAGAGGATATTGTGACTATATTTTTACAATTGAAAATGCTAGCTAACACTTAGTTAAACATTATTGTGGTGAAATATAAAATTAAAGATGGTTGAAGTCAAAATTTTCAAAAAGAAAATGTCAAACAATAACAACCTTGCTAAATAATTTTTTTAGTGGAGTATAAAAGGTTGTCGGTTGCAAGTTTCGGTCTAAGAGGTTTGTCTCACAAAAAAATATGATAAATTAGGAACGACTGTTTTTACTAAAGTAGAAAAACAGAATAAAATGTGAGCGCAACTAAAAAAGTTGCTAAAGATCATGCAAAGTATAAGAAAATAGTTGATCCTCTATGATCTAATTAGGAGCTGTTAAGGAAATGTTCAAGAGTTTGAGCTCCTTTTTATAATAATTTTATTTTACAATTTTTTGGATGAATCAAAAATATTTTTCAAATAGGTTTTTAATAAATAACTTTCAATGAGTTATAAAACCTATTCGCTGTATGTGTTAAAATTATAACTTTTGTGCATCCTATTGAAAGTGTATTTAACCATTTTACACCACAATTTTTTATTTAAAATAAATTTAAATATACATTTTTTTTTCATCACCAACGCTTAGTTAATTAAAATGTAATATTTTTTAATTATTACATATGGTAATTTTTTTTAATTACAATTTTAACCACATAGTTTAGCTAGAGCAACTCAAGTAATATTAAAAATTGGTATGATTGCTATATGAACATTGTCATAAATTACTGGCACCTTAACTTTCACACTTGTATAATTAAGAGATTTGAGAAAAGTTTAATAATTTGCAGTAAAATATTGTTGTAAAATGTAAAATTTATATTAAGTTTTTCCTTCAAAATTAAGTTTTTAAAATGGAAAAATTTCCAAAGTAGACTACAGATTAAAATTAGATGAGAAATTTAATCTTTCTAGTTCTGTAAAGAGTTTAGAATACCGCAATATTAAAAAGATGGAAAAACCATCAATTATGAAATAACTTTACATTCAGTATAGATGTTATAAATTTTCAGAATTGGTTTTGCTTTCTATAAATAATACCTTCATATTTATTTATTTATTAATGGTACATGAATGAACCAGGAAGCTGTAAGCCCTGTATCAAATTTGAAATATGGAGTGCTAGTATGCTATAAATTCTAAATTATAATTTTATATTAGATATGATGTGGCTAGGATTTAAACCCGGGATCCTTCGTTTGAGAGGTCGACGTCCACTATGCTATTAGTCGGAAAAATTTAAGTAAGTAAATTTAATCTCTGTTGGGATTGTGCTAGTTTCTGTTGAGATAGATAGGAGATAGCATCGAAATCTATCAATGTTTAGTTCTATCATTGTATGTATAGTTTCTTTGAGTATAATAGGAGGTTTTAGCCAAACTTTGGAACCTTTGATACAAGTGCTTTTGATACAGATCGGCTTGGTTTAAGGATATGAAAATAATTTTAAGGTAAATAATTTTAAAATTTTAGAAATTGGATTATGGAAATTTATAATTATAAGGGTAAGAAACAATAGCCTAGGATATTTTTAAAAATTATTAACATTAGATATTATTTAGTAGATATAGACTCAAGGGATCTATCGGATCGGAATCGAAAAGTAAAGCGATCTAGCTAAGTACGTCCGTTCGGGCTAGAATAAAAAGGCTAGGATTTTAAAATTTCCGCAAATTCGTTTTAATGCAATAGCCGTCTTCGCTATTGAAACCTAGCTAGTTTGTCCACGGGTTCAAGTACCTGCTATACAACTTCTTTTTTTTTTATATGAGTATTACTCTGTACCTATTGAAGCTGAGTGTCTGTAATTTTGCCAAAAAAAGTTTTATGGTCAAAGTTTGTGAAAAAATTTAGTTGGGGTCTTGCAGTTGGTTGGTGGTTGCCATACAACTTCATCTTTTTATGAACGTTACTCTATATTAAATAAAGTTGGATATCTAAAATGTTGTCAATAGTATTTGTTAATGTTAACAATGTTTGAATAAAACAAAGTTGGTGAGTGGAAGAGGTTTGAAGAGCTGCATTTCAAGTTATATTTTTTTTTGGGTTGTAGATGAATTTCTAACAGGATGATATAATGTTAATATTACGGTCGTACGGGTTTACACAGTTTACTCTACTACACTCTTCCTCGATTTAAATATAAACTAACTATTTTCCTGATAAATTGAAATCATTTACGTTAAATTCATTAGATACTTCTCTTTTGTCTGCAAGTGTATGACTCAATACTTTATATACATATATTGATAAATTAATCTTTCAATGTAACCAAAATTATTAACAATCAATAATAATTTTCAACATGAATTCCTAATATGCAAAATTTTTGAATACCATATTTATAAAATATATTCAGATTAATATGATTTTTGATATCTTAATATTATAGTACTGACATTTAGCAATTAAAATGTTAATGGAATTATCCGATTATATTTTGTCTAATTTCAGATAGATATTTATTATAAAGTTCTTTACAATTTTAATTTAATTAAATTATTTGCTATAAATATTTATTATTATTATATACTTATATCTATATTTATATATACAATTCTTTTAATTTATAGATTTGCGTGATCTAATGTCATTAAAAATTATATAATTAAAGTATTTTTTTTTTTTATTCTGATCGTGATATTTTGACATTATTTGCATGTCAAAGTAATTATAATTCTATATTTGGTAATTCTAGATATTTATTTTTTAGATATATATATATTTTTTTTTAAATAAAGCATTATAGTTTTTTGTTCAATGGCCTTCCTATATAAAGAAAAGAAACTAATGGGAAAAAAAATATTTTAAATAAAATATTAATTTTTAAAGCAGACAATTTATGACGATTATCTTTGAATCAAAATTGATTTATTAAGATCATTTTTATGATTTAAGATCAATTGAAATTGTAATTATTAAAAAATTGCTTTATTTTATAAAAATGATTTTTTTTTTAGATTATTAATAGTAGTAGTTATAATAATAGAAGTTTAGTTTAGATTAATATTTAAATCTGAGAATAAAATTAATTAATTTGAATATTATTGAAATACCATACAATCCTAGTATTTAACAATGTATTTAAAACTGTAGGGAACTGCAAATTGGTAGAATCTTGTAAATATACTGGATTGAATTAGAAACTGTAGAAAAAAGGCTGAGAGGAATGGGAAACAAATAAGATCACACAAATGATATTTATGAGATATTAAAAATTCACAAAGTACAATATTCTGATGGATTTTCTAAAATTTATTAGGTAGGGTTGCAGTGTATTTTAAGAGTACTTTAAATAGTGGTACTTAGTTATACAGATACTTTAAGTACTTTGTGTGAAAATTTTTGTAAATAGAATTTACATACATAATCAATATTATTTATAAAGTGGACGTCGGTGGTGTAGTAGGTAAACAATTGGCTTAAGCGAGAAGAGGTCTGGGTTCGATTCCGGATCAGGTCATTTAATATTTAAGTCAAAAAAACGCCTGGGTAGCACAGCGGTTATAGTGCTGACTTTTCATGCAAAAGACTCGGGTTCGAATTCCAGTGAAAGTGGAAAAAACTTTTCTGGTTTTCGACTCGACTCAGATACCATTCACCATTGGGTTCAAGTTAAAATAAGACAATATAAACAAATAAAAAATGTAAACAAATAATTTAATTGAATAATATAACTCACAGATATAGAATACCATATAATTAAACTACAAAATATTACAATATAAACAAAAATAGAATTATATCCATTGAAAGATTTATTCTAAGACGTTTCTACATGTTATACGGCTTAGTACTATCTCATGTTTAAATTGTATGCGGAATTCATTAAGATCAATTCTAATAACACGAATATAATATTACCCCCTATTCCAACATGTTTTTATGGTATAGACAGGGTTATTAGCCTAACAGTTGAACAGTTAGCGTTAAAAAAAAATTGTTGAAAAACAATTATTATTTACAAATCCCCGTGGGAAATATATAAAGTAAAATATTAAATAATATATAATATAAATAAAATAAATAATATTACTTATAAAATTAAATTGTTGGCCCACATCCGAAATAAAAAAGGCCCGTCAATTTTCAAAGGGATTGTAAGAACTTGGACAAACTTAACAAAAAATACTGTTGTAAGTTCCCTTATCTTCAAAAATCTTAGCAAAAATTCCATTCAATAACTGCATAAGATAAGTGTTCAGATTAGTAAAACAATGTTATATTTATTTCAAAATTAAATAAATATATTATCATTGCTATAAATTTTATTAATGACCTATAAATTAAATTAAAAAATATATAAAAAAGATAATACCTATATTATTTTAAACTTCTGAATTGTGTTTTTATTTTACAATCTTTTGATAAATTTGATTTTGATTTAAATGACCTGTATATATATTTGCATTTTTTATTTTATTTTATATTTTATTATGAATATATGTTTTACTATAACGATAAACGATCACCTGCAGTTATAAAAATACAGGTCATAAACACCTAATTAATCAATCCAAGAATTAAAAATTTATAAAAAAAAATAGCGCCAACTTAAAAAAATAAATAAAATTTATTGAATTAATTTTATATTTATTGTACATAGGTGTTTATTCGGTAGACAGTAGCTAAGTTTTCATATCAATTCAATTGATTATTGAATTATAAAATTAAAATTTTTATATTGTATGATAGAGTTCAATGCCATTGCATATATGATATATGCTCGTATATATTATATTTTAAATAATATATAGAATAAAATCAAGTCTTACAATTGTTTATAGACATTCCAAATATGAGAGACTAGTATTATTATTTATTTAGATCCTAGATTTTTTACTGACCTTGTTCTTCGATATTAAATGGAGGTTAGTGTAACATTTCAAATTTTATGTTCTAAAATTTACCAATTATTTGTTTCATGTTCTATGTCAACTTAAAATTATATGTGGTAGAATATAAGAACTTCAATTTTATAATGCAGATGCGCTGCCCTGGATTTTGTAAAAAATTTAGAGTAATAAGAAAAGTATTGAATTGCAATTTGAATTTTATTAGATTTCTGGTTTCAAAATTCATAGATAACCTATAAAAGTATTTGTAATTGAAGATTTTGGGTTAAATAATTATAATATAATACAACTAGATTAATATGAATAACTGAACAAAGAATAAACGACTAGATTCATTTAACAATTATTTTTTTGGTTAAGAAAACAGGATAAAAATGAATAATATTATGTTTAACGAAGTCTTTCTTTACGAAATATTCTTCGGAATTGTACTGAGTTTTATGTAAATTATTATTACATAATATGTAGCAATAATTAAAAGCCTTTGCCTAAAATTATAAATTAAAGGTATTTAATTTAAAATCCGAATGAAATGCAGCAGTAATTAAACAAATACGAAAATTGTAAGCATTATCAAAAATATTTCAGGCCTTTACTTTATTGTTATTGGTAAATTTTGTACGCATTGTCAACAATATTCCAGGCCTTTATTTGTAATTATTTTACGCATTATCGAAAATATTTTAGGCCCATAGTACAATAATGAATGTAAATTTTGTACGCATTACCAACAATATTTCAGGCCTTTACTTTATTGTGAATATAAAATTGTCAAGATTTCGGTAATTAGTTTTAAATTAAATAAATATGATAATAAAATGTAATTAATTTTGTGCTATAATATGTTTCATTCGTCTGTTACATAATTAAATTAGTTATTTTTAATAATTTTCAGATCAATATCCACGTGCTCACACCATTTTAAATATTAAACAAAAACAATTTCTTTACTTCAGTTCAATTCTGCCTTAATATTTTAAAAAAACCCCGTTGGAAATAAAAAAAGCTAAATAAAAAACCCCATTTACACTTAACGCAACCATCCCAATATTCATAAAGATCATATTGTTTATTAAAATAACAACGTTTGAAATGTCATCACCATATCACTCAAAATCTCATATCATCATCATATCATAATAAATCGTAGCATGTCTATGCCACAACTGTCTCTATGTTTACTCAAAAAAAAAAAAATGTATTAGATATAGTTTAAATTTCTTCAAGTTGGGCTGAATTGAAATATTTTTTGGAAGTAACACTTTTTTTCCTACCATCTTTAACGACAAAAAAAAAAACTCTTATAATTAAATAACAATAAAAATATATATTAGTTTTTTTTTTGAATTTTTTTTCTGTTTTTATTTACTTTTTGCTGACAATGAAGGCGTGAATTGCTATTACAAGCACACAATTCAATCATCAAATAAAAACTAAAAGGTATGAAAAATTAACACTGAATATACAAGACAAAAAAAAATGAATTTCGCTTAAGTTTACCAGATTAAAAACGCTTGCAGCCATATAAATTGTGTGTGTGCTTCATTTTGTTTGTTTTTTTTTTTTATTATTATTTTCTTAAAATTTTACTGAATTAATTATATACTATTTTTTTTTTTTATCTCTTATTCCAATATTGGCTATATGGGACAGACCTCATATGACAACCTCAGGTATTTTTATCTTAAAGGAAACTTAATAAAAATAAATATTTCAATAAAATTTTATATTTGACTTTAAGAAATTGTGGGCCATACTCTTATTTATTTATGTGTCTGTCCTTTTTTTTCAAATTCATTAATTAAATCTTTCACTTATTCTGCGCGATCGTTGATTGAAAAATAATGATAGTTTAAGGGCTTGTTGAATTGGTGTTACAATTTTTGATATATGTAATTAATTTTCAATAATAAATTGAATTTTTTTGAATAAAAATAAAAAATGTTTAATGAAAAAGTAATTGATAAAATGAATATAAATATAAAAAATAAATTTTTAGAGTACATTTGGTATTAATTAAACATTTTGACAGTTAAATGTCAACTGAAAGTAGTAATGTAAAAATTATAGTATATACATATAAAGATTTATACTTTTCATAGTTTGTTTTTGGGTGGAGCTTAGTATTTAGAAAATAAAAATCATTTAGGGGTGCTGTATATATTGTTGGTTATAAAATTAAGTGTCAAAATAATGGGAATTGTCAAAATTTAATATTTCGTTTGTCAAAAAGTTTTCTTACTAAAAGATTTTAGTGTTAAAATTTTGGAATTTGAAGGAAATAATAATTAAAATTATTTTTTAAATTTGTTAATATTAATTACTTATCTATTGAAATTAAATTTTTTAATAATTTAATTATTTTTTTGTTACATTTATAATGTTTTTTTTAAATATTAAAATAAGTAAAGAGGCTCCCTACTTTTGATCTTTTGAGAATTAATAACACTTGTGGCATTGTTGCATAAGAAATTCTAAGTGTTAAAACTTAAAATCCTTCATAATTTTAACTTGCTTTTTTTAAAATAAACTGTTAAGTAAAAATTTTATACTTTATATTAAAACGACACTTTAGTTCAGATTGTATTTATCGAGGTTAGATAAGAGTTCATCTGATGTATAAAAACAATTTAAAAGATATTTTAAAACTTTGGTTAATTTGTCCAATTGTTTACTTATAATATATTAATTAAGAAGATCTCTTCTCTCAGACCCTATTTAAATTAGCAAACACACTTAAGTTAAAGTCAAAAATTTTAAATGAACGCATTTAAAAAACGCAAAAATAAAAATATTGAGTAAAATTTTATAATTATTGGCATAGCCGCGATATTCGCATGAATCAGTCAACTTATTTTTCTTTGGCATTTTGATTCATTTAGTTCTTATTGTTACAGAGTCTTACGTATTTATATAAAATAAAATATATATATATAAATTTATATATATATAGCTACAGTATAAACAAAATAATAAAATGAAAATTTATTTATTTTTATATTTTATATTTCTTTTATTATTACTTATAACTCTTATTCTTATACATTACTTGTAATATTACTTATTCAAGGTGAATGAAAAAATTAAAATATAAAAAAAAATTAAAAAAAGAAAATCCATATTCAGGTATGAAAAATATAATAAAAATAAATTTTTGTGAATAATCATTATAAGCTTTTATAACAGGCCAGACATCCAGACAACAATTCTGACAATATGACAGGAGATAATAATAGTCAAAATCTAAAAAAAAAAGTATTGAAATGAACCGCAGCGCAGTTTAAACCGCAACTCAAAAAAAAAAAAATAAAAATTTTTGCCTGATCTTTATAAATCATACTTTATTTTTTTTTTTAACATTTTTTGCAAGTCAAAAAATATGGGAACAAATAACATAAAAATGTAAGAAACTATAACAGAGTAATGTATACCAAACGTACATGGATAATAAAAGATCAATTCAGTCTGGCTTGGAACTTTTAATGATCTTAAAAACAAAAAAAAAACAAAATTATGATTTACAATAACAAAACCCAAGTTAAAATTTTGACTTTGATCGTAAAACTTATGACAAAAATTAAAAATAATTTTTTATGGGAAATTTCTGATGCAAAGAAATATATGTGCATGCGGAGAGCGTTTTCTGTTTGACTTTTTTGAATGTAGTGGAATATATATTTTTCATCGCCATTTCTTAACACACATTAACTGCACCTCTCATAAACGTACATAAATATTTTTGCAAAATATGAATTCCTGGTATTGAACACTAACCTAAAAATTACTCCAAATTCGAAATTTCGTATAAATATTTTGGAATATTTTCTGGTCAAATATTAAAATAAAGTAAAATATTAAAATACAATCAATTTAAATACAATATATGAAATATGCTCCAATTGATCAATGTGAATAACCATGGCAACGGTAATACTTTTTATTTTTTAGTCATTTTAAATTCCCAAAACAATTTTTTTATGATTGCAATACTATTCTTAAGTCACGTCTTCTTGTCATGCCTATTTAAATAAATTCGATCTTCTAAAAACTGAACTGAACATATAAGAATATTATTTATGATTTTAAATGAAAGATTTAAAAATGGAGTATTTGGTGTATAAACCAAAGGAATTAAGGAAAAAAAAACAAATTGTACTGAAATACTATTTTTATTCGTTATACTGTATGTAGGAATTATGGTGGTACATTCTATATGAAGGATATATCCAAAAATTACCATGACAACGGTAATACTTGTTATTTTCTAAAAAAAAAGTTAAACGTTGAGTGTTGTTGGCTCTGCATTGTATTTGGTTTGCTTTCTCTTGCAAGTATATACTAATTCATTTTTTCTCAAAGATTATTTAAATTTACAGTACCTTTTAATTGAGTGTAAAAAGCGTATCAAATTATTAGATTTACCAAATATTATTTTTGCAATATAATGCAATATTTTAGAATTAAAAATAATTAAAAATATTTTAAAAACAAATTTAAAACTTATTGAGAAAAAACGCGCCTTATAAAATAGGATTTGAGAATAAAAAATTTAATTTTTTATATAAAATATTAATGTAAGTAAAATGTCAATAAATTAGCGTTATATAACTAATAAAAATAAATCATACTATAATTACAAATTATTATTATAGATACAATATTTTATTTGGAATTTAAAAAAAAATTAACTAATTGAAATACTATTTTTTTATAGGATATTTTTATATGATTAAATACTAACAATAGTAATTTTTTATAATTAATTCTTTTTATATTTCATTCTTAAGATTAAAATTAAATTCAAATAGTTATTTTTTTATGAATGGTATTTATATATTTAATTAAATTACAAACAAATTATAAAAATTATAAGAAAAAAACAAATTAAATAATCCAAAATGATCTTTTATAAATTTAAATGTATATTTTTATTGAAATTTAAACATGGAAAAAACACTTGTATCTAATAATTTCAAATTGAATTTTATTTATCTATAAATTTTTTATTATTAAATTGCATGTATATAGAATTATTTTAATTGTACACCTCATTCATTGAAAAGAATTTGTTGAATTCTTTATTGATAAATTTATTTCAAATAACATTTAATTATGCATAATATAATGAAATAAATGATTTTTAAATTGTTGAGGTTATTTTGAAAAGTTCAATTTAGTTGTCTTCCAAATTAATAATTTGTTAGAGAAACATGTGTACTCTTGGCAGATTTATAGAAACATGTGTACTCTTGGCAGATAGTTGTCTTCCAAATTAATAATTTGTTAGAGAAACATGTGTACTCTTGGCAGATTTATTTATTTTTTGTTTTTTTTTTAGGTACATATTGGAACAGGGTGTCGTATACATTCGTGTTATTAGAATTGATCTTAATGAATTCCACATATAATTTAACAATCTTGAGATTGTACTAGGCCTTATAATATGTAGAAACGTCTTAGATTTTCAATAAATAATTTAAAGTTTTTGTTTATAATGTAATATTTTGTATTTGAATTATATAGTATTCTATATCTGTGAGTTATATTATTTAATTAAATTATTTATTTATATTCTTATATTAATGTATTTTTTATTAATGATATATAACATTAATATTTAAATGCCACCGATTGATATATATACAATTAAATTTACATCTTTCAATTGAAAATCAGTGCTAATTGGGGTTTTGGGGTGCTCCTGAATTAATAGTTTTACAAAATATTTATGTAAATCATAGTAATATCATTAATAATCATTATTATCTAATAACTCATTATCTATAATAACTCAAAACTCACAGATTATGAAACGTTATATAACAAGTTGTGAACATTTTTTAAACTATCACTGAAATAGACCGTAAATATAAAAAAACGATCTATCAGCAACTAGAGCTACAACTGACTTATTTTTTCTTCGGTTCCATTTGGAATCAAATTTAAACTATTTTAATTATAATAATAAATGCAGTGCGTAAATCGCTGAAATTTCGAGCATTGGGTGGTACCAGTTATCTTATTATCCTTACCATCTAAAAATCTAATTTTTATTGACTACTACAAGTGCGCTATCAATACGTAATAAAAATTTGAAGTAACGAATTCAAGATTTAAAGAGTAGCTTTGGCCGTTATTGCACCAATCGCACTTATCACTAATCAAATAATAATTTTTTTATACTCATCAAAACTTTTATAAAATAAGGATTTGATTCAACAAAATTTATCTAAATTAAAATAATTATTTTTTATTTAATTATTTATTAGTGGTCAGTGCAATAGACCCATAAAATTTTTAAGTTTCAATTTATTTAAACCTAAGTTATAATTAAGTTCTTATATGCGGAATACATTTTTTAAATTAACCTCGTCACATCATATCTGTTTATACTAATATCTACAAATGTAATTTTAATTTTTTATTTTAAATTACGAAAATTTAATGACTTATAATAAGAAATTATTTAATTTTTATATTCTTATTTGGTTAAACAAGATATTAAAAAAAATACAAATCTACTCTTAGTTATTAATAAAATAAAATAAATAAACAAATAACACTATTAATAAAAACTAGATAAAACTCTAGCCAAACCTTAACAATTTTGTAAATACTTTACTTATAGACTAAGTCAATAATTGACATCCCACTGATTTCATATTAATATAAATGATTCATCATTATTTAATAAAATTGACATATTTAAATAAATGACATTTTGTAGTTTTTATTCTATTTGACAAATTGACATATATGTGGTGATTTTTTTTATTTTTTTAATAGATATTTTATTTTTTTTATTTAAATAATTATTTTTATCATAATTTAAAATCGTTAAAATAATGAATTTAAATATGAAATTGTTATATTAATTTTATAATATTTTTTGACATTTTCAATTTAAATGATAAGTAAAGTATTTCATAATTTATGTATATAGACTTGACATTTGGTCATTATAGGTAGTAATGTTGTTATTTGTCATGTAGGAAGAGGATAGTGTATATAATAAGAGGGGATATTTAATTGCCTTTTTAATTAAAGCTTGAACTTAATTATTTAAAATAATTGAAATTTGATTTATGCAAAATTATTTGTATTAATTTAGAGTAAAGTATGAAGGTAAGGGCAGAGGGAAAAACTAACTTGCGTATTGAGGGTACAAATTATAAATTTTGAAAAAAGTGTGAGAATTAAAGCAGTATTGAAAAATACATACTTTAAAAATAACTCTAACTGTGTTTTTTTACTAAAAATATTCATTTATTAATATCATGACATTTAAAAAACTTGTATTCTCTATATTGACAGTTTTGACTGTTTTCTAACACTGTTATTCTAAAAGTATTTATTTGGCAACAATGTTGTAAAGCATTATAATTTGACAGTAATATTGCATATAAAAATATTATAGAAAAAAAAAATATTACGATAATAAAATTAAAAAAATAAGAAATATTAAACTTTTAATTGAAATTAAATCACAGTTGGGTGCCTAATTTATTCCAATCATTCTCTATTTTGTTTTTTTTTTCCTGTGCACAATTTTTTTTTTATTAACAACAGTTTCCTATTAAAAAATTATAAATCAAAATTAAATGCGTGTGTTTTTTGAATAAAAATATATAAAACCTCAAAATATCATATTTTCTTACTATATTTATTTCATTTTATTTTTTATTTTCTTAAAAGTTCAAGCATTTGAAATCATTTTTTAATTTTTATTACTTTTTTTGATAAGGTAACAATTATGCTGTAATAAAATTTATTTATTTAAAAATTATTGCAATTTATATAGTTGTATGCATACAAAAAAAAAATTAACAATTGAATTATAAAAAAAAAACTGTAAATCGGCGCGTAAAAATTAAACCTTATTCATAGCATGATAACTTTATTAGTGTCACGTAAAATAAGTTTATATTTAAAAACACAATGTTTTTATGGTAATAAGAGTATAATAGAGCTCTTATAAGAGATCTCTTTTTAAGGTACAAAAAGAATTATCTCTCTTTTAGGCAATAAGACTTTTTCTCTTAAATTGTAAGAGATTATGACTCCCTTTAAACAATTTCTACGTAACACTAGGAGACTCATGAGACACGTTGTTAAACTATGGAAATTCTTAGGTGCGTTAAAACTGGTTACGGTAACTCATTTATTAAACTTGGAAGATGATTTTTAATGCCTTCTTCCAACTGATAAAAATGGTTCTTTTAATATTTCGGGGTCATTTCCAAATTACCATTCAACTCTCCTCTAAGGTACTGTTTTCCTCCAAATCGTCTTTCCCTTACCCAAATCTAGAATTACTCCCTTTCTACAAAAATTACTTCCTATAGAGTTTGAAATAATGATTGATTACTTCATCGATTATTATAGTATCGAATTTATCAAATTTTTGATTTTGCTATTTATAAAAATAAAATACTTTTCAAACTCGTTTCCAATTATCCTTATATCTCCCCTCTTAGATCCCTTTTTCTACCAAATATTCGTCCCTTTATCCAAATCTACAATTATAATTTCCTTTATGCGAAAAACTCTTTCCTTAATTTTAAAATGTTGATTGATTATTAAATCGATTATAAGAATCGAATTTATCGATTTTTTTATTTAAATAAAAACTTTGCACAGTTTATTGCACCGATCACTAACCAAATGCATTTTAAGAAAGATGAAGTGTACGAAGGGCTTTAATTTAAAAAAAAAAAAAATTAAATTGAATAATAATATTATTGCGTAGCACAATAACTTATAATTGCTTACTTTCATCACAACAATTAAAATTTTAAATGTAATTTTTAAATGAATGTATAATCGAATGAATGAAAAAAACATTGTAATATGCAATAAGATTAATGTAACTAACTCGATGTTGTATAATTATATAATAAACAATGTATTAGTAAAGGTATATACATTCCTTGTCAATTGTAATTAATTTAACTTTGTTTTTTTATTTGTTGCAGTTTTTCTATTGAAATTTCATTTAAAAATTTTCCCATAATCGAGATGCAAAAACATTCTTTTGTATTTCTTGTTTTTTTTTAGGTACAAACATATTATTTTTCTAAGAAATGGAGGCCATTTACAGTGAAGTTAATGAATGATAAAGTGCAAGTTGAAATTACTATAACTTTATATAATTAATGAAGTGCATACAAAGTAAATTGAGTATATAAAAGAATTTAAAATATTCAATAATTAATTAGATTGTATTAAGTTAAAAATATATGAAAAGTTTTTAAATATATTATGTAGGTGTTATAAAGCTCAGATTATAATATTGGATTTGTAATATATAACACTCGCTTCGCTTCTCTGTAACTAGCAAAGTAAAGGTTTAGATAAGTAAAAAATTATGACCAAACTTCTTAAAATCTGATCGGAATGTTTTCTCCGTCAATAGAAAGGTTAAGTTCGTAGGTGGACCAATTTGACCACGGCATCAGGAGAACACCTACATTTTCGAAAAATTTCGAGTTTCAACCGTCGGAAAGATTTAAAATTTGGTACATGGACTATTGGTAAATTTATAAGAAGAGTATGGTGTAGAAGTTACACCAAGTGAATTGGCTTTGGATGTAAAAAAATCTGAATTTGATCTTCGAATTTTTTTTAGCTTCAACAGAAATAATAAAAAAATTTTTAAATAAAATTTATTTATTGAATAGTTTCTTTAGTAGTTAGTTTCTTTAAAAATAGGTAAATAGTTTCTTTAAAAATAGGTAAATTTGAAAACTTAAATAATTCTTTGAAGATATTAATGACAGTTTTTGTTTCTGTTAACCTTAATCCAGCAATTGACTTTTATATTAAAACACTTTTAAATGCAAAAGATCTACCGTAAATTTTTTATTTTCTTCTTCTTGACTTCAAATTTGTTTCATAGACTATTGGTGGGTACTATGAAGAGAGCTTTCATAAATTGATTCTAGTATCATGGGATCCTTAATAAAATAACCAGACTTTGTAAACCAATTAATGCAAAACATTTTAGATTTATTTCTAAGTTTTTAACTAAATGCTTTTCAAGCTAAATATTTAAAGGCCCCCCTAAAAGAAGTTAATTTGGACATAATCTGACGCATGCACTTCTTAGTTACCTTCAATTATTCCAATATTTTCGTATTCTATAATACGAAGATCAAACACATTTTTTCTTATACTAAAGCAAAATATATACATTTAAATTCATTGAAACGCATCTTATTGTGTATTTACTCTTAAAGGGGTGTTTAAATATGCTAATTACAAAAATTAATAATGCATAAGTATCTCTTGGTATGTATATTATATACTATGAAAAACAATGAACATATTTTTCATAAAATGTAATTAAAATTCTTTTATATAAAAAACGTATCTTAAACTTCCAAAGAAAAATGAAAATTGGTAAAAGGTAAAAGATTCACTTTTAATGTGGTGAAAATTAATGAATTTTCCAGATAATGAAAAGTTTTTAAAAAAATTTAGTATAAAAATTTTCCTTTCATTAAAAAATGAAGAGTAGAAAAATTTAAATATTCAAAAAAAAAGTGTAAAAGAACTCTGAATATATTCAAGAATTTGAATATTGTCATGCTTCAATATAGGGTTGATGAATTTGGTTTTTTTTGGAAAATTTACAATTTACATATTCATTATTTAACCTGTGGTTTCATTTAAATACAAAGTATTTTATCATGTTATATGGTAATAAAATGAATGGAATGCATTTTATGAAGAATTGAATATTCATATAGTGTTAAATAAAATTATATCTTTTTCTTTTGTTATATAAATAAATTAAAATATTTCACGGTCATTTCACTTTCAGTTGAAAAATATCGAGAGAAGAAAAGTTTATATTAAGTACTTAAATAGGAAGAGTCTTGATATATGTAATTAGATGAAGTAAATAAGTATAAGAATTTAAAAATTTTCTTTTTTACTTTGTTGCACTTTTTTCTTGCATTGGTTTCCTGCAATTTGGTTTTCAATAAAAACCAAAACTACTGTTTTAAAACGGAGCTTTAGTTAATGTTATAGTTATGAACATTTTCTTTTTTCCCGGATATTATGTAATAAAAAAATCAATTTCCGAGTTAAATTAATTATACTTTTTTTATAATTTCTTATGTGTTACTCTTAACTTTAAGTATTAACTCAGAATCGATTCTTTTGTCAGAATCGATTTTAATTCAAACTTTCTATTAGTTGAATATAAGAGTATATAAAGTGTTAGAAATGATTTGTTGAACACTTAGTAGAAAATCTCTTAAGAACAATGAACTTCAATTAAAATTACTATACAGATGCATTAAATTGCCGATTACAATATATTTTACAATTTTAAATTTGATTAACAATAAAATTTGTAATTTAAACTTAAAGTATAGATTTAAAAATTAAAATATAATTATAAGATTCCATTCAACCATAGTGCACAAGTATTTAAATTAAATAAAAATCCAAATTATCCAAATACAGAATCACCGGAAATGATATAATAGAAATTTAAATTATTTAATAATAGGTTCTAGTGTTTGCCTAAATTCGAGCAAATCTATAATTAAGTTCGTCTTCATATATCTTTTATAATATTTTAATCTTCTGAAATTAATTGTTTTTAAAATATAATTTTTCTAACACCATATACCCAAATATTTGCTATTTATTATACGGGCAACCGCTTTTGCCTAATACAAAAGTATAACATTAGTAACAATTTAAAGACAAGAGCTGATAATAAATACAAAAAACAACTTTGTTTAAATATATTTGTCTAAAGAGTCTATTACGTATTATTTTTTTTTCCTTTTTGCTGTATTTCCTAAACTAATGTTCTAATTAAAAAGTTCAATAAACCGTTCAACTCTCCTGGATCATTAATATCTAGACCTCAAAAATCATGTAAATTAATGTAGTAGTCTTCTCAAAAATGAAATGACGTTGGACTATTATATACTTTTATATTAACTTTCCCTTATTCTCAATATAATAAATGTGATCATAAATTTATAAGCATTGCTTATTTTCATATAAAACTGACTTATTTGGATTAAAACTCGGTAACATAATCTAAGGAACCCAAATAATCCTTTGTAGATCTAGGTAGAAATTCCAGGTAGATCTTTTGCATTTAACAGTGTTTAAATATAAAAGTACAATGCTGAAATTCGAGACAATTCCTTTTTTTTGTTAACCTTAATCCAGCAATTTACTTTTACATTAAAACATTTTTAAATCCAAAAGATAAACCACCGTTTTTAGGTAATGAAAATTTTCAATATTTTAAGCTTAAAAGTTTTCAAGCATTAAAAGAACTCCTTTTTATACCAGCAATTTACCAATTTATTAAAACAGTAAGAAATTCCCAAGATCTACCATAAATTTTTTATTTTTTACATTTTAAGGGGCTAGTTTTACTTTAATAAAAGTATATATTAAAAAAAATATTTTGTTTTATATTATTTTATTTGAATAAAGATTTTATAATATTTTATTGAAACTTATTCCCAAGATATCAATAATAACCCTACGATCATTATACCATATATTTCTTCAATCAAATTACTACTTATCAGCATTTAAACCAAATTTGGTAAAATGCTTAATAAAATTAGGCAAAAAAAAATTATTTACAAATTATTTTCAATTTAATAAATTATTAATAAACATAATATAATATTAAAAAATTTATATATATATAAATTTCTAAATATATATCTTATAAAAAATTATCTATCTTTTCTAAAACAACAAAATGATTGCAAAAGATGAATGCAACAAGAAAAAAATTATCACACATTATTTTTTAAAAATTTAATTTATACCTTTAAGTTGTTAAATCTGTCATCATAAAAAATTGTAAAATTTTCTGTTTTAAAATGTCTTAATATATTATTAAATACATAAATTTTATTATAAATACCAATTAATTTTCAATAAATATATAATCAAAAACTCCCTCCAAAAAAAACCTTAAACTATGGTACTAGCTATATATTTAAATTTATTGTATAGCATCTTTGTTTTCCACATAAATTTTAAATTGATTTTTTCTTTCATCGTTTTTTGTCTTTCTTGTATTTTTTTTTTTTTTTTTTTTTTTTAATTTATAACTTTCAATCATCTGGTATTTAACCATTTTAACCTATAGACATGATTTTTTTCTTTTGTTTTAGTTAAAACTTATAAAAGTTACCCATCAACAAATTATCATGATCATCTAAAAGAGTTCATCATTTTTGTGCTGCATCAAAATAAAATAAAGTAAAAATTTTCAACAAGAGACAGCGGTCAAACATAAACGTATTGTCATCATTATGATATAATCGGTACTATGTTTACCAAAAATTGGTGGATTTTTTTTGGTAAATGATTAAATGTGGTGAATTTGGTTAATTTTTGGTAAATTATTTAATTATAAGTACAACTTGATGTAACATTCTCATAATACATAAAATTTCGGAATTTTTTATTAGATATAAAACAAAGGTGACCATTATTTTGTAGTTTAAATGAAGTACTTAAATGCAACCACCAGATGTCACTTTAATTTAATCAACGATTTCTGTATTAGAATATTTTTTTAAATCAGAGCATAGATCTTAGCACGCTCTGAACAAAATGAGCACGTTCTGAACAGAGCATGAACAGAGTACGTTCAGAGCGTTCAGATTTAATAAAAAAATACGATTTGAAAAAACTGTCATTTTTATTTTAGCTACGTTTTAAACTTTTTGACTTTTATTTTACAAGTAAAATCTTAAACCAACGTCAAAATGTCTTTGTATTTTATTTTGCTCCGTCGTGCTCGATATATTTCCACTGAGCACGCTCTGAGCGCGTCCTGATTTAAAAAAAAAACGCCTCTTCTAGAATAATATTGATTGTAATCATGAATATATTTCGTTACTTCTAAAGCAAGAAATTTCTTTTGATTCTAGTACTGTGTTTTCAAAATAACGGTATAATTTAAAAAAAAAAAGTTTAAATCATAGTGCAAAATTCACTATAAATGGTCACTTAATAATCAATGTATCATTTTAACAGAATAAAAAAAAATACATGTAGGACCTTGAAGAATATCAAAAATTGTATGTTTACTGCAAATTACACCTTCACAGGTAATCAATATTTATAATTTGTTGTTTTGTATTTTTCTATAAATTTAATCAATCTTACAGCTATAGTATCTTTTAAAGTTGGTGTAACTATTTTGTTTTTTTTTTTTTGTGGTTTTTCTTTTTTTTTATAATAAATCTTATAATTAAATATTTTGGTGTGACCCTTTTTTAATCCGTTAAAAAAAAATTAATTCAATTAAATCGATAATATTGAACAAAATAAATCGATTATCGAAAAATGTTGAAAATTTTTGGTGTTTTGAGAAATAAAAAAAAAAAAAAAATCTGACAAAAAATTATAAGTATCCAAAGATAAATTACATTTATTGCAACAATTACATAGTATAATATATGCTATATATATATGTTATAATATGGCTACCACTGACATTGAACCATGCTGGTATGACTATATGCTATTGAATCTGTACCAGATTTGAAATAAAAATTCCAATAGAAAAATACAAAATAAAAAACGTTTTTCTTTTGAAAAATTCGAAAATTGCATAAAATTGAAAATAAAAATTTGTTTATTATAATGTATCTATTTCGAAATTCGTTTGTACCTTTTTACCTTTTGGGTAATCGTGTGCGGTCAAAAAAAAAATGATGATTGTATATTTTGTTAGTTGTTTTCTATAGTTACATTGCACCAGGTAAATTTAAGGTAAAAATTTTTTTAGTTTTGATCTTTTTCAGTAGTCTGGGAATTGGAACAACCTATTTAAATTTTATACAAATTAAGTATTTAAATGGGCATTCAGATAGGTTAAGTATATTTGTAGATTAAAAATTATAAGTTATTTTATTTTTTAGTTTATATAAGTATATTTTTAAAAAGGAAAAGTCAGTTGGGGCTTTAAGAATAAATTTGATTGAATATTTTTAAAAGTATTTTGACATAATCACAGCAGTTAAATTGTAAAAAAACAAGATTTTGGAATTAAATGGGTGAAAAAAGTGCAGGTAATATTTCGATCTTTTACTTTTATATTTTATTTCAAAAATCAAAAAACACGAATTTCTAATTTTCTTTATTTTTATTTTTGTAATTTTTTGTTTTTTTGAAAAATTGCTTTTTATCTAAATTGAAATTTTCATTAACGATTATGCGATTGAAAAGTCAAAATAAAAATCATAAAATATTTGTTAATGAATTAGAAATGGAAATGAATTCCCGGGAAATCAATTATTATTATCAATGATTTTAGTTGATTTCCTATTATATTAAAGAAAATTATAGAAAACAATCAGAAAATTTTGAATTATTATGTCAAATGCTTTTATTGTGTATTTTCCATTAAAAATTTAATTAATGTTTTAGTATTTTATAGATAGCATTTAAACTTGTAGGTGATTTGATTGAAATTATCTTATTGTATTTTTAAGTGAGTGAAATTAATCCGTTTATTATGGATACACATACAATATCACAAATTCGGAAATTCTTGTCAGATATAGGAAATGAAGGGAATTACTTTTGTTACTCGAAGACTGAAAACGAAGGTAAAACGAAACGAATAGCAACACCTTCAATTAAAAAAATAAAAGAAGATTGCAAATAAATGAGCTGCAGAAACAATATATATGCTATCAATTACATTGAAGTCGAAATCTCGGTTAAGTAAATCCCGTTTTCACAAAACCGCGTTTAGAAAATTTCATTTTTAGAAAATCTTGTTTTTAAAAAATCACTTTTTTAGAAAAGCTTGTTTTTAAAAAATCTGTTAAAAGGCTGATAATTTTGATTTTGTATCCAACTCAAAAATCCTTAAAAACGAGATTTTCCAATAAAATCGACATTTTGTAAAAGCGATATTTTAAAAAACGTATTTACTATATCAAGATTATATGACGTTCCCGCCATAAATTGTATAACAGTACTAAAATAAATCAATTAATTTTGTGGAGATCTTTAGTTAAATTTTCCACCCAATTTAAATAATCTGTTATTAAATACATCATTTAAATAATTATGTAAAAAATTTTATATGAACTATATACTATACTAAATGCAAATGATACTCAGAATTCAAAAAAACATATGTATACAATTCTAAAAAAATTGATACTTGTAATTAAATTTGAATAGTTCATAATATAAATTGTAATTTTTATTATTCAATTTATATCTTCATGATTTTAAGATGAATCCGATAAAATGATTTTGAATGTAAAGTTTTTAAAATTATTTTAAATTTGCAGTATAATTTTATTAAATTTTTCACGTCTGTTAATTAAACATGATTTAAATTTTTTTTTTCTATGCTTTTTTTTCTCTCTTTCTAATAATTTTCAATTGATTTATATTCATCATAATCATGTAGGCTGAATATATACTAATAGATGATGATGAATTCAATTAAACTTAACATTAGAATAAATTAGTAATAAAAAAATTGCAAAATATATAAAACTATAAAAAAATAAGGTGTTTGTTTTATTTTGTGTTTTTTTTTAAATAAAAATATTTTTTTAATGGTGTAATTTTTAACTGTTTTTATGGCTAATTAAAAACAAAACATATGTTAATATTATGTAGAATTTTAGTAAATTTAATTGTTAATTATTTTAATGTATTTAAGAAATAAAAATTGAATTACGAAAATGCAAATTAAATAAAAGAAATAAACATTGAACTTAATAGATCAATAAAATTATATTAAATGCAAAAAAATTTGTGTTCACAGGTAATTAAATAAACAGGTAGAGGTAAAATTAATTATTTTATTGGGTACTACGAATATGAAAATATTTTTAGTTAATTTAATCAACTACCTACAATCTTTTAAACTAAACTTATTTAACTAAATGAATTACTTTTACATTTCTTTTTAAAAATAGTTTTTTTCTAATATTGCTACAGTGAACCTTATGATCTTATTTATAGATATTCTAAAATTTATTTATAGAACAGCTCTTCCATATTATGATGCTATTGTTTAAAAAGCATAAGTAAACATACAAAAATATTATACATACAACATAAATATTTTCTATTATTAATTTGTATTTTTTTTTTTGAAGTATTTTATGTTACATAAGTGATGTTATATTTATATCCCATATGGTCTAGTGGCTAGGATAGCTGGCTTTCACCCAGCAGGCCCGGGTTCGATTCCCGGTATGGGAAATTTTTTTTTTATTAAATATTCATAATTTTTTAATAATTAATCATTTAAAATTTAAAATAAATAATTAAATTTAAAATTTTATGTAATTTTATTAAAACTGATTGAATATTTATGTTAACAATGTTTGTAAACAAATTACCATATTTAGAAAATTGTTAATGGTCAGTCATGAAAATTGAATTGCTTTGTTACTAATTAGTATATTATATTACCTTGACATATGCTCATAAAAATTTGTATTAAGATTATGTGCAAGCACGTTTTATAATTATTTTATTGTATATACAATGTTTAACAGATTTCATTAGACGTTTATAATACTTGTATAATTAATAATGTTTTTTTGAACTTGATTTTAAAATAAATTTAGTACTCGTTTTTCCCAAATTAAAATTTTAAAATTCAAAAAAAATTTATAATTTTTGATTACAAGTTCATTTTTAATGTAAAAATAGTATAAAAACAATTTTTGAACCCATTTATAGATACTGAACAATTGATGCAAAATGTTAACTTGACGCGGAACATTTGTTTAATATAATTTAATTAAATAAATTTAAACTCCATTAATATCTGTGAAATGCTGAACTATGAATAGTGAATGAGGTTTTTTTTTTGAAATTATTAGTTGAAGGTCATTTATAATTAGTTTGACATCCAACAAACTATTTAACTATAAATTCAAACTAAATTTAGAATTATGAACTTGTTCAAAAAATATTTTACAAGCAATAATTATTATAAGACTAATTTTATTTGAAAGAAGTTAATAACGAATAGTTTCCTTTTAATTTCACTAAAATTATTTATTTTTAAAAATACCAGTATTTCGTCTACGACATGCAGACTTCTTCAGTGCTAGTACTCGATTAATTTCATTTGCATATTAAATTGAATAAATTTAATCTTCTGAAAATTTTAACTCAAAGTTGACAGTCTTTAAAAAACATAAGTACAAAAGTAAAAAAAATTAAAATTGAAATGAATTGTTTGATAAATTTGTAGAAAGTTCCGTTGTTAAATCAGCAATTCGCCCACTGCAAAAACAGAAACAATATTCAAAAATATTAAATGTCATTATTGTTTTCTAAGCTTGACATTTTAACAACTTACTAAACATTTACTTGTTTATAACAAAAAAAAAAAAAAACAGAATATAAATAAAAGAAAACAAATTAAGTAAAAAAAAGTAATATAAGTTAAGTGACTGTTTACTCAATGCCATCTGGTGTCATTAAGTGGGAAATCACAAAATTTATATATTATTTTATATGAGTTCAAAAAAATTGTAAAAGCAAAGAAATGAAATGTGAAATAAAAAAAAGGAAGAGAAAAACTTTTAAATATGAGAAAAATTAATAAATTAAAAAAAAATTGGTACAATTGTATAAATTTGTTTTTTTATTCTTTGCAATTAAAAAAACAATAGCAAAAACAAATTAAGAATTATTCATTATCTGATTGTTTATTTCATTTTCTTGAACTGTCATTAAATTGTCAATTGTTCTAAATGATGAGAATGTGAAAAATTTCTGAGTACAGTAGAAAAGGGTTACTTTGAACAATGAGGTTTATAGTGTAATGTTTATGTATGTTTATATGTAATTTTTATGGTTCAATAAATTTCAAAAAAACATATAAGGTTTTTCTTGAAGGATTTTTTAAGTTAATTATAAATTAATTAAGAATTAAAAAAAAAATTAGTGAATTCAATTGATAAATATTATAAAATTAAATTCTCTTACCTAAAGAGCCTTTGTAAAAACTGTATTTGTATTTATATTTAAGATTTTTTTAAAAAATAATTACCTGAAAAAAATAAAAAAAAAACATATATTAATCTTAATTAAATATAATTTGTTTAATATAAAATATAAATTAAATATGTAATTACATACATATATTTTGTAAATAAATTAAATATAAGTTATACTACTTAATATGTTTTTAATTATTTAATAATTTTAATATAATTATAGTATAATGAGAAAATTTTATTTAATTACAAATGTAATATTCAATTATACTACTCATCTAATGATCTAGCGCTAATGTTGTATTTTTATTCTATTCTATATTAAGAACTAGTATATTTGAGATTAGAGTCTAGAGATGACACAATTTTTATATTAGAAATAAATGGTTCTTGACTTCAAAATAGTATGTTATGAGTTATAAAGTTTTGTTTTTAAATATTATCTGAGATGAAATTTCAAGTACTTTTAGAACTAGGGCTTATGTATTTGTATTTAATATGATTTGGTATTTTGATTTAATCAAAGATTTATATACAAAAATATTTAATAAGTAGAAAATAAGAATAATAAAGAAGAATTAATAATCTGAAGAATAAATCCCATCCCACATCCTAGAATTAAAACTTGGATATCCAATACCGTTAGCTGAATGCATAAAAATATTTTAAGTAAAATAAATTTTCATTTAAAGAATTTACTTAGGTACCTTAAGTTAGAAACTATTTGAAATTTTAATATAACGACCTCTAAATGACCTTTTATTTTCATTTAATCTTTAAAATTCACAGTCACTGATTTTAAATTTAACATTTAAAAAAAAAAAAGTATAAATAAAAGTAATTGACGAAAATTAAAGAAAATTAAAAAAAAAAAAATGAAATTTAATTTAAATCTAATTAATTTGGGAACAGTTTTACGTTTAATGTATTTTTATATTCAAACCAATTTGTTTAATTTCAATTGTTTAACAAGGTATGAACAAAAGTAATTTATATATATTTAAGTTTTTTTGGTAATTTATTTTTCCTCATTAACTGCGTTAAATATGGGCGATTTGTTATATCACTGTTTAGAGCTGTTATTTGTGGGCAATCCCATGGTTTTACAATCCAGCTGTAGTTACATAGAAAACTTATTGAAATAGAAAAACAAAAGAAAATTAAAAGAAAATGAAATTTAAAATAATGAAAGAAAAAAAAGAATTAAAAATAAAAGAGAAGTTAAAAAAATATAATACATTCGTCTTTATTGATTTAATTATTTCGTTTATTTCATTTTATTTAAATTTTACTAAATAGTTAATTTTCTTCACTCATTCATTGCATTTTGTAATTATTTTAATTATGCAATATTAAAATTAAAAAAAATTTTAATTTAAATTTTTAAAAAACACCACCATATTTTCTTTTAGTAAATGGTGGATAAAATTAACTCAGTTGGGGCATTATGGGTATAATAAGTATGAATGATAAGTTTTTACAAAATTTTGGAAAAGTAATTTGTAGTTTTCCTATTGTCTTATACTATTAAGTTTAATTGGATTTCTTCATATACTTTACTTTTTATACATACTTTTTAATTCAATATGACGAAATTAAACGTTTGAATATAATATGGAAACCCATATTTGAATTAATTAGTAATTTAAAAAGTTTTAATTTAAAAATGCCACATATAGGCAATAGCTTTAAAAAAAAAATATATAAAATGTTCAAAATAAGAATTAGTAATAAAAGTTAAGTACTGAAAATCTTGTGTAATCATTTGCAATAATCAAGAATTTTCAAAACATTTTGTTATACGTAATTATTATTTAATACTCATTTGTTATACGTAATAATCATAATACTGATAATGGGTATTATACACGAACAAATTTATTGTAGACTTTATTACCTAATTTATTTGAGGTTAAAAGTTCATTTTGTTCAAAAAATTATGATAATTTTATTTATTTAAATTTATTATGTGATAACATAACAATGATTCGTTATTATTATGTATACATTTTTGGCAAATTAACAAACATATATGTTTATATATTTATAAGTTTTTGCAAAGAGAACAGATGCTATAAATAGGTATAAGAATTACAAAAACAAATAAACGATCTTAATTTAGAACCCTGAACAGAACGCAAAAATCCAGCGGCCTCGATAGCGCAGTAGGTAGCGCGTAAGTCTCATAATCTTAAGGTCGTGAGTTCGATCCTCACTCGGGGCATGCAATATATTTTTTTTTTTTATATCTCTAATTTATTATAATAATTTTTTCGATAAAATTGATAATTAGTTTAATTATTTAAGTAATAATAGCAATTGGTTATAATTTTTTCAGTTCTATTGCTTTCAAGTTGAAATTTTTCTTTTATATGTCAAAATAATTGATTAAAAAATTCATTAATAGCATTTAATGTAATCAATTTGCATTTTGTATTTAATAAAATTAATTGGAATGAAATTCTGATATATATATATATATATTTATTTTTAATTGCAATTTAATATTTAAAATTCTTAAAAATCCATTAAAAAATCAATTTAAATAATAATAAGATTTTAAAATGTCAGTTAACCTACTTTTTCTTCCGGATTTAAACTTTTAAAATTAAAAAAAATTGATGTGAACCTATTAATGTATTATTACAACGTTGTAAATGTGTCTTAATTCAAATCATTTAAAAAAATGTATCCTAATTTTAATTCAATTGTAAAATTGATTTCAATTAGCTAATTCTGCTATTTTTTTGAAATTTAAGACAAGTTTGAATTCTGATTTGTAAAGAAAAGTTCAGTTGATCGAATAATAGGGTCTTATAACCTGTCTTTGTTGATAAAGGAAGGTAAGTTAATATGGAAGAATAAGTTTTTGTAAAGGATTGATGGACGGAGCGAATCTTCAATTACTTAAGAACAACACTAACTAATATACAATATTTACAAGATGCTTATACCTACAGAAAAATTCCTGGGTTTGAGGTTTAAGAATTTCATTTCGTTAAATTGTAAAAAAAAATTTTTAAAATAAATTAGTATCATAGAGTTGCCAGCTTCCCTAGCAGAAACATCATTATAATATACTAAAAATTTTAAAATAAACTAATTATTATTTAAACTCGAAATCTTGACATTATTTTAATTCTATTAAAACACTTGTGCAGTTTGTTATTTAAAACTTTTAAATTAAAATTCCAATAAAATTTCAAGACCATAAATTGTCTCTACATTAATTTTCATACATAACAAATTTAACCCATAGTCTGTGTATCTTCAGCTGTTTAACAAAGGCACCTAAATCTTAAAATCTCTAATTCCAAAGATTCACTAATAATAATACTTACATAAATCAGTTCATAAATATTCTAAAATTGGAAATTTTTATGAACACATTACATATGTATCAGTATATGTTTATATAATGAAATGTGAAATAAAAAATTAACCGTTATTCCTATTAAAAATTGCACATTTATGTGTTATATGCAATGGCCAATGTGTATAAAATAAAATATGTGTTATGTATAAGAACATAATTTAAAAGAACATTAAAATAAAAAAATTTTCCAATTAAAATTTATGACCAAATTCATAGAATTTTTTTCATTATACTCGTATTCTATATCAATATTCTTTCCTCTCTTTATATTCATTCTTGCATTCCATCGTTTCAAGTTTGTTGCTTTGTAAATATAAAGACACCAATAGGAATTAAATAGAAACTGTCATAATAAATATTCATATGGTATAAACAATTTTTATTTTAATATTTGAAAAAAAAGAGGTCGATATATTAATGTGCTCTACGAAAGGTCTACGTTTATCTTATTCCTATGTGATTTTCCGTTGCGTTACAAAATCAGGGTTTCAGTAAGTCAATTGAGTCGGGGCTATTACCAATTGTAGTAAATGTTGGCTCTAAAGCTTATTAATTCAAAATTCGTTATTTAAGTTCTCTCAAAAAACTTATTTAAACGAAACTTAATTGGACGAAACTTATTTGAACGAAACTTGTTTGAACGAAACTTAGTTGAACGAAACTCAATAAAATTTTAGCGAACCTTTGTAGGAATCCTAACCTTTTCTGCAGCAGTTCTAATCTTTCTAAAAACACAATAAAACTCAATTTTCTTTCAATAAGTCTTTAGAGGAGACTTTATTAAAATTTCTTTCTATAAAACAACTATTTGCCAACCACATAATATTCTAGTACTAAAATATATTCTAAAATTTTCTATTTACTATTTTTTCAAATTTATTTCTCTAGTACCTTCCGTATTCCATATTCTCAAGGCATCAAATTAAAATTACAACAATAAATTAATAGGTGTATAAAAATAATCATATTCAACTATAAAACTAACCATCAGTTAGTTAAATACTATACACGTCTTGCCAATATAATAATCATTTTATTATGATTATATTATTATCATCATTATGATCAGCAACACGATAATCAATTTTAATTTATGATCATTAACATAGGTGATTTAATTTATTTGTGTGGATTCAAATATATTTTAAAATTGTTAAAAAAATCTAGATAAAGTGATTTAATGCCCATATGAGTATAACGAATTAGGAAAATTATATTTCCTTTTTGTTTCCTATTGAATTCCTATTTTGATGACTGTTTCATTAAATGAAGTTCAATGACGAACTTTGAATATTAAATTAAGAAGTACTGGAAAATTGTTATTTGAACTTATATTCAGATTATTTTATATTGCAATGATTTCCAATGAGATTTCAAGACATTGAATTAAAAAATCTGGCAAAACAGGAACTTAAAACCCAGGCAGGAGAAAAATCCAGGCAACATCCAGTTAGACTGCCTAGAGATCATCGTAAAAGTTTAAGGAAAAGAGCGGGATTTTAATAAAAATATTATTCTAATAAGTAATATTAAATATTATTTTACAAAAATATTTTTAGCATCATAAAAATCCAATTTAATTAATTATTAGAGATTAAGTTCACCTATAGTTCACATTTTTATTATAATTTGTTTATTAAATTCTACATCAACAGTAAAAATATAATTAAAATTTAGAAGATAACCAACCTAGTATTTCTGTATTCAAACAATGATCTTAAAATTTAAGTTTGTATATCAAAGATAAGTTTAGAATTTGAAATAAATATCACTCTACCAGCAGCCTCGATAGCGCAGTAGGTAGCGCGTAAGTCTCATAATCTTAAGGTCGTGAGTTCGATCCTCACTCGGGGCATGCAATAATACTTTTTATAATTCTTAAAGTAGAACAAAACCCATATTTAAATTTAAAGTATAGTAAAAGATAAATTTAAAATTTCGAAAAAATCTTCACATAACAGCAGCCTCGATAGCGCAGTAGGTAGCGCGTAAGTCTCATAATCTTAAGGTCGTGAGTTCGATCCTCACTCGGGGCATGCAATACTTCTTTTTATAATTCGTAAAATAGAACAAAAGATAACTAAACTTATATTTAATCAAATATTAATTTCTTAATACTCATACAATCCAAAATTAGATGCATGCATAATTATACTAAAACTATTTTAGTAAATGTGGGGAAAAGTTTAGACGACTTCCTTAATTAAAATTAGAAAATAATTGGAAAAAAGTAAATATTGCAATAAAAAAAAAAAAAACAATTTAGTAATAACATTTTTTATGTTGATTGTAATTAAAAATCTTTTCATATTTTACTTTTTTTTGCATTAATATTTCGTACAAAGTATACGCCATTAAACCATCCATTAGAATGTATGTACGTGTATATGCATTAAAATCTAACCAACCACATCTAATATTCTATCTAATCTTTTTAGCAAACAATTGACCATTATCAAGTACTCTTATACTATACTTAATATCTTCTCCATCATATCTAAAGTTCTTTTCAATGTTAATATTATGATACCATGTATGTATATAACCATATCCCATGTATGAATATAACTTACGCACGTAACAATTCATATGCATATAATAAAAAAAAAAAAAAAAAAAAAAAAACGAATAATCATCTTACCATAAAGGTAAAAAAAAAAATTATTATTACTTTTTCTTTACAATTCAGGTGAATATTTTTGTAATTCTTATACTTGAACAAATACAACATTAAAATGTTCTTTAAAGTACTTTTATATTATATTATGTACATATTCGGCCATTGACTTTTTGGCGGACATTCATTCAACAGAAATACAACAACAAAAAAAAAAAAACAAAATTATAATAATTCAACATGATCTAAGTCTAAGTTGTGAAACAAACGAGGTGAACAAAAAAAAACAAAAATTAAAAACATCAGAATAAAGGAACGAAACATAAATTACAATAACACGTTCTTTCGTTCAAGTCGAATGTCAGTCGCCGCGTATGTACATAGAATAAAACCATTAAATAGGGTCTGACTTGAAACTAATAAAATTTAAAATTATTCAAGAAAAATAAAAAAAAGAATTTGTATTATATTCTTCAATTAAAGATCTCACATCAATTTACACAATATGCTAAAGGATTGTAAAAAAAAAAACCGAACAGTCTTTTGAATAGATCCATAAAATTAGAGGGGAGGGGGAAAAATGACGCAGAAAATGGTAAAGAAGAAAAAAAAAAAAAAAAACAAAAACACCGGACAAAATGCTGTTCACCCGTCACGATTTGTTTGCCGGTATATTTTAATATATTTGCAATTGCTACTTACTGCTCTACAGTATCAATTCCCGTGCATCAAGAATGTTAAATAAACCGCATTATAAGTAACTAAAAATGTAAACGTATTATGGTTACAATTAGTTGGATAAATATTTGGGCATTGTGTTTGTTTTCTTCCGTTTGGTTGGGTCTTTGAATTATTAAGATGCAGACTGAAGATTGTTTTTGTAACTGACGTTTATTTTTGAACTAAAGCAGGTCATAACCCAGTTTTGAAAGAGATTGAGTTTTGAGTTTAATTTGAGAAACGTTTGACAGTTGACATTGACAGTTCAGCATTCTGACAGTTGAAATATAAAATAGTTGCCAAGCGTTTACAGTGTATTTTTAAATTCAAAAAAACTTTTGATGTTTGAGAAACGGTTAAACATTTTGACAGTTTACATAGCCAATTAAGCATTTTGACAGTTCAAATAAAAAAGAGTTGCCAAACTTTATAATACAATAAACAATTTAGTTAAGTCCCTACCAGGTTAAACAGTAGCGTAGCAGGTTAATTAAGAAAGTTTTAATGATTTATTCTATAGTCAAAATTAAATACTCAAATTGAAATTTTAATAAATGTATTCGAATACTTTTTTTTACCACTGTTATATTTCAATTTTTAATTTGTTAGAATTGTATTATATATGAAGGGAAAACATACATAATTCTTCATTCAGTTGTAAATAATGATGATGGTTCTTTCCTTATATATATAAAATGTATATGCAGTAATAAATTTTAGATTAAAAAAAAAAATGTGAAAAAAAAACACAAAATAAATTTTATAGAAGAACACCATCATCAACGCCATGAATCTAGAATTCATGTACATTCAATATATTGTTTTTTTTTTGTATTTTTAATTTTTCTTTGGTTTCGTGGTTATTTTTTTTCAATTCCCTTATAGATAAAGACGGTTGACTTCCTGTATATTTTTTATTTAAATAGTATTTTATAAAACACCTAAAATGAATTTTTTTTTTTATTAGTAAAAAATGTTAAATTAGGCGAAAGAGAATAGAATCTTGTAGATACTATTGATTTGTGAAAATTATAAAAATAAGAAGTTAAATTTGCATTTGTTGTATTGAATGATGTACAAAATGTAAACGATTTGTTTTAAAGCAGGAGGTGTTTTGGATTCTTAGGATGTACAGTTTAAAAAACTCCTACCAAGTACGAATGTTAAGAATGTCATTATAGAAAAATCGTTTCTTAAAAATTTCATGACTAGCGTTCCTTAAACTGGATCTGCTGAAGATGATATAATATCTAATTGATCCACAAGACACTTCCCTTAGTCCTTTCTTAAAAATTTTAAAAATATGGTGTTAGAATTTATATCTCCTAGGAGAAGAAGTTGGTGTCTAAAGCTGCTTTACAATCAGCTTAACGCTTTATATTAGTCGAACTATCAAGTTCCTTTCATCATAAGCAAAGCGAGGTGCAAACGTGCCTCTTTTTGCTTCTAATATAAATTGTAGTTCGATCTTCAGGTCAAAGATATTTGGTTCATTGATTACATTGCAGAATTTATAAAAAGTAAAATTATTTAAATCCCGTTGAAAATGTGATAAACTACTGGGGAATAATAACCAATGCATCAAAATAAATCCACTAGTGACTTAAAACTACTTCTGTGTCTTTTGACAAAAAAAAAATATAGAAAGCAAAATCAGAGGACAAAAGTGGCCGGAAATTTTTATTGGAAAGAGTCTATTTAAAAAGAAGGAATAGGAAAAAAAATAAGAAGTCATTTATTTGTTTTGACAAACATAGATATACATTAATTCTGTATACCCATCCATTCAATATTAATTCTTCAATAAAATTTGATCTCATGTTAATATCAAACATTGACCTTAACTCCTGTATATAACACAAAAGGTTAATTTGCAATTTACATTTAAAAATGTAATAATAATAAAACAAATTAACATTATTTTAAAAATTTTTATTACATTTAATAACTACTATATACTATGAGTATATACAAGCATTATAAATTCATTACACTACAACATATCTATAAAAAAAACTTTTATTATCTGATGTCTAATTACAATGGAGACGTTTTTTTTTTAAAGGACAACAAACTTTTGGTATCATTATTATTGTAATTATTTTTTTTTACAAAAGTTATATCTTACGTTCTATACTATTTAGACATGACAAACGGCTTTGGGAAACAAAGCCTAGAGAAACAAGTCCTTATAGGCATTATTTCTTAATTGAGTTGAGAAATATGACCTCATTCGAGAAACTACGCGGTAGGTTTTATTTCTCATTTCAAAGAGTATTAAAGCCCATAGGACTTATTTCACTTTAAAAACATTATTGGAGTAATAATTGGAATTCTGTAACCGACATAAAATTCGAATATTTTCAACAGATTTTAAAATACTCCAAAGCCTCCCTTCGCACCTCCCTTAGCCCTCATCTTCACAATTTTCTTCGCACTTCTACTGAAGGAATGGGAGCCGCTGCTTAATTTCGCGATTTAAGCTTTATTTCGCATTGAAAGTGAAGTAACGCCTATTTGGCTTCATTGTTATTGACTTTATTTCCATGCACTATTTCAAACACATTAACACAGCATAAATTTAAGAAGAGGTTAATCATATGCTTTAATGTTTTTGCATAACAATTATAATGTGTTTTTTTTTTTTTAATTTTCTGTCACATCTTAAACCTTTTTTTCATTCTTGCAATCTTGAATGATCGTTGTTTTCTGCAGTTTTTTTAAAATTTTTTTAATTGTTTTCAGCTAAAGAACGTCCATGTACAGACATAAATTACCGCGTGGTAAAATATTCCAATACCTATGGTGAATAAATACATATCCTGAATTGATAAAAAATACAAGTTATCTTAGTCAAAGCACATCACAGCACACCACACACCATTCAGATATTGGAAAATCAAATAATGAACTAACAGGCAAGGGGGGCCATTTGATTGGAAATTGAAATGAAGAAGCATAAAGATTCTAAATCTAGGTATCAAAAATCAACTAAAAATACTTGATGCTGAGAATATACGTGAGAGAAAGATGGGAAGGAATAGAAGGAGTAAAATATAAAAAAATAATGAACCTGTCTTAATGTAAAAAACGTTTTTCGTGTTTCAAATTTTTTTTTGTGTTAATTTCCTTCAAAGAGTCAACATACGAGATAGAAAAATATAAAAAGACTGGTTTCGCAAATTTGAAGAAAAATCTTTAAAACTTAAAAGATTATTTTATCTGAAAGATAAACAAAAACAAAAATTAGAAAAAAAAAAAAATTTCAAACAAGTGGTTCTGTTACATAATTGACGCTTTTCAAGATACAAAACAAAAAAAATTTATTTAAACCCTTGACCTTAGTTGAGTTGATGGTTATGTTGTTTTAAAGTAAATATTTGCTGAACGTAATACGCTGGACAAACGATATACTTTTCATGTGTATGTGTAAGTTATTTGATGGTATTTATATTTTTTTTTTTTGTTGGAGATTGTTTGTTGAAGTGCCCCGAAGCTATTTATGAAATCATTCTAATATAGTTGGTATGTGCAGAGTCGTAACTTTTTGAAAAATTATATTATTCTAAATCTAATAGGCGGATTAATTATTGTGCCTCAAAATAATCCGCTGTAGGTTCTTTAGGGTCCTAGAGATCTAACTGATAGATTACGTTATTGTGCCTTTTACAAATATTCTTTGTGGTTCTGGAGATCAAAATGACGATTCTTTACGGTTCTGTAGGTATAACTGAAGAATTACATTATTGTGCCTTAAAATAAACTGATGTAAATTGTTTGGGGCTCTGTAGATTTTTGGGGGTAACTAACCGATATATTGGGTATTATTGTGTCTTGAATTCCTCCGCGCTAAATTCTTCAAAATCTTCTGCACTAGATTTTGGGATTATTGAGGTTTACAATCGACGGATAACACTCTTATGCCTCACGGTGTGCTGTGGAAGATTCTTCGAGGTCTTAGAAATTTAATAGATGCATCATTTTATTATGCCTCAAAATATTCTTTTGTAGATTCTTTTGGAGCTCTGGAAATATATAATCAACGGATTGGATTATTGTGTCTCAAAATAGTTCGGGCTAGATTTTTTGAGGTCTTAGAAATTTTATAGCAGTATTTTATTATTGTGTTTCTTTTTTTAACGCATAAAGAAACTATGGTAATGCTGAACTGAAAACGTAGAGCAGGATCAGGCGAATACTTTGTGCTACATCCTATGAAGCTCCCAACAATGAAGAGAAGCCTCAGATTTATTAAAACTGCAATAAATAAAGCTTCGTTAAATTAAAAATTTTCAAAGTCCGTCTTTTTAAGTTTTACTTAAACTCAACATTGCCTCTCAATCCTACTCTGTCATATTATACACAAAATTTGAGTTTATAAAACACGTTCAATAATTTGATTTTTGAGATTTTTTGAAATTTTGAAGAGCTATTCAGATCAGGATTCATTAAAAATTCAAAATTATTAAATTGTTGTTTGCTTATAGCTTTAAGTTTTTTTTTTTGGCAATTTAATTGAAATTCCAATGAGTCCAAAATTTAATTTATATATATATGTATATATTTTTAAATATCTCATTCAAAGTTTATTAATTATTAATACTTGATGTGTGGTGTCAGAATTTTTTTTTTTTTTTCAGAAAATATCACATACCATTGAGGTGGTAAAAATCATTAATATTGTAGATAGATTAATCTATAGATTGATATATTATAGGTGGTGTGGTAATTTTTTTTTTTATAGTTTCTGACAGAATTTTAGTTTTTGGTTTTTTGCTGTTATTTTAAAGAATGACTTTTTCAATTTTCAATAAATTTTTGAATTGAATAACAATGAAGGTGAGAAGGGTGTTATCAATTATTATTCTTAAGAGTTTTCGTTGTTCATTAATACAAGTGTATATACTATTTATGTATATACATGATATGTGATCTATAGAATAATAATTTTGTATTTTGATTGTTTATTCTTTTGTTATGTATGAAGACAAAATTAAAAATTAACGTGTATATAGTTTTAATATTCTAAAGAACAGCGGGTATTTGGAAAAAATTTTTTTAAAATTTTATTTTTTTCAAGTGTCATATATTTATTAATAATGTGTGATGATGTGATGTGATGTGACGAGTACTATTGGCTTAAGGCTTAAGCAATTATCATTATATTGAAATCTAAGTATATAATTATTTTTTAATTCATAAAAAAAAAATGAATAATATTGAATAATATCATTAAGAGAATGGATTTTGTGATATGAATTAGAAAATAGTTTCATTGATTGTTATGTAAAAAATTTTCTATATGAAGACACATAAGATGGGGAAATTATAGTTTAAAAAATTCCGAAAGGCATTAGTGTTTCAACAAAAGAATTTAATTATTTATTATATAGAACAAAATTTAAAAGAGTTCAGTTACCTCTTCATTCTCTAATTGTTACTTTTTAAATTTCGTTGAACTGAACTGATTGATTGAGTTGACATTTAAAATAAAATATTATTGACATTTTGACATCTTTGACAGATTTAACTTTATTCTATTGTGTTCTAGGTATCACGATTTAAGACGCTGCGTAAAAAAAGCTCCGGGACATTATTTCAACATTTCATAGAGATGACTTTTGGGGAATTTTTCTTTAATGGAACTCTTTTTAAAGGAAAAGTGACAGCGGACCTTCCTTCCAGCCATTTTTGATATAAATAACTACATCCTATCAGATTCTTAAGAAAAAGCTAAATTGCTTGGAAAACGATTCGTTCCAACTCGTCACTTCCTCAGTCAACTTAAAAATCCCCATCTATTTCGAAAGTCGGCTGCTCCTTTGATAAAATGTACTTAAGATATGAGAAATTAAACTCTGAGCTATTATTCCTCTTCAACTTGATCTATGACTTTTTGAGAGACAAGGCCTCGAGATGTTTTTGTTCTTTAAATTATAATTTCACATTTAACAAATTACTTATTTTATGACTACCACTTATCTTAATATTAGAATTAGAGCCTTCAGCAGAATTTTTTAAATAAAAAAATTGAAACTTCTTTAGTGAGGCTTACCAGAAGACGCATGATTTAATAGAAGACATTAAATTTAATAAGATGCTCAAGTGAATATCTGCTAATTACAGTTTAAGCTCAAGATATCTTTTCTTGGACACCTCTTTAAAAACTTTTGAGAGTTGATATTTTAATTCCTGTTTATAATTTAAAATTTCAAAAATAAAACTAATAAAATAATTTGAAATATTTTAATATAATTTTAATTTTCTAATATATTCTTTTTTTAGTCTTCACAACTTAATTATTTGTAATAATCACTTTCTTAAATTATCTATAAAATATTATGGGGTATACAGCTATTTTGCAAAAATAAAATATATATTTTTTTCTATATTTAATGTTGTAAAACCCATACATTTATGAGATTCATTAAGATAATTGCTAAGAACTTGCTAAATATAAAAAGATAGGCGTTAATGAGATAATTTTTAAAAATACCTGTCATTATTATTTATAATGATTCGTTCTTTGAATAGAAAATATTTATAAAATGAAAAAGAAATTTTAAATAAATGGAAAACGGTGGTTTTAATCAGTTAAAACTATAAGTAACAAAGTGGGACATTGAAATGCATATTTGATAATAATATTTCCTTGTATTTGAGATTAATTTAAAAATTAAAAAAAAGTTCTTAATTGTATTGAGACTCTATTCTCAAAGTAATTAATTTCTGACAGAGACACCCATCTCCAGACTTGACTACTAATTGAAGACACAAGTTCTAATGTGATATATGAAATAGTTTTGTGCAATTTAAAAAAAAAATGATTTAGAGATTTAATTCGATTTATGATTTAAGAAGGAGCTGTACAATATCGATCCTGACGTCTTTTAGTTATAGGATATGTTAAAAAAATCGTTTTAAGTATCTTAAATAAAAAAAAAAATTGTATTAAGTTTCGGGTTTTTAAATATGGTCCGCATTTATATATCAATTAATAACTTTCATCGCATTTAAAATATAAGGATAATGATGATTGCGAGTAAAATTGATATTTACCCCTGGTGGCTCATAAACCTAACTATACTTATTAATAACTTCTCATTACTTATGCAATCCAAAGTTCTTAAAGGTTCCATAAAATTATGTTATATATGTTGGAATGAATTAATATTTCTACGCATTATTAATAATTATGAAATGTTTCAAATGAAATTTGATAAATTTGTTAAAAAATTGCTAGAATAATCCTAGAAAAATCGTTTTAAAAAAAATTGCTTTGATACATTTTGAAATTAACGTTTACACCATGTGACATCAACTTAAATTAAATCTCCATTGAGAGGCGCAGCAAAGCGCGCCGTGTATTAGCTAATTATTAAATAAATTAAAGTTAATTTGTAAATAAAAGTATTGAGGATTAACCGTTATTTCTTATCTTCAATTGAAGATAACTAAAAGCAATAATTAATATATACTTTTACTAAAAACCATAAATGGTAATAAATGGTCCTCAAAGTTTTTTTGATTATTTATCTAATTAACTAATCAAGCCATGAAGTGCATATTATTATTATGAAACCATCAAGTTTATTATTATTTTAAATAATTTATCTTTATTGACTATATAGTAATTGCAAAGTATCGATTTTTAGCACTTGAATTTAAATACATACGGATATACAAAAGTCAAAGAAGATTATTAACACATAATTTCCTTAGAATTTATATAATTAAATTTTAAAACAAATTGCGTCAATTTGGTGTTAATTTAAAACAAAACAGTTTTTAAAAAAAAGGTATTGATGCCATCATCATTTGAAAAAACTCTTTATATATTAAATTTGATAATATCTTGTATTTGATAATCAAAAATCTAATATATTAAATACCAAATATCTGACTTTTAGTTTAAGTTTAATTAACAAAACAATATATTTATTGTAGAGTAGACACCTGTGTTCAAAGAAATTAAATTGCCATACAAAATTTAATTCCTGAGTCACGATCTTTCGGTTAAAGTTCGGTTAAAAAAAACTAAAATTAAACATTTGGGGTCACTATTTAATCATTCTGAATTTATTTTAAATAATTTGGTAATGTCTGAATAGATGGTTTAAGATAAGTGTTAGTTTATTACATGGATATACGGAAGATGTATATGTATATGGAGTTGGAGTATAGTAGTAGGTGTATTAAGATTAGATTAATTGTAAAAAATTACTCAACAATAATATAGGTTAAATGCGCGTCAAATTAAAAATCATGTACAAGTCAACACCCAGAAATTAAAACACAAAAATTAAAACGAAAAAATATTAACAAAAAAAAGAATTAAGGAAGTAATTTTTGCACAATTATCACGTATTTTTCTTTTTCTGCCGAAAACGTTATATGTTAAAATGATTCTTTAAATTCATTATTTTGTTTTTTTTGTAGTTCTATACTTCAGTTTTGACAGTCATCATCATGTATTTTGTAGAAATTATACGGTAAAAAAAAAAAATATTTAATTTTAAATGTCAAAGTCATTATTTATAGTACAATATATAGAAGTACTAAAAAAAAATGATTTATCAGGTGGATTTCTTGTATTTGTTGTTGTTGGTGTTGTTTTAATCAATGATATGAAAGATTTTGAATTGATAAATTCAATTTGAAGTTGTAACAAGCGATCGTAAGGTTGCAGAATGTTAAAATATAAATAACAAATACTTTTGTTAATGTTTGTAAATTTTTTCGAATATCAGTTACTTCTTCTTCCGCTTTCTTTAGTCTCTATTGAAGCAAAAGTATTAACAAATACTTTTAACCTATCCCCATCATTAAGAAGCTTTTAATTTGTGACCAAATATAAATAAATAATATTACCTTAGCTAACAGGGTTGTTCTCCAAGTGTTAGGTGTTCTTAAGATATATGCCCTAAATTTCTTAAATCGAAAAATTTTTAGGCTTTCCATTAGATGGTTGTTTCTTAAATTTTTAATCCAATGTTAATTCTTGCATTTGAAAAATATAAAAACAGAAATAAATTAAAATCGGATTGTATAAGCTTTTCTTCTTGCATAATATGGGTTTAATTGCAAAGTCTGGTTATGTTAGTTATATTGGAGGCCCGGATCTCGGTATACAATTTGGGCCATCTATGAAGTTGTTTCAATAAATTCCTAAGACTTCTAGAATATCTAGACTCTATGATAATAGAATCAATATATGTAAACTACTCTTCATGGGCACCCACAAATAGTCTATGTAACGAATTTTACCTTATTCCGGAATTTATTTTGGAATTTGAGATTTCTCGAATAGTCTTATGTTTTTATATAGGACTCTCCCGATCCCATGCTCCAATATAGCCCATCTATGAACTTAACCTTACTATTGACAAAGAAAGCATTTATACCAAATTTCATTAACAAATACACACAAAGTATTGATACTGAATAAAAGCTAAAATTACTTAAAATGAGTGAATGAACAATTAGTGAATAAAAAAACGTTGTTATAAATGGAATTTTTAATATATAACACTTACATTCAAAATGAACCACCTTAAAAATAAATTAATAAGATTTTCTTAAATAAAAATGATTTTCTTAAGGTTAAATAATTTTGATTTAAGACCATTTGTTTATTAATCATTTTTCATTATTAATCAATTTTTCCATTTCTGTTTTACCTTTTTTTTCAGATTAATTAAGAATTTTAAACAATAAATTTGAACAGTTTTTTGATTTGATTAAATGCAAATTAATTAATAATTTAATATTTAATATTTATTCTTAAACAATAAATTAAAAAAAAAAACCAGAAAATTTAATAATTTAAAAGAAAAAAAAAATTTTAAAATCGAAAATTGAAAAATGATTGTGGGAAGAATACATGCTGTGTCCTATAATAATAGTACCTATCTATAAAGTTTCGATAATAAAATTAAAATAAAATTCAATTTGTTTATGTATAATTTTTTTTTTAATTTAGTCATACATGTCACATATGTCACTTTGCATATATATTTATTTGAATGCCATTTAAAATTTTAACATATTGTATTTTTTGTTAAGATAAATTGGTTTCTCTCTTGAGTCTATTGTTTTCTATATGCATGTCATATAAAAATTAAATGTCACAATATTATGATAAAATGCATTTTGTTTTTTCCAATATAAGTTATTTTTTTTTTATTATAATTTTATAAATTATAATTTTTTTTTGTTTTTTGAATAATTAGAATTGGAAATAAAAAAAAATCATATGATATAAATTATTATAAATAAAATACTAAATTATTATAATTTGAAGTATGGTGATCTAATAAGTGTTTTGTATTGATGATTTACGATTATTAAAGGGGTATTATTTAAGTTTTCTTGAAAAGGAAAAATTAGCCACCTACAATTAAGTAATAGAAAATTTTTAAAAATTTAAATATTTTGTCAATTTTCATAAAATACGAGTATAATAAATATTTTTACACCTTCAATTTTTCATTAGAATGCATTTAAAATATATAAAAATAAAATTGTTTGCATTTGTGACAGTTAAGAAGTGATTCAGAAAGCGGGGTATCTGATTAGGTTTATCATTAAATGCTGCTGTACTGTTTATTTATTAAAACTTCGGAATATTTGAAAAAAAATGTTATTAACCTGCAATCTAAAAATGTTTTTGAAATCAGATCACAAATTAATTCAAGACCTGCTCTATGACTCACAACTCACAAGGAATATTGTCAATATCAAATCATCGAAATTTAAAAATGATCTGATAACTTTTACTTAAGTTAAGAGAATATAAACAGAGAGAGTTATAAAAGAATGAGATGGAAGCTGAAGAGAATTTGTAATTCACTAAGTACATAATCCACTTAAAAATTATTCTAAGATTAAATTTAAAGAATGAATTGAAAAACAACAGTGCATAATTGCCTCACTTTTATAAAATTTGATAAAGATAACTTTGATGTCAATGGAAGAATTTCCTAATAGGAGAACAATATTGGATAACTAAAGTTTATTATTTTTACTTAAGTAAGTCTTAAAAAAACATGAACATTTTAAAAATTTGAATCTGTACCTTGCCTTAAAATCAGGAAAATCATAAAAATTTAAATAATCCGGAAGTTAAGAAATTTTAAATAAATTCATCTATTACAATATTTGGAATTTTAAAATTTGAATTTATCAATTGTCAATTTTATGACAAAATTAAATGTCAATCAAACTAATATTATATGTCAATCAAAACTAATTTAAATTTCTAATTTTCATTTCACGTTCTTGTGACTTGAGCACATATTTAAATCAGTAAAATAACTTGTCAAATGTAATTTTATTCAAATTTATTTTATTATTTGTTTTTTTTTAACTATGTATTTATTTTTTTTTTTGAATTTTTAATAGTTTTAATCAAGTAAATAAATCTTTAAAACAATTTTATTTAATCTATTATTTAGAAAGTTTTTTTTTTTTTATAAGAAACGTCAAATTCTATATTAATTGCACATAAATTATAACGAATTCATTTGTTTTTATTGTACGTATTTAGAAGAAAAAATAAGATTTCCTGCTTTTATTTAAAAAAAAGTTTTTCCCAAAATTATTTGCAATAAAATAAAAAATTAAAAAAAAAACAACAGCATAGAATAATAAATTTCCAATTATATTTACGAAATAACGGGAAAAAAAAAATTCATATTAATTTTTACATTTGTCATGTAATGTTGGTAGCTCTGACATAAATTTTAAATGCAAACAACTAAATAGAAGGAGTAGTTCAAATATCAAAGAATATAAAATGCAAAAAAACAAAAAAAAAAACTCTAACCAACCAACCAACAAAATTTGTATGATTGACAACACTAATGTTTGAAGATGTTGTAAACAGTTAATTTTATATATTACTTTTTTTTTTTATATATAGAGTTTTTACAAATGACAAGTATTTAAAAAAATGACATGTGAATTCACAAATCAGATGATTCCTAAACAAAAGAAATAATTTTTATAGGTCGTTAAAAAATCTTTACAAAATTAAAAAAAAAAAACAGTATGACTTATATAAACCGATTATATTTAGCAAATACAACAACCTACTATTTAACTATTATTATCATAAATTATTTTTCATTTATTTTATTGTCATTGTTTTGTTTGAATAAAATTAATGAGTTTTAATAAAAAATATTAGTCAGTTTTTTTTTTAGGTAATTTTATTTATCGTTTATTCAATATTAAAATTTGTAAGTTAGTACAATTTGTTGATTATATTATGCATTGACACTTAGGTGGTGAGCTACTTAACAATTAGTAGATTCAAAATTCTCTGTCAGCATATTTTATCACGTTAAGATCTTAAGAAGATCTGAAGAAGAAACTCGACTTTTAAGCTTTTAATCCAATTTGGTGATACAATACAAATTTAAGATTCGGTAATTGCATACTTAAAGGCGTCAATTGAGTAAAAGTTAATAAATATGAACCTGTAGAACCCTATTTTATAGTTACCCCAATAAAATCAATATTTAATTACAGGTGACATTATTTTTACCCAAGACCCAAGAAATATCCTTCATTTAGGAATGCAAAAAAATTCTTACAATTTAAATAAAGAAATGTCAAAATTTGACAATAATTGTCAAAAAAATACTGAACGGTATACAAATTTTATGTCTAAATGTATTGAAAATTTTTTTGTAATTTTGTTTAGAGTTATGACAGATGAACTTTTATTTGAAAAAAACGATAAAAAATATTACTCAAATTTTTTTTTTATTTAACTTCATAATAAATAACTACCTTAAAAATTTTACAAACTATTATTTAAATGAGCGTTAACAACAATGCAATTGTTAAGTAGCTAAAATTTGTTAGCTATTTTTTTTTTGATTTAATATTTTACTTAGGAGGTAAAATAATTAAAAAAAAAAGTTAAAGAAGCATTTTAAAAATAACTACAAAAAAAAATAAATTAAATAAATGTATTTTCTAGATTTATTTTCATTGCAAAATAATTTATAAAAGAAGGAAAAAAGTATGAAAAATTTATATTATAATATGTAGACTTCAATATAAATATGAGGAAATTGTAAAAATATAAGTTTGAAGCGCTTGTATGTAAAATTATTAGATTATTATGCAAATATTTCTGCTTAAAAACTGATAATTAGTTAAAATGCGGAAAAAATATAATACATTACAATTTTTTATTAATCCTACCGTATATAATAAAAAAATTGCATTAATTTGAAATATTAATTGATTTAAAGCATATATTAGGTGAGCATTTATAATCAAATTTTGTATGGCCGCACCAGTCTTCTAATTTATGATAATAATTTATTTATTTTGCAATTCAATACGATGTAGTTAATGAGTGAAGCATGTATCTTTCCTTTTCTGACGAAGAAGGATATGAAAATTGTTTATTAATTTATAAGTAATATATAATTTAGACATGATATTAAATAAACGTTTTAAAACTTATTAACATGGTTTCTATCTTCAAGACTAAAACCAAAGAAGGTCTGCAAATTTTTAAAAAAATTTTTCAAAAAAACGTTTCATATTCTATTAAATCCCTTTTTAAATTAATTTACTAGGTATAAGCTGCAGACAACTTCATTTTAATTAAGAAAATGCAAAAACCGTTATTTGACTTAACTTTATTAAATCAATTTAACATTTCTATTAAAATATCTATTATAATAATATCTGCATTAAAATTTTCATTTAAATTCAATCAATTATACAATCCAATAGTATTTTTAATTAATTTCCCACAAAAACTTAAAAACTTCCCTGAAAACTAAATCTAATTTATTACGAACCCCTTTTTTTTAACTCTATTTTAAGAAAATATGTCATTAAAATTGTATATAATAAATCTAAATTCAAAATTCTTTTTTCCTATAATATATTATTATTATATCTTATTTGAGAAAATCTTTGACTATAAGACAATAAAATTTTTGCAATTTAATAGTTAAATGAAAAACGTTTAACTTTAAATCAAAAAAAAAACTAAAACACAAAAGAAAATAAAAATATGAGGAAAAATCCAAACGTTTTTCTCACATTTAAATCATTTTTCATGTTAGATAATCTTGTAGCCTATTTGTACTTTATTTTACATATTTATTAGAATTATTTCTAGTGTAAGTGTTAACTATTAAAGATAATAGTACTTGTTAACTGATTGTTCTTTAAGATATTAGTTTTTCATATTCTTGAAATTTATTTTTGTTTTAACATTTTCAATTTAAAATTGAGAAAATTCTTAAACATTTTATGGAGTATAATTAAAATTATGGGATTTGGTATTTTAAAGTAGCTTTAAGTTGGTAATTGGTAACTTGTAAATATCATAGATTGGTATGTGATGAATTGTTGAAAAAATACTAGGTTAAGGAACTTAAAACTCTTTTGCAGAGCACACTGGCCACGGCTATTGAGTAGCTCTAGGCATAAAATTAGATAAGGTTTTTAATGTGAAAAACCTACTTCAATATAGACTAAAAGCTCAATCGAAAATATAGTATAAAAGATACTAAAGATTCTTTTAGTTTACAGTCAGCTTTAACGGCGTAATCCTCAATCATTGAACCCTTCCTAAAGTAATTTATAACTATTCAATTTTATTACCGTATTTTTATTAGATTTTTTTTACCCTATTTCACAAAATTGATGGAAAATACAAAATATATCGAATTGAAACCAATTTAACTCAAATTCGAAATGTGTATTATGCTTCATTAACTAACAGCCCAATTCGAAAAGTATCTTTAGATATCAATTCTAACCATGGTAAATTTTTAAAATACGTAAGTAAGTATATCTAAAGAAAATTAAAAAAAAAAAAAAACTCATTTTTGTATTGATTTTCAGTTAAACCGTTAGAATTCAACTCTATCTAAAAAATCTGTCTTAAAAAATTGTATCTTAAGTATTTTTGTATCTTTTTGAAAAAATTTTTTCTTTCATTTAGTTATTCTTTTGTTTTAAAAGTTTTGTGTCCAATTTTTTTTTTAAAAAGGTTTTGTGTTAAACTGTTGGGAACAGTTATTACCCTTTTGTTTTTATAAACTACAGATATTTTATCTAAAGATATTATTTTCAAATAGAATAGATTTTGATATTTGGAATGCGATGGTAATACATTGTTAAAAAAATTTTAGTTTTTTTTGAATAAGAATTAAAAGTTTTTTTACTAATATCAAATAAAAAGTTAGGTGCTAATTAGTTTTGTCGTAAGACTAACAATTGTAAAGAATATAATATATGTATGTATATATTCATATACCGCTTTTGAACTGTTTTTTACTATGTCGTTTATTCATTTACAGATCGTTATCAATTACCGTTAATTCATAAATTTACATATTTTTTTTTTTATTGAATTTTGATGTGAGATACAGTATCGGAAAAAAATTTTTGAACAAATTTGAATAATTTTACAATAAAGATATACAGTAGATTTCTATAAGTAAAAATTACATATTTAATTAAAAGTAAGCAATTTATTATCAAAGGCATAGCCTGTGTTAAATAGATTCTTCTCTACGGTAGTGAAACATTTAGTCTTCAAGTATAGTCTCCAAGTATTTGAAATGCCTCCAAACTATTTAAAATATAAGATGGCCCAGGAGATTTTTTTTCAAATAAGGAAATACTGAGAATATCGGGGCAGGAAACTATTCTCTGCCAAATAAAGAGAAAAAAATGGAGATGGATTGGTTATACACTTCGAAAAGTGTCAGAAAACATCGCGCACCTGGCACTAGACTAAAATCGACAGTAAAAAAGAAGTGTGGTTAGACCTAGGATAACTTGGAGTAGTTCATTTGCTAAGGAAATTTAGAATAGTGGCAGAATGTGGGCAGAAGGTAAACAACTAGCTAACAAGAGATTGTGATACAGAAGCTTTGTGGAACCAACAGAACCAACATATTTTCCTATAAGTTATAAAAATCATTCAAAGCTGAATCAGGAGTTTATCTAGACAATGTAATACTACAAGCCTACTTATGATTACAGGAATAGCAGGACAGGACGAAACAATCTAATTGCAAGAGATTGATCTTAGATATTTTAAATGAAAATTATGTAAATCTAAAAACCAAATATAATTTCAATTAGCCTCGCGTACCTTTTTTTTGTCCAACACTGTAGCCATTTTTGCTTATTATCTATAAATTTTAGATTCCTTCATGTAAATCATCAAAAGCACTTTAGAAGAATTTTCATTCAAGATTAAAAAATGAATGAATATGTGTTTTTTTTTGTTTTTAAAATTTAATTGTGATTTCCCGAGTTAAGACCCAAATTTTTTTAAAATCGAAAAAACAAAATCCCATTTATTTTTTTAATGACAAATTTTCGTGTGACAATTTGTCTAATTTGTTTTATTTTCGGCACATTTTTTTTTTTTTTTTTTTTTTTTTTATAATAAAAGAAAAGTTAACATCAAAGGGAATTGGGTGATCATTAACGGTAGAAAAGATGTAATTAATACCATGTAATAAACTGGTAAGATTTTTTTTCTGTGTGTATTAAAGATGTTAAATGATTAATTATAATGTAGTTTGTAAAGGTTTATATTTAAAAGGAAAACAAATAAGATACTTATTAATTTAATAACAAAATGGAATTTTTAATGGATGAAACATTTTTTTGTTTTAAGTTTTGGGAAATAAATTTTGACAAATTTTTATTTATTATTTTTAGTAAATTTAAATTTGTAACGGTAGTTAATGTAAAGTTTTTTTTTTTTTTTGAAATTAATGATGTGATTGTGAATTTGAATGATTATCTGGATGTAAAGTGGTAATAAGTTGTTTGTAATTGGGTTATAAATTATAATGGTAATGTGTAAAAGTTATTAAATGCATTAAATGGTGTTAAAAGTTTTAAATAGTAACTCTATTTAAAATTAGTAGTTAATATGAAACTTTAACTATAATTTTGTAAATTTGAGCTCTATCGCACCAACAACTTATCACTAATCGCATAATTTTGAGGTCCCACAACTTTATTCAAATTTTGTTGTACCAAAACCCCATTTGACAACAAACCAATAAAAATTGATTAGTAAAAAGTAGTCATTTATTAAAAAATGAATACTTGATTAGATTAGTGATAAGTGGTTGCTGCAATAGGGGTTTGCTATATTCAAAAAAATTTAGGACATGATAATAATTTTCCTAAGAAAATTAGCTTCAAAGATATTCTAAAATTACTTTAAAACCTTGGGAAGGTTAATTGGTACTCAAGAACCAAATTAAGCAAGGTACTTAAAAGTAATCAACTTTTATAAATTATTTACAATAATTTGACATATGATGTATTCATCAAATAACATGATCATCTATTTTTTACATAATTAATTAATAAAGAATAAAGCTAATTAAAAATTTTGTTTTTCAGCTATTGTAATATTGTAAATTTAATTAACAAATTTTTTTTAATTAATTAATTACAAATAACATTTTTTTTCAAAATACTCTCAAAATATTTCTATTTAAAAAAAAAAAAAAATTCTTTAAAAGAAAATTCCTCTAAATCATTTAAAACACTTCAAAATCTTATTACTTTACCCTGTAAATTTTTTATAATAAGATTCAATTCTTGAGCTAATCAAGGTTGTCAAAGATCATTTCATTATTTAATTATTTATTTATTTTTTTAAAATTAAAAAAAAAAAAACCAACCAAATTAATTAATTCAAAATTAAATATATTTCTTCTCTAATTACAAATTTCCAATGAATCACCTTCCTTGAATCACAGAAAACAATCAATTACAAAAGAAACCATAACCTATACTGTATATAATTATTTTTCAATATTAAATTTAATGTCAAAAATGTCTACTATAAAAAAAAACCACCAACTGAACCACTTTAAAATCATAGATGAAATATGACATTATTATTTAAAATAATCGTTAATCAAAGATTTTCATTTCATTTGATATTTACAATTTCATACATATGTATGTAAGTATGTATGTACGTATGGTAACCTTGCTATTGGCAAATTATAATAATTTTATAAAATAATATTTAAAACAAAATTTTACAAAACTCCTACATATAAAAATATTAAATTTGTCACATCTTTTATTACAATGGTATCACCATGGTAACCAAACTGTATAATAATAATTCTTCAAAAAAATAAAATTGAATTAAATTAAAATTGTCAAAGAATGACAATAAATAAATAAATCAAATAAAAAAAAGAATTAAAACAAAATTGACAAATTTAATTTAATTTCAAAAATTCACCTTTAAAAAAAGCAAATTCAAATAAAAATTTCAACTTCACAAAATAATTGGATCAAGAAAAAAAATTATAAAAAAAATTAAGTGTGACTTTATCATTATTTTATAGAATGATTGACTGTCCAAATGACTTATTAATTTATTTGTGTACTTGTATTTAGGTACAGGGTGTTTCATTTTAATTTAATAATTTTTTCATAGAGAAGAAGCGATTGAAGAATACAAAATATTATGCTTAAAAACCACTGTATTATCTCTCCTAAAATTTCTGTGTTGAAGATCAGTGATCGTGTTGGTGAAGATTGGTGATTTTTAGATTTAAATTAGTAATCTTCGATAAACGACAAGAGCGTTCGAAAATGTGAAAATAAAGATCACTGGTCGTGTTGGTAAAGATCGGTGTTCTTGAGATTTTGAACAGTGATATTCGATAAACAAAGGCAGCTTTCGAAAATGCGAAAATAAAGATCACTGATCGAATGGGCAATAATCGATGAGCTTCAGACTTAGACCATTAATTTTCAGCAAACGAAGAAGCGTTCGAAAATACGAAAATGAAGATCACTGATTGTGATGGCAAAGATCGATGATCTCTAGACTTCGCTCACTTATCATCAGTAAACGAAGAAAGCGTTCGACAAGTTATAGAGGATACTAAAATTCTAAATACAGCTTAGTTTACAGTTTAAAACCAAAAAATTCTTCACTTTTGAATTAAAGCTTTAAATTATCGGAAGAATTATAGTTCAAATTCTAAGTTTTATGCTCTAGATTTTCAATACCTAACAAATTGGTTTAAGCGTTTACCAGTGCGAATTTTTAAGAATATTCTTCCAAAAAAACATGACTAACGTTACATATCATGAGAGAAAATATTGCTGAACGCCATTTCGAAAAAAAAAAATTTTTTGAATTTTTAAATGAAAACGTGATTTACTGATTTACGACTCCTTATTATATAATTGATCGTATACATATGGCATTAGTAATTGTGAAGTGCGGGTGGTTTTAAATCAAATCTTTAATCAATTGATTCAATCAATTTCAGTTTTAAATTTTTATATTTTTCTGAAAGAAAAAGAGACTCAAATTTAAAATATAGCCTTCTAATGGATGGCATAGAATGATTACAAATCAAGTTATAAATAAGTATTTGCAGAGTAAGTGGTTAAAAAATTAAAGATTTAAAAAAAAAAGAGTAAGAAAATAATTGGATTAATATTTTGCACCCGTTTTTTGTGTTTTTTCTTTAATGATATGACAATATGATTTATATAAACCTATTAAAATTTCAAATTTGCCATTTGAAGCACGCAAGACAATTGTGTTTTTTTTGTAAATTGGATCATGTAGCGAATATATATATGTACTGTAAATTGTTTAAGCACATGCGCAAAAGTATAACAATACAATATGTACTTAAATGTTAAATTTTGAGAAGTTTTAGCTTTTTTTTGATTTTATCGTATTAAGACGAACACTATTGTAAATTAATTCAAAATAATTAATTCTCAATAAGAACTTAGTTCAAAATTTAACAAGTGGAGTAATTGAATTGATTATTAGAATTAACAATTTTGGAAATCGGTGTGATCTGTTAAAAATTTAAGAAAGAAATTTCAAATGTAAATAGATTTAATGTGTTTAACAGAATCTGTTTTTATGACCAAAGACTTATTAAAGAGAAGGTTTTTATTTTTATCTATAGGATGTAAGAACCCTGTTTTTTGGGAAGAATTTTGTCAATTATGCAAATAAAAAATAATAAAATTGAAACTAACATTAACAGATTTTGAATGTTAATACCTTTATTGTGAATCAAATATGTTTTAAATATTTAAAGGAAGTACCGTTGATTGATGATTTAAAGGAAGTACCGTTTAATTTTCGTACAATTTAGGGTTTTTGTCCTTACTAAATATCGAATTGATTATTGATAAATAGCGCTAATAATTGGTTTAGTTAACAAGGGAAAAAGATTTATATTTTAATTCCGGACGAATCAATTCTCCAGGTTTTTACTTCTAGACTAAAGCTAGATATTTAGTTTAAAGTTCCTGTGGTTTTTTTTTAATTAAACTTTAAAGAAGAATAAAAGAAATTTATGCGATTTAATTAAAAAATTCCATTTTCTTAAGTCGGAAAAACCCAAGGCTATTAAACTTTTGGCGGGCTTCCTTAATTTAATTATTCTTAATTATAAAACAATTTTTTTCAATATTAACAATTTCAATATTAGTTTTTTTTTTATAAATAATTTAACTTCCTATTCAAATATAAAAACTTACATATAATTAACTAAAAATTATCTACATATTAAAATTAATTTAATTACTTATTAAAATGTTTATTTCCTTAAATTGTTTTTATATGCGCAAGTTAAATTTAAATACAATAGAATTATAAAATTTATGTTTAATTAAAAATTGTAGTGTGAAATTATAAACAAATGACGGTTTTATTCATTTAATTTTAATATTATGTATAAATGTTACAATTGTTTTCGAATTATATGAGGAATTTAAATATATAAATTCCAAAATGTTAATTAATTTTTTTTTATTAATTATTATTACGATTCCTGAACTAATTATTGTATTATATTTTATTAGAGTAAATAAAATATGTAAACTAGTTTAAAATTAAAGTAATTAAACTAGTTCGAAATTATATTATTTGATTCAGAACTATGATAATATTATCATTAAGGAAGTCAGTTTGTTTTAAATACAACGGGGTATCAATTAATATTAGTAAAATTATTTGAACTTAGCTTATTTAAAGACGTTCTGTTCACTCACATTTTTCGATGTAAAAAACTTTAAACTTATGGCAGTATTTGAGAGCTGCAAGAAGTTAATGAGCTGAGCCTTTTGATAGGCAGATAATATTTCACACTGAAATGATTTTTATACTATCCCCATATCTATTCATAGGTAATTAGAATATACAACTATTAGGTCACAGTACCTTGAATTTTAGGGTGGTTGAAAACTAAACATCCTCATCTGTACAGTTCGTCAGCTGCCTGAGCTTCTTCCAGTTTGGATGGAACTCTAACTAACTAAAAGCAAGTATTTTTTAAAATCAAACTTATAGGAACAGCTCTCTAATACAAATGTACAGTTTGGTTCTGACATAGGGATTAAGAAAAAATCTTAATGAATCTGGGGATTATGGATCATGAGTATGAAGGGGAAGAAATAGATGTAAATATTCTCCAATACAATAAAATACAGATAGCAAGTTGTATTGAATTTAAATCACTAATTACCTTTTAGCATCACAGAGTTATAGAATGTTATTTTACGCACCTTCAAAATTTCAAATTTAATCTAATCAATTCATAAAACTTAATTTTAAAATTTAATTTTATTTAAATGTAATGCACTAGGTTTCTTATAAAACCTATTTTGTTATCACCTGTTGATTTGGGTACCCTTTTATTTTATTTTTTTTAATTTTTCTTATTCAAATTTACCTGTGTTCCGAAAAATTTTAATTGAACCACTCCTACGGTTTTTTGTTTTTTAATGTAATTTTTATTATGTAACACCAATTTGTATAAGAAAACAAAAGACACCCAAAAATATTAAAAAATTAATCAGAAGATTTTCAAATGTTTAAGCTGTTTTTTTTTTTTTCTTTTTTTTTTTTTATTGGCAATTATGAGATCCGTTCTGTTCAATATTAGATATTTCGTAATCATTAATGTAAAAATTTTTCGGGTATTTAAATTTCGAAATATTTAAAATAATTTTTTTTTAAAAATCATTTAAATTTTAAACCTCACTTATAGAATTGATTTTAAAATTTTTTCTTATCTTTAAAAGGTAAATTGAAGTTTATCATAGTAGAAAAAAATTAAAATTTGAATTTTTCATTATCTATATTTGAAACCTGCTCATAATTTGAATAGACGCAGGAAGGTATGCTGCTGTTTACTTTGTCTTATAAAATAAAAGAAAAATAGAAATATTTAAATTTTATTAAAAAAGGTTCAGAAAAATATTAATATTTTGTTATCAGAATATCTTAATGGGGACTGGATTATATAGAGTTACCGAATAAATTTTAAAATTAATATATTTTAGATTAATAATGAATTTTATATAGCGTTGTCATGGTTACAGTGTATTTTTTTCAAATTAAATTATTTTAATCATCAAGAAGAGCTGAGAACCAGAGTAGCATAACTACCAAAAAAATTAAAGAAAAGAGGCAAGAGTTAGGCTACTTCCAACCTAAACAAAAATTTCGAGGATGGCTTAGGTCAAAAAAAATACCACAAATGCAACCAGAAATTGATCTCAAGTATACAGCCTGATTTTATATCAAATTTTTATGCGATTTATGGAAACATTTTTTTGGAGAGTTATGTCACTTCGGTTCTGAGCCGCTAATATTAATAAAAATAGAAAACTCAATATTTGCCCCTTGAAATATGCAATTTTTAAAATAATAATGTACTTGGAGATGAAGTGGCAAAGTTCATGGTCAATTAAAAGAAACAGTATATTAACTATACAAATTACCTTGGCGACCAAATATAATGTAATTATGAAATATATAATAAGAATAAAGTAAATAATATATTAATGAGTTTCTAATGGTCCTGATGGTGTTAGATAGTGTAATATTAATAAATCCAATGTGATTATGATTTAAATGTGAATCTATTGGAACGTATTTGTGTTTTCTAAGTCAATCTTCCTCTCTCATAATTTTAGTAATCTTATTTAATCATATTTGAAATATTTATGTAGGATTTGGTTTCGAATATTTAAGAACTTTGTAAGGTTATCTTTAAAAACTGTTTAATTACTGTAGCTATGTATTATTCATATATGATTACAAAACGTGCTTTGGGGCTACATTTGCACCTTCATTTAATTTGTTTTTAAAGGTTTATAATACTAAGCCCCACTTGTCTCCTAAATAGGTACAATATAGAGGTATATTTTAATAGAAGTATCTTTGCCCATAAACATATATTATAAGCGTTAGCGACTTCCATAAAACTCATTTCTGAAAGTAAAGCATAAGACTTTTAATGAGTGGTTTCTTTTCACTTAGGAGTGCAAATTAATCTCAAATGACAACTGGAAGGCGAAGCATATAATCTAATTTTCTGGAAATATGTTTATAATAAAACCGTGAATTCTCAAAAAATAATGCGTAGGCTTAACTTGCTTCCGATCACAAACAATAAATTTTTTCAAAATATAAAATTGAAATTAAATATTTTATAATAATAATATATATATATTAAAATTTAAATAAAGTTTTATATTATTTTATAGTGTTGGCTGAATATCGTTTAAACAGGTGTATTAAATTTAGTCCAGTTTTAGATAATATTATAAATTAATTATCTTCAACTTTTTTTTTTTTTAATTTTTTTTGAAAAGAAAAAAGGTGGATTTTTTCATTAGTGTTAAAAATTTATGAATTGAATGAACTCATTGAATAAATTTAATCAATAGAAGTTTTTTAATCTTAAACGCATTGATTTGAAGTCAATAAATTGAATTTTTTTTTAAATTAAAATAGACAAAAAAAAAAATTAAATTAAAAAAATTTAATTGAATTTTTTTAATAAATATTAGGTTGAACGAAATTTATTTTTTTCTTTGTAACATTGCGGATTGGGGTTTTTTTTTAATCAATGTCGGTTAAAATTTACGGTATTAGAATTTTATTTAATTAAATTTTTTTTTTTTTTAAGTAGAACAAAGACCAATGACAATGGTCTTCATAAAAATGTTAGAATAATTTAAAAACAAATAAAAACATTGTTAAAATTTTAAAGAGCACAGCTAATGGTCAATTTATATTAAAATATTATACACTATAAATGCTATTATAAAATTTTCGATCTTGAAATTTGTTAAAAATTAATAAAACTAGTCAAAAGTGACGATTTTTTACTAAAAAAAATGCAAAAATATAGGCAGTATTAGTTAAATATACTTTGAAGGTCATTTTAAGGTCAAAATTACTATTTTAACTTTTTACAATGTTTTAAAATAATTTTTTGGAAATTTATACGATTGTAACTTAATCGAATCAATTGCATGCTCTTGATTTAGAACCATTTCAAAGTGTTGGCATATGCACTTCGCTTTTAATAGAAGCTCCTTTTTAGGTCAGGGGAACAAATAATTTATAAATTGTCCTTTAGGACTTCTTTGAATTCGCACAATATGAAGTAATTCTGAATCAAATCTATTGGTAAATAACAATCCACGGAAGGCATTTCAGCGGGAAAAAACTAGAGTAAAGTGAAATGTTTAAATAAAATTTTTTTATTTCTTATTTGTTTAAAATTTCACTTTCTTTTGTCATTTTTTATCACTTTTTCTGTTCCAAATTATTTATTAACATAACTTTTAACTTTTATTTTCTTTTTCTTCCTTGTTTATGCGTTTTTTATTAAATTAATAATTAAAAATATTTACAAAAAAAATAAACAAGTGACACCTGAACCAAATATTTAATGATCTTTGTCTCTCAGATCATAAAGATGACCCATTTGTTACATTTATAACAACAACTCATTAAGATGCGCGAAAACAATTTTAAAGAAGTCAAAATTTAAGTCAGATTATAATTAAATTAAAAAAACTTTTAACGAATTTTCACTTAAAGTCCAAAATTAAAACAAGTCTTGATATACTTGGACAAAGTTAAATAAATGAATTCAAAGTGTCAACCATGTTAAAAAGCGCAGACAAATAAAATTCAAGTTTTTTTTTAATTAAAAAATTATTAAAACAACTAACACTTTATTAACACAATGCTCGAGTCTCTTTTAACACCTTTTTTCGTTTGACCTTACCAAAACAAGTTAAAAAACTTTTTTTTAAACAATAAACAATGGTTGTAGACGCATAAATAGTCACACTTTGATTTTTTTTTAATTTAAAAATCAAATAAATTAAAACTATAAAAAAAAAAACTAAATAAAAAAATGATGGACAGTGAAATTCTTTCTTTTTTGTTTTGATTTTAATTAAAAAAAAATTGTTCAAATATTTGATTAAAAATTATAGAACATGCATTTTAAAGTGCTAAATTGTTTATGTAAAGTTAAAAGTTTAAGTGGTATTTTTAATTGAGAATTAAATATTTATTTAAAATATCATTAAAGTTAAAAAGTTTTATAGTGTTTGTTTCTGTTTCCGATTACTTGTAAATAACTTAAATTTCCCAAATTTTAAGTAATATAAATTCTTTTCCCAGTAAACCTGGAATTACCTTTAACAGATAAGATATATAACAGATTTTTCTTTAAAAATTCAAATTTATATTCATTTTGTGACATTTTCATGTAAAATTTCTGCAAATAAAAATATTTTATTAAAATAACGGGTTTTCCAAAGAGAATAGTACAATTTAAAATGGTTACCATGGCTACACTGCGTATTAGTTTTTAACATTAACACGAATTTCGTATGACATTTGTGTATAGTGGGCTACGCCTTTAATCATGGAAAAATACTCGAATTCAACAACGTTTAGAAATATTGTTAAATTGTTTTATCCAAGTCAGTGTCCATTTGTGTATACTGCAGAGAAGAATTCATCCAAAAAAAATACAAATTTATCGTTTCCACGTCGTTCTGAACAATTAAATCTTCCTCAAACCACTACATGAAGAATATTAAGAAAAGTTTTGGGATGTACAAAATTCTACTAGTTTAAAAACTGAAGCAATCAGATCACTATAAACGTAGTGTATTTTCTGACTTTGTTCTTGAACAACTTGAAAATTATGAACATTTTTATCAGTAAGTACTGAGAACTGTTGGTGGGGATCATTTAAATGATATTCCGTACATTGGCATAATTGAACCTTTCAAATAAAAAAAATATATTGAATAAAATGCTTTAGAAATTTAAACTCATTTTCAGTCATAGAGTGATTCAGGAAAATATTCTGACAATTTTAGTTCTATTCTTGATTATTCGAATTGCTCTTTGACACTCTATAATACTTCCATACTATACCTACTCAAAAAAAAATTTTTTCTTTAATCTCATTTATACTTTAACAAAATTTCTTCAATAAATACATAAAAACAACTGTCTTTTAAAAACAATTTCCAACTAAATTTCGTCTTCTAAACTTTTAAATAATTCTAAAGTCAAACTTTTCAAAATTAATCTTACAAGTAATTTTCGTGACTGCATACGATATTTTATTTCATCGATGATTTTGTAAAAGTACTTTAAATTTTGTATCGGAAATTGACATCTAACCGAAAGTGTCAAATTCAAAGTACATAATCATAGTAATTTATTAAATTAATTTTAACAAGTAATTTAATCCTTATTTCTTAAAAATTCATTTCTTGATTCATAACTAAAAATAATTCACCTTATTTTTTGTAAATATTATTTTATTTGATCATGGATTATTTGTACTGCAGATTTATTTTTTAAATAAAATTAAATATTTAAAATATTTACTAATTTTTGCAATACTAGTAATAAATAGTACGATTTCCGTAATACTTTGATAATAATTGATTTTTTGTTTTAAACAAATTATTTATAAACGATATCATAGTGTAAAAAATAAATCACCTGCTGTAAAATACATCTAATAATTCACTCCAGATAAATTTCATACAAATAATCATTTATAATTTCATATTTTTCGGTGGTTTTACAACAGTGTAAACATAATACAAAACAACTGTTATCACAGTAAGTGGCATTTTTAAACGTCAAATAGAAAAATATTAAAAATCATTTAGGTTAAATATCCAAAATGAATTTTTGGATTAAAAGGGAATATTCTCATTTGTCAAAAATCCAAATATCAAAAATCAAAAAATTTTTGACTTTTGATAAAAGCATAGACACAAACACATCTAAAAGTAAAATGGAATTTTTCTATAATAGATTTGGTCAGTCGGTCACCTAAATAAAATGAAAAGAAAATGGCAAAAATGAAATGAATTATAAAATATCATTGTGGTTAATATAATAATTTTCGAATTATTAATTATGAAAATAAATTTATTAAATATATTTTTTTTATTTATTATTTTATTTTTTCTATTATTAATTTTTTTGCCTTTGTTTTGAATTTAAACTTTAATGTATGCATGCGGTGAATGCGGCGCGCGAATATAAGCGCGTTATTTTTCTAATGTCAAAATTTATATAAAGAAAATAAATATTTTTTTTTTTGTTTGTTTTTTTATTTGTAATTTATGCCACAAGTTGTGTTTTTTCACTTGTAAAAATTGATCGGTCATTTCATGAAACGATATGTGGGTTGAAAATTATTTTAAAAAAAAACTTGACAACAAAAAAAATCTAAATTAAATACGATTGGTTTTAAGTGATTTTTCATTTAGGTATGATATGTGAGTATATATATATATACTTTACATAATATACTTATATATCATATTTATACCATATAATATAAATAAAATTCCTTAAAAAAAGTTTAATACCAAATAAAAAATTACAAAAAAAAAAACATTATTAAATGGCATTAGCAATTTGTTTATGAATAAATCAAATATTGATAGAAAATTTATTAGCAACAATGTTGTACGACATGTTTTTTTTCTTACATATCCATATATGTTGTATGTTGTTTGTATATTATATGATATTATTTAAATAAATAAATTAAATGTTGCTAGTTTTTTTTTTTAAATATTATTTAATTTTAAGTTATAGGTTATTTTCAAATGGGGGATTATTTGAGTTAAATTAAATTTATATTGACTTAAAATTGTGAGGATTAAATAGAATTATACATTTGTTTGTATTATGTATATTAAATTTAAAATATTTGATCGGATTTAGAATTAAAAAAAATTTATATATAAATAAATAATAAAAAAGTATTAAAACATTTGAATTAGATATTAAATATAGTTGGATTATTTATAAAATATGTATACATTAAGTTAATTTTATAATTATATAAATATGTTAGCAGTTTATATTGGTTACGTTATTATAGAAATTTAAATTTAGAATTGTCAAATCACAAAGTATTTAAAATTGGACTGCATTGAACCATATATAGAGTCAAAGAATCAATAGTACAGGGTGGCGCAAAACGACCGATATGGTTTGAATGTTTAATAACTTTTTAAATTTATTAATATTTTTTATTTTTATTTCAGAATTTTGTGAAGAAAACTGGGGAATTGGAAATGGAACAGTACACAACAGAACAGCGATAAAAAATTACGAAAAGTTATGAAAAATATAGAAAATTTAAGACGTTTCTACATGTTATTCAGGGTGGCACAAAACGACCGATATGGTTTGAATGTTTAATAACTTTGCGAAGCGAAACCGAAAATAGTCACCACTTGCGGGATATAATTTTTCAACTTAAGCTAAATATATTCCACGTTAAAATACTGTATCACAAACAAATAATAATAATAATTAACCATTAAATAAAAAAGTGATTCAACATTCAAACCATTATAAATTAAACTATTCAAACCATAACGGTCGTTTTGCGCCACCCTGTATAAATTGTTTTCAATAGAACTTTTGCACTTTTAAGTTCTGAATATTTTTTAGGTATTAAATTTTTAATTAAAAGCGAATTAAAATATGTTATATTTTAAGGAGTAAAAAAAGTTTTCATGGGACTTTTTAATCCAAATTGACTATAGATTTGCTGGAATTTAATTAGAACTACCTATCTTTGCCCTAGTTCAAGGAATATGACTGATAAGTAGTAATTTATTTTCTACTAAAATTTTAATTGTAAAAAAATTTTTTTTGCTAACTATAGAATCTGTACCAGTACTTGTTTTTGTATGTAATATTAATATATTTGTTAGTTAGTGTTCAATCGCCTCAGTCATCTGTTAAAATATTTTATGAGTCACATTTTATGAAAATTCTATTTACTTAGTTATTTACATGTCAAAAAATAATACCAGTGGAACCCACCTATTAAACTCTCTAAAATTTACACTTTACAAGCTTCATATGTCATTTGTCAAATACATTTAATCTCAATTTAAGTATATTCTGTTAATCAATTCTAAGTTTAGTTTTATAATATGTTACAATGTAAGCAAGACACTTGTCTAATAAAATAATATAAATATGGTATTGAGTTCAGATACTGCCATATCAATTATTTATAAATATTTTCTGAATATTCCGAACATTCAGAATGAATAAATGAAAATATCAATTATTTAATAAAACCATATAAAATTCAATAACAAAATTTGTATACAATGTATAACAAATAAACAATGTATTAAAAACATATATGAAATTCTTACATTAGTCAGGGTCAACTATGTCTATAGTTTAGTTAATATTAATTTATATTTACAATTCAATCATAAATTTTCCAATTAAATGCATAAATTGTTGAAAAAAAAATTAATTTAAAATTAATAAATAAATTTTCCGCTTTAATACAAATTAAAATTTTAATTTAATTTAATTTTTTTTTATTTATTTTCCATATTTTTTCGCCAATACGATTAATAATATATGACATTTTTTTTTGACATTTTTATATATAAACAGTTATTAAATACAAACAGTTATGTTTGTTAATTTCAATTATAACTGTAATAAAAAAAATAACTAAATTTTAATTTTTTTTTTTTATTATTATATCTAATTCTCATCTAATTTTACAATTCCACATTTTTATTTTAAACATTTTTTAAAAAATTTAGCAAAAAATATATTATACATATGAAGTGTCAGTGAGTCCGACCATCAGTCCGTATGTTTACAAACTTTTAAACCGTTTCAAAAAAAGGAAAAGTATCTTTAATTATCGGTAGCTATTGTAAAAAACATTTCTTAATGGAAGAATTTTTTTTCTGTGGGGCCTCGGTTACAAAGCTACAGCGCTCCAAAGTTCGGGATAGCCTCATTTTTAAAAGATCATAATAAGAGTTCTATAAGGTTTATTTGCAATGGAAACGGTAGAATACAGCTGCGTTTATAAGCTTTATAAATATATGTAAATAAATAGGGTTGCTATTGGATATTTGATATACTCTATGCGATCAAGGTTAGAACCTTCAAATTTTGGGAAGAGATTTTGGGAGATCCGGAAGAATCAGTATAAGTAAGCTCAGAAGCTCAGCTCAGAATAAAATTTAGATTCTTCCCTATTTAAGGACTATGAGGACATTTCTGTTTTTAAAAACTAGTAACTTAGGCAATTGTGTAGCTATATATATCCAAGGTTAAAATTGAAGTTCTGATACTTTATTTCAGCACATGTGACAGATTCCTTGATGGCCTTGGGCTTATACTTTAAATATGGATTTCATTATTATTCATAATTTATAATTAATTAAATAAATATATTAAATATTATCAATTTATTTTTATAGATATATATCAGTCAAACTCAGTATGAAACATTGTGTAATTTCAGAAAATGTACTTTTCCAAAGACCCCCGTTTTTATCATAACTTCTTTTATTTCAATTCTACATTTCCACTTTTTTTTTTTTTTTTTATTTCTTTTATTTACAAAATTGGTAAAAAAAACAGTAGCCATGTTTTTAATATTGGTTTTCTTTTAATTTGCGATTAATTGAAATTTTATACCACAGGTATAATAAAAATTAATACCAAAAAAAAAAAAATACCAAAAAACGACTCACAATTGTTGGTTGTGACCAAATTTGTGGGAAATAAAATTAAAAAAAAAAATTGTATCTATAGATTTGGTTTTTTTATGCGTGTTCCTCAAATTGATATAAAAAACATTTTTCAAGGACATTCTTATTTCACCAAAACACACCACCTCCGCAAATATGGTAAATATTTGGATGTTGTTCTTTTAATTTTTTTTAATTCAAAAAATTTGGGTTTTTTTTTATTATTGAAAATTATAATAAAAGACAAATTTAAACCCAAAAAAATACAAAAATTTGTAATTTAATGATAATGACAATGGTGTCGACAATGGTTGGTGGTATACGATAGCGGTAGTGTTATTCTTTTCTTTAGAGTGTGGAAATTATAAATTAGTTAACGCAAAATCAAATTGAATTTTGGACAAATTTATCTCAGAGATTATCATTTTGATGAAATGATAATTTGATTTTTTCTCAAATTAGTATAAGTTTTAAATTAATAAAAAAAATCAGTGAGTAAAATTTAAAATACAAAATTGATTTTTCATATTTGGTAAATTATTGATTAGAAGCGAGGTCTTAAAATGTTTAAAATTATATATATATCTTCTTAAATTTGGTAATGGTTAGTTGAAATTAAATTGGGTTATTAAGTTTTAAATGAATTGTTTATTATATAATGAATGAATTTTATTTATATTAAAAGTAATGATTTACTAATTTAATAAAAAAAAGTTAAGATTTACAAATTTTTTGGTTAGTTTTTTTTTTGGTAAGTAATTTTGGTAAAATTTTGTATTTTTTTGATGATCTAGAAATGTGATACTTATCGAAAACGTGATAAGTATCACATTTCTAGTAGGTTTTATGTATCAAGTAATATTTAATAGAATGATAATGGATTTTTGAGGCCTTTTAATAGTATTCAGAAAATAATTCTGTTTTAATGAAAGCATTAAGTTTTTTGGGTATGGATATGGTGTCCATATGTTTAGGTTTATAAAATTCGGGTATATAAATTGGATTAGACAAGTTTTTTTGAAGTATCATTTACCTTTGCTTTTAATTATTAGATCATTTGCTGTATAAGAAAAAAGTAATCCAAAATAAGATGAAGATACTAGAGATACTATGAATAGAACCAATTTTATAAGAAACTCTTAGGATTTGATCTATTAAAATGGATGCTCTAAAATGATTAAGAGCAGTCTTCCTTCTTCTTCACTTATCATGTGAAATAATTTTAGACAAAAGCAGAAGCAAGTATGTACTCTTATATTAGACCATTTTAATGATCTCAATTTATTATGTATGACATGTATCTCCTTTTGCTTTGTTAATCGCGGATTGTGCTAAATATTACATTAAGAGACTATTCATTGATTATTACAAAATATAAACTTGTAGTTTATAATTTAAGACGATTTTAAAATTATTTAACATATTAGTATTATATTAATCTTCAGTTTACCTAATTTGGAAATTTTCCTAACAGCTGACATTCGAATTTCAATTACATTAGACTTGGAGATTTCTAAGATACAATTATAAAATATAAAAACTTATTCTTAAATTTTTCCAAAGGGAATAAGAGGAAATAAAAAAACTTTTACTAACTAAAATTTCATTTTATTAAGAATATTCCCAAAATTTTTAAGTACTTTCAACTGTTTTGCAAAAAAATATGTGAAAATTTCATTTTTATTTCATTATAAAAAATATTATTTCTTATTTTAATTAATTCTTATTTTATTTTTTACAGGAAAGATTCTTTCTCAAAGTCATGAATAAAATTATTATTGCATATAAGATTAATTTTGAAGAGAAAAGTTTTTCCCAGATAATCAAGTTGAAGAATTTCAAAATTTAGTATAAAATAATTAACCTGTTTAATGTTAATGATTTGTTTATTGTACATGCAATAAATTAAGATTATCTGATATGTAGTTAAAGATACTTGAAAACATAAACAATTGACTTAACAATAACTTTATTAGTAAATAATCCAAAATTAAACAAACTAATCATAATTTGTTACAATGTGAGGATAAAAGTTAAGTCAAAAAGTTAAATAGTAATTTATGTAATTTTATCTGAATGTTTTATAATTTTACTTTTTTTTTTATATTTTTAATTACTTTGTGAATTTCCTTTCAATTATTTTGATAAGTTATACATTGATTATAATAAGAAAAGATTTTTCCTTAATTAATTCATTAAGTTCTCAAGTAATTTTTACTTTTTTATTACTTGAGATAATTTCATTACATATCTATATTTATGAATAGTTTGTTTTTAATGTTTTCAACCCACATTTGATACTTTAAACTTTGCATGGGTTTAGTGTTGCCGTTTTTGCAAAGTATAAGAAATATTATAGAAGAAGAAATGAATTGTAAATTAATAATGAGAGGCTGAATAAATTAATAAATGATTATAATTTTCTTATTTAAATATATAGTAATCTTTTTAAAAATATCCTAGGGACGTAGCTAATAGGTACCGTTTCTAGGCAACGTATGTAACAGTTTTTACTAGGAACTTTTTACAGTATTAATTTTATTTGGAAGCATTGACAAAAATTGGGTTAATAGAACTTTTTGAGGACATTGCCGACTTGAGAATCTATATTTAATTTTAAATCAATTCTTTATGTGGATTTCTAACTATAATATTAGAAAACTTAGATTAGATAATATTGTTAAATAAGTATAAGCCGGGTTTTTCAATTTCTGATTAAAAGTTCTGAGAAGGAATTAAATGAAAGTGGTTCGATATTTTAATACATGAAGGTTTATTGATCTAAGGACATCCTTTTCAGGATATTATATTGTAAACTAGGTTAGAGTTTAAATTTTCTAATTTTGCATTAATTCTTTTGGACAATTGAAAATGCAATGTACCAATTTCCCGAAACTTTAATAATTTTAAATAGTTATTCGAAATAAAATTAACTATACACTATGCACTAAAATTTTTTTCCTAAATGCAGTAAAACTACTTACTATAGTAAATTATACAAATTTAAAATAATAATCAAAGCAGTAATTTTATTCATTACTCATAAAAATCTTTTCTTACATTTTTATTTTTAAGATTTTGAAAATAAAAACTTATCATAAAAAAATATTTATATTTTTTTTAAATTTTATGTTATATGAGGTGAAAATATGCACCTTATAAATAATTCAATTCTTTTGTTGCAATACATGTTGTATTCTTTTTATATATTTTATTTTTTTTAATTGACATGCATCATCCATTTCATCAAAAATGTAAAACAAAAAAACACATCAAAAAACCAACACCGAAGAAGAAAACAAAATTTCCAAGAAGAAGAAATGGAAATTTTCTTAGAAAATGCAACAAAAAACAATAAAAATAAAATTACGATGCAAGTTACCTTACAGAGTCCACAAAAAAAAAAATGTAGAAAAGTTTTAAGCCTTTTCATCGTAATAATAATAAAAACTAAAATGTCTATTCCAAAAAGGTGGTTTTAATTTTGGAGGATTTTTAATGGGTGCGTTAAAATATTCTTTTAAATCCAAAATAAAATATCAAAAAAACAGAATTTAAAAGATTCGCCTAATAATGATAGCATGAGGGCAGTACACTATATATTGTTTGTTATTTTCATTGAAGAGGTGTACAACACATAGTTCTTTTGTATTTAAATTAAAAAATTTGTTGTTTTGTTATTTTAGTTGCTTTTCAAAAACAAAAAAAAACAAAATAAAAAGTTCTATCAAAAAATTACTTTTCTTGGAAGGTTCAATTTAAGATTCTTGATTTTATCATGCATTTATATTTACAATTTTAATCTGAAATTCTGTTTTTTTTTTATTAAAAATTTTATGAATGATTCGCTGAGTCGTTTCATTTAAAAAACAAAAAAAAAAATTAAAAGGTTAATATCACCTTCATTTAAAGCCCTATAGGTGTTTTGAATTAATTTTAATGACTTAAAAGAACAAATTTTGAATGTTTAACTATATAGTCAGGTTTTTTTCTGAAAACAGCTCTTTAAAACACATAATACATCATATTGAGAACTGTTCTGCTCTATGTATGTGTGTGTGATTAAATTTTTAAAAAAGTCAATCTGAAGAGTATTTTTAATATCATGCAAACGTTTCTTTTGTAATATTTTTTTAATTCATCAAATGCATTCTATTTACATCGATGATTATAAAATTATATAAACCTTAAAGGTTAAATTAAAGATTCTTTTGAAATTGAATTGTTTTCTAAGAATTATATGCGCGCAACAAAGTTTTAAGACGGATATAATTGAATATTATGTGTTCTGAACAGAATTTTAAAACAAAAGACTTAAGGTGGAAACTTGAAAACTTTTTAAATATTCTTGAAAGGGTTTTTTAACAGTTTTTATTTATATTTAAGTAAATTTTTTTTTTGTTTTTAATTTAAATTATTATGAAGTGATAAAATATTAATACCTAAAGAATGTAAAATAGTTTTATGACTTAAATATATGATAAATAAAATTGTCAAGGTACTTTGTGCGTAAATCTTTCACATTACAAATTTTGATTTCTTAAAGAAAATGCCGACATTGTCATAATTCTTTCGTGATATCTTCAATTTTTGTTTTCTTTTTTTTTTTGTAATATCACGTAGGTATTACTTATAAATATTTATATACAATTGTCTTCCTTCCTCTTTTACATAGTACATATATTTTGAATTTACACAAAAATTCTTTCACCTTATAATTTTCAATTTTCCGCGTTAAAAAAAACCAGAAAAATTAAAATTTCTATGACGCGATTTTCGGTCAATTTATTCTGAAAAAAAAATTGAATGAATGAATTGTAAAATAAAGTTTTCTAGACACAAACTAAATGTTATGTCGTTGTTTTTCGTTTTTTTTTTATTGCTGGTGTATCTAAATTTTAATCTGTGTTAAGATTCGGAGTGTTTTTTCGATGAAACTACAGGTAAATAATTAATTTCAGGCTTTAACACTTACTGTACATATTGTTTACCAGAAACACGTTTATAAGTTTTGTTGTTTTTTTATATAGTTGGTATATAAATAGCATTTACATTTTTTTTTTTTGATTTTTAGTTTTTTTTTGCAGCCTGCTATTATTTAAAAGCTTATTCTTGCTCATGTTCCAAATTACGGTATTGTCTATGTGATTTGAAAATAAGCGATTCATCATCACAGTGTAAAGAAAAGAAATAAGAAGTGTAAATCATATCTTAAGATATTTTTTTTTGCAAAAAACAATAATAATGTAAAAGAAGAGGAGTTTTTGAAAAAAGGTGAAAATGGAATTGAATAAAAAAAAAAGAGAAATATATATATAGATGAAAAGAGATGGAAAATAATTTTACAGTTTAGTGTTTTTTTTTTATTATTATTATTAATCTAAAATGATTATCGTCATCGAAGCGAGAAACTGAAATTTTTTTAATTTTCAAAAGAAAACAAAGATATTAAAAAAAAACATAAAAAAAATATGATTATGTTAGAACTGTAACAGACCGTTTAGTCAAGGAATGGTTTTTTTCAGTTTTCTTGGTTTTTTTTTTTTTTTTTTTAAGAAGATCACTGAAGATCACTAAAGATCAGTGAATTCTTGCTAAAGTATAAAACAATTTGAATAGAATGGAAATTATTATATTTCTTGTCTTTGTTTTCAAGTTTCTTGGATAGATCGTCTTTGGAATGAAAAGTTGGTCATATTGATATATGATATATTGTTTTTTTGTAAAAAAATATAAACATTGAGTTTAACCAGTGGTAAATGGTAAATATATGGGTAATGAGTGTAAAAAATTATAATTTTTTTTTTCTATTGTAGAAAGTTATATTCATAATTGATTAGAAGGTTTGAAGTTTATATAGAAAATAGAATAAAAAGAGACTATAGAAACTATTTTAAAGGTAATAAACACTTATTTTACAGTATTTTTTGATTATAAGATACTTGTAAATAATATGACTCGAATAGAGAATATTATAGTCTGAGCTAAAAACTTTCAATATCATATAACTATAGTCTGAGAAGGGAAAAATGTGAGATAAAGGGATTTGTGGTAGTACAACGATGTTGAACACTTACAGAACATGTACTTAAAAGTAGTCCTTGGTTTTACTGTGTTTACCAATGTAAAACTCAATTCAGAGATATACAAGTTTAATTTGGGAAACTCTTTCTATAAATAAAGTGTTATATTTTTCTTAGTATCTGGAGATACCTTAAAGTTTATTATAACACTTTATTGATTTCAAATTTGAATTCAAAATTCTAATTCACCTTGACCTGAATATAATTTAAGTTTAAAATAAAATTAAAATTAAAAAGAGAAGAAAACCATATAATAGAATTAACTGTATGCTCATATAATCAAAACTTATATGATTTATTAGAATTCAAAATAATAATCGATTTATTTGTTTTAAATAGATGTTTAAAAACTAATTAATAATATTTTGAAAATGATTTTTTAAAAGCCAATTCTTTCTAAATTTAACCTTAATAAATTTTAAAAGACCCAACAAAATTTGAAAAAACTATAAATAAATCAAATTAAAAAAAAAAAACAAATTTAACTACCATATAAATCGATTTTTTTTTTATGTTTTTTACATATTAATCGATTATTAATTTATTTAACTGGATGTTACCATAACAAATTGGTTTTTTTTTTATTTTATCTCTTAAATCATAAGAAAACTTGTTAAAAATAATAAGAAAAGAATTTTTAATTATGCAAAGTTTTATTTTATATCAAATAAAAACTCCTAGGTTTTTTTTTGTTTTAATTTTTTTGAAAAAAAAAATGAATATAACGGTGATTAGCATAAATTTTAATAATCTGTAGATTTTAATCAAATTTAATACGATATATATAGAATAAATATTGTCACCTAATAAAACAAATTTAATTGCTTAATAGTACCTTGAAATAATACACCATTAAGATAACAATTTTAAAGTGTACACCATTTGGGAATTTCATTAAGAAAAAACATCAAAATAAATTAATAGTATGACTGTTATATCAAAATATTTTTTTTTTTTTTTTTAAAGTTACAAATTACAAAATTGAACTTATATAAGAAAATTTTTAATACAGTTCAATATCAAAATTCAACCGTATTAAAAAAAATTCAATTACTAGGTAAATATATATGGTATAAATATATTTATAGATAAATTTGTTTAAAGTAATTTTTTTCATATATATATATTTATTTTTAGTGAATTTTTATTTTGTACCGTTAAGTGTACTTATATCATATCTTATAGATATTTTTTTTATATATCTTTTTTTTTCACTTACTTTTAATGTTTTTATTATTTTAAATTTCATTACTTATACCTTAATTTAATAATGAAAATACGAGCTCTACATTTAACCATTACCTGTAACTTTTTAAAGCCATGGCTTGTTTAAAGGACGGATTTATTATTTATCTTTAAACTGTCAAAAATAATTTTAATTTTAAAATGTTATAGATTTCACTTAAATATTATAGATCATTTTGAAAAAAATAATGCACGAAACCAAATTTTAGAAGTCGTTGATTGTTTTAAATTCGTAGGTTTAATTAGGCTCCTTTATAATTAGCATCCCAACAGATACTCAGAAATAAAAAGTTTTACAATATACAGGGTATCAGTAGGTCAAAGCTCAAAGTTCACAAAGATGGGAATTGATGGAGCAGTTCATAACAAACGAAAAAATGTGGGAAAAGGTGAGAGAAGGGGGAGGTTCTATTCTAACGGTTTCCAAAATAACTGCCTTCAAAGTAATTTAGTAAATTTTTTAAAGAAAAAACAACATTTTCGCCCCTATATAGAAGTTTAGAAGTCACTAGCTTTTTTCTTGACTTTTTTTAAAATATCCAAAATTTTCATTTTCTCCTATGGTTAAAGAATCACAAGAACTGAAATCTGAAAAATGTTACATAAAATTATATAACTCGATCACAGGGAATGGCAATATCAAGAGGATTATCTTGAGTACCGGACACTCTACATGTTCTACATGTTAATATTATCTCATATAGATTAATTGATAAGGTCTAGTATTATCATATATAGATCAATCCTAATTATAAAAATATAATAATTTCCAGTACGTTGCATCCTATGTTCAATCTTTCACTTATGGAAAAGACATTAGCTCAATAGTTGAACAGTTAGCATTTGATAACAGAAAAATACTCGCTTCACTTATTGTCTTAATTGGTAGGATATGAGCTTTTAAAAAATATGATTTTTAAGCTCTACCAACCAATAAGAACTGAAAATACAATTTGAAGAACATTAAAATTTATCAAGGAAATATTCAGCACCTGTATTTCCTCCTCACTTGAACTCATCATTACTTGAAAAGTTATCAATGAAAACTTTTTAAATTTCCTTTGAAAATCCCACTTCACCACCCCAATTAACAACTTAATACTAATTATCTAACAATAGAGCTCGTATAATTATTATAACAATATTATTACTACATTTTTATATTATTAAAACCTGATGGTAAATATGTTGAGTTTAACTTTAATTTAGTTTGACATTAAAAATTTGTTGTTTTTTTTTCCAATAAATATAACATTAAAAAAAAAAAATCTCATTTTCGCCTACACTATAAATTTTCAAATATTTTATACGTTTTTTTTATTTCTTTATAATTTTCCAAATATGGTTAAAATCCCTTCAAGGTATATATAAAATCGATAGTGTAATTAAGTAATTTAAGAAAATATTAAAAAAAAAAAACATTAAAAAAAAAGAAACATAAAAAAAAAAGTAATCATAAAAAAAAACTTTACTGTTTTAATTATAACCATTTAAAATAACACCAATAACAATACAAACAACTTGACATTTTTATAATTTTTTTCTGAAAACTAACTGACATTATTTATGAGGTCGGTCTAATATCATTAAATTCTTTACATATATGTATAATCAATATCTTGAAATATAATAAAAATTAATTTTGAATATAAAAAAAAAAAATAAAAAAATTAAAAACAAATTTAACAACTACTATTAACAGTAAATAATAATAACTGTAACTGATCTTGTCTCATAAATAACCTAATTATCGCGATATTATATCAAAAATGTTTGTTTCAAAGTTTTGTATTGAGAAAAATTAGGGTCTATGACACTTTACTGAAAAAAAAATTGTCGAATGAAAAAATCCCGAATGATTAAAAATCTTGAAAAAAAAAATCCCGAAAATATCAAAATCCCGAATGATTTAAAATCTTGAAAAAAAAAATCTGAAAATATCAAAACCCCGAACTACGAAACCTTATTCAGGTTGGGTACGAAGTTCCAAAAAGACTTCCGCTTAAATGTACATACATATTTAGTAAAAGACAAATAAATACTCTAGAGAAAGCAACATTCCCGATTTTTTATCCAACTCTCAAATTCTTCCTAATTTTTTTTTATATAATAAGTTAACAGCAACAAACTAAATATAAAGAGAGCTGATATTTGGTTGTCAGTATTTTGTTTTCGGGATTTTGGAACATTCGGCATTTTTTTACAGAATTAAAATTCGGGATTTTTTCTTTTCGAGATTTTTTTTTCGGAATTTTTTCATTGGGGATTTTTTCTTTTCGAGTAAAGTGTCATGCACCCGAAAAATTAAAATAAATTGCAGTGGTGAAAAGAGGTGAGAAGAAGTGAGAATAGGTGAGAAGAGAAGAAAAGAGTTTGAAAAAATGTGGTTAAAGAGGAAATAAAAGGTAAAAGGGGAAATATAAAAGGAATGAGAAACATAGTTAATTTCATTTTTAAATTTTGTAAGTTTTTATATTTTAATTTTTTTATTTTTTTTTAATGTTCCACCTAATTACATTCATCATTTGATTATATTTTATTTTAAAGACTTGTTAAAATTTTGTATTTTTTTCTTGTTTTTATTTTTTTTTTTGTTTTAATTTAGATTTTTGTGTTATTTTGTAATTTGATTTCTATTGATAAATTGTGTTATTATATGTGGTTTATAGTCTAATCAATATTTTATAGTTTTTTTTTTTTTAAAGAAATGTTTTAAGTAATTTTTAAAAATTTTGTATACATAATATTAAAACATATTAATTTTTTTTGAAAATACATTAATTTGTTGTTGTATTAAAATGTATTGCTACAAATTTGATTAAAATATTTTCGAAATAGAAAATTACGGGTGGGGAATTTAAGTTTATAACGCCTTAAGATATGCAAAGTTTTTTTTTTGATTTGTTTGACAGTTGATTTGAAAAGGGTTTTTATTAAATATTTTGACATATTTATAAATTTGACATATTATGGTAATCGAGTAATTTAATAGAGAGTAATTGTTAACTTATTGAGTAATGAGAAGTGAGTACTTGCATTTTTATTGAGTAATAAGTATAGTGAGTATTTTTAATTTACTAAGAAATGAGTAGTGAGTACTTATTAATTTATTGAGTAATAAGTATAGTGAGAACTTATAATTTACCAAGTAATGAGTACTGAGTACTTTTTAAATTACCAAGAAATGAGTACTGAGTACTTTTTAATTTACTAAGTAATGTGTAGTGAGTACTAATAATTTACCTAGTAATGATTAGGGAGTACTAATAATTTACCTAGTAATGAGTAGTGAATACTTATAATTTATCAAATAAAGAGTAGTGAGTACTTTTAATTTACCAAATAATGAGTAGTTAGTACTTGTAATATGTCAGTTGTTATTGAAATTAAAAGTTATTAATGTTTAACATCTGAGAGTGATATCGAGCCAGTTAACTTTAGCTAATCTGAGTTCATATCTGTTTAATGGGAACATTGATACAATACATTACAAGTCCCAAAGCTCATAAAGTCTTTAATATTGTAATATAATTAAATGCAATACTTTCAAAAAATTTTAAAATATACCCAAAAACCCTTAATGGATATCTTACGTATCAATTTTTTATGAAGTATTTCTTTTTTTAAATTTTGATTACTTAAGAAAATTGTTTCAAAGGTGATAACATTTTTGTTTAAGTTCCTCTAAGCTTAAGAATCCAAAATGAGTCCATGAGTGAGATTTATTCTGTGTTTAATTACCTTTAGATAAATTTTATATTTTTTTCAAATACTTGATTTTATTCAACTACTTCGTTTTATCCTATAAAAATGCAGAACAACTTTAAAATGATAACTTATAAATTTAAAAAAAAAAATATGAAACAAATCTTAAGATAATCAATAGTGTTTAAATTAAAATGCATATTAAGGCGGTTGCATAATAATGTTATTTAATCTAAAATGATTTTTTGATTCAACCCAATGTATTATGCTACATTTTTATATATATAAATATATATATATATATATATGAAAAGATATTGAAAGGTAATTTCCGGTGACAATTTGAACATAATTTTAATTTTGTTGGTTAATTTTTATTTTTTGTTTTCCACGTTTTTTCAAAAATCTTTTAAATATTTTTTAAAATTGACCTTGATATTAGTTTTATAATTTTCTGAACTAATTTAATTTTTTATTTTAAATTTATTTATTTAATCAACATTAAATGACTACTGGTTTTTTTTTTATTTCTATACCGGAGTTCTTCCGAATAATATTTTAATAAATTCACATTTTAATTTTCTTTTATAATTTTAAAATAAATTTTAATTAAATAAAAAAAAAAACTAATCAGAATAGTGTAATCTATATTAAATAACAAAAGATAAGAATTATGTATCTTTTATGATAATTAACAAGAGTTAAAGGTCATTTTCAAACTTCTTAAGAGATGTGTCGTTTGTTTGTTTTAATGTGAAGTAATAAAAATTTTTTAATTATTTAATTATATTATTTAAATTGTTTTATTTAATTTATAAGTTTATACGGTTAGTAAAGTTTTAACGATTTAAAATAATAAAATTTGATATTATAATTACCAATGAGATTCATTTGAACATAGGTATTCTCTATAATTAAAATGATAAATTAAAAGAAAACAGATTTTTAGTGTTGAGAATCTTAAATTACAATTTTTGGATTTGTTAGTGGCATTTTAGAGCTCTTGGTAGAAATAAAAAGGAGGGTAATTTGATACATAGGTAGTGACAGTAGAAAAATGTTAAGCAATTCTCAAAAGATAAAGTTAACAGTAAAATTAATAAAAAATCTTTTATATAAGATTCTTAAAACACTAATCCAGTTCTTCTTTTGAAAATATTACAGCACCGATTTTATTAGTTGAGGTACAGTAACAATATATGTGCCTAGGCCTTATTGAGCCCATAATTTATCAACTTATCAAAAACTTAAATAATGTTTTTTATTTGATAAGTTTTTATTGGGTGAAACTTGGTTGACTACAAATAATATCAAACATAAGCTCCAAGTATTCGCGAATAAGTGCCAAAGAATCATATGTAGAATATTCTTGCTCAACACCATCAGTAATATTATTCAACACCATCAACACTTATGGCACCGAACAGGCAAAGTACCGGTAATGAACCAAATCAAGCGCAGGAAGTTGAGGTCGATATAGGCCGCACTGAAAAATCTACCAAGAACCAATAAACAAGAACCCCAAAAGTTTTAGAAGGCGCGGCCGACCAAGCATCACTTGGCGTCGAAAAGCTACGCTGAACTAGTAAGAAACGAGCAAACTTGGGAGGAGATCAAACTTGGGAGGGAGGAGACTTGGGAGGTGGTTGCCGAATGAGCGAGTCCAATGGAAGGGGCAAGCGGATTCTTTATGCTCTCACGAGGAGTAACAGAAAAAAAAAAAAAATTTTTTATTGGATCAAATTCATTGATAATAACTCAATAAAGTTTTGTTTAGTGAAAAATATTCAATTAAATTACTATTATTTTAGTGATAGAATAATTGGTTTGTGCAATAGATCCTAGGGTTAATTTTTTAACTTAAATATTAAATAAAAGATTCGCAATTTTAGAACGTGATTCTCCTAGAGATCTTTTAGAAATGTCTTTGGAAGCTCAGTGACCTCTAAATTGAATTTAAAATCAAAATCGAATCAATACTAATCAATTATTTCGTATAACATTATTTATTATAATAATTTAACTAAGTTTAACACGTCAAGGCGTTAAGATAAGTTACTTTGATAATAGATTTATCTAACAAATCGATTTTTAAATTATTTATTAAATACATTTTTAATTATTCAATAGAAATTATGTAAAATGTACAATTTATTTAAGTTCCACTAATATGGAATTGAAAAAAAATATTTTACAAATTTTTAATATACAATTTTGCAATAAAAAACTACAACAGCATTTTTTTTTCTATTTAGTATTTTAAAAATTTTTTTAAAATTTTTTATTAATTTGAAATTAATTTATTAATTTTCTTTTATTTGTTTTTTTTAAATTCATATTACGTGCTTATGTTGCATATATGAATGACTATGTATGATAACTATTGTCATGTTTTCTGAGTTATACGAATTGATTTTTTATTACAAAATTCATCCAAAAAAAAGTGAAAGAAACCAAAATACAACACTACCTATATAATTTTTTCAAATCACTTGTTTTCTTGTAAATGTTTTTTTTTCGTACATGTTATAAAAATCAAATCATATTTAAACACTTGTTGTTGTTTTCGGTTTTTAATATTTATCCAGCAGGAAAGTTTGAAATTCATATTTGTTTAATACCATTTTGATATAATTTAAAGTGAGTAGCATTGATAATAAGTATTATTACTAACGCTCCTCACTATTATTCTAGTTTCCTTAAATATTGAATTCTAAATTCGTTTTAACTACTATGAGATTCTTTGCTATTACTTGCTTTTACTATTATTGATATACTCTTTTCTGGAACTATCTTTAATTTTAACACGAACACAGTTATTAAATATCACTTTCAATGTTGTTTACTGATGTGTATACTTTTAAATTTGCACAAATATAATAATTTATATAATCACGATTTTCATACTTGAACACATCTATTTATCTATTAAAACAAAAACATATCAATTATTAATTTTTAATTATAAAAGAAATGTAATATTTAAAGTGAATAGATAATTATTACTTATATTGTTGTAAAATTCATACATGTTCGGAAAATAACTTCGAACGATTGAGTATTTTGCGTAAAATTGTAATTTCAAATTAACTTTGAACTATTATTACAATTTTGTAAACTTTTGGAAGAGTCTTAGAACCAAAGTTTTTGTTTTTGTGTTATAAAACCGAATTCATTCGGAAAACAATCGAATTGAGTTATTTTTCAAACGATTGAGTTTTTTTCGTAAAATCATAATTTGAAATTAATTTTTAATTATAATTACAATTTTATAAATTTTGAAATGCTTTAGAGCCAAAGTTTTGGTTTTAGTGTTATAAAACCGAGTTCTTTCGGAAAAAAATCGAATTGAGTACTTTTCGAACGATTGAGTATATTTCGTAAAATCATAATTTGAAATTAGTTTTGAGTTTTTTTTAAAATTTTATAAACTTTTGAAGAGTTTTAAAGTAAAGTTTTTTTTCTAGTGTTATAAAACCGAATTCATTCGGAAAAAAATTTGACATGTGAATGTGAAATGAATGCGATTAAACAAAGGTGTCAGCATATCAAATAGACTATGAACGTAATTCTAATTTGTGCACTAATAGGTTTTTAACTTCATTTACTATTTCATAGACTTTTAGCTTTTAAACTTTCTTTTAAAAAATTAAAAACTTCCGAAACTAATTTTAATTAAAATATCTGATCGTAAATTGAATTCTACAACACCATTCCCACTTTTGATTTCATTATTTTAATCCACATATGAATAGATATTAGTGCATGAATGAATACATGTGTGCAAAATTATAGTTTGGTGCAAACCTCCTCTTGTTTAATATAAAAAAAATAAATAATACTATTTGTTTTGATGTTTGTGCGTTGTCATGTGTTTATAATTAACATAATGATTCTTGAGAAATTTTACTCTTATTTTTCCGAATATAATGTTTTAATTTTATTTCTCCTATTGTAGAGTAGTTTTTAGCTTTGCTTTCATGATAAATTTATATGTAATGAAACCATAAATAAATTATAAATATTTTTATCTATACGGTATCTATTTAATATTTAAAATGTTTTTGAATAATTCATTAAAGTTGAAAAGAAGAGATGCAAACATTTTTTTTTTTTCAAAAAAACAACCAACAACATGATCTAAATTATACTGATAAATTTTAAAGAAATGTTTATAATCAAGTTACCTTACTTGATTTAATTTTGTAATGTAATGTGATGTGATGATGCTGTTTGGCTGTTAACTTGTAATCAACCACTTTCATTTGTTGTAACTAGTAACTAGTGTTACAATTTATAATTTTTTCCATAATTAAAAATTTTTTTTCTACGAAATATGAAGATTTTTTAATGTTATGATTATAATTTTAGGAAAACATTGAAATAAAAAAAGTGAAAATATTTTTTTTGCATAGATACGAGTAGTTTTGTTCAGCATTTTCTGAATTTGTTGTGATGAAGTTGTAAGTGTACAAGAAGTAAAAGAAGAAGAAGTAGAAAAAACTGAAGATAAAATCAAGCAGTTGAAAAAAAAGTAAAATGAAGATGATCTTTGTTGATTTATGTATAATTTGCACCAATTGTTTACTCTATACTGGTACAAGCATGTATAAAGGAAAACAATTTACAATGGTTTTGTTTTTTAATTAATTAATTATTTTATTTTTGGAATTTAAATTCAAGTGCTAGAATAGCACGGGCCAATTTTTATGATTAATGTAAACATTTTGAGTTTTGAATTATTTGATTTTTGTTCTGATTTCATGTGTCAGAATTATAAAGTGTATGATTGAAACAATTTTATGAAAGTATGTCATATGATGTGTGTCATATATATGATCCAATAGAATAATTAATTATAGTAAAATAGTTATGGAATCAAATCATAATTTTAGAGAAAAACAGAAGTTGAAAAATCTAATTAAAATATTTTTTTCAACTTCTGTAAAACCATTGTAAATTTTTGTCCTTTATACATGGTTGGGATTTTCGTTAAGTGTTATATTCTTCATTTAACACTAAGTTCTTCATCCAGAAGATCCTTTTAATCATTTAATTGAAGAATTCAAGAATATGCTATGGTAATTCATAAAAAATTTGAAAATTTTAAATCTATTAAAAATTAGTTGTCTTAGAAAAACAGATAAATTGATGATAAACTCACAATATTCTTTTAAAAATCGGATATCAAGGGTAGCAATAAAATATTTTTAATACGCCATTAATGACCCGCCTCAATGTCATTGAAGATTCCTCTTACTAGAATGACATTTAAATTTTTTTGCAATTAAATATTAAAAAATAGACTAATAAAAATAACATAAAAGTTTCTCACTTAAGTCTTTTGATTATTAAAAAGATTAGTTTAGACTTTTTTAAGAAATAACTAAAGTATTTTCAAAATACATTTTCAAGATCATTTAATTATAATAAAATTTATTCAAATAGTCAATTTTAATATTGATAATATTATGCAACTTAGGATTTTTTGTTTTTTAAATAAAAATTGAAAACAAAGAAACAATTTAAATTTTGATCTTAAAAAAAAGGCTGATCAAAATTCAAATAATTTTGACAGGTAGAAATTTAAAACAAAATTTTTACCAAATTCTCACGGAAGTCCCAATAAAACCATAAAAAAATTTTGATTTTAAAATGAAAAATTTCCATCTAGAAATTAATTCAAAGTTTGTAATATGATATTTTAGTACTATATTGTATTTTTTTAATAAAAATTTAAAAAAAACAAGAAATAAGAAAAAAGTTAATAAAAATATAAAATGTTCTCGAATACCAGTAGTCATACTATATAGCATTTTTTTTTGATAAATATTCACATTAGTCACGTGTCATAATTTTGATATTTATTTGACATGGAACAACAAAAATAACAACAAAAAACATCAAAAAGTTCCGAACTAAATAACACAACACACCAAATACCAAAAAAAAAAAAACAATAAAAGCAGAAAAATATAAATAAATTTTTTTTTAAAAAGTAGCCGAAACTAATGAAATTATCCATTTTATTATTTAATTTTTATTATTTATTTATTCTTCTCAACATATGTTTTAAAAAATTTTTTTACATTATAATTTAAATATCATAAAGTCAAATATAATAAAATATTTTTTGTTTTACATTAAAAAATAAAAACGTTTTTTAAAAATTAAAGAATTTTATTACTATAGAAAAATGTATATATGAGTATTAAATAAAAATGGAGAAATATGGAGACGGAAACAGTGTAGTTAATATTTTATGACGAATTTTATTTAAGAATAGTAAGGAGCTTTTATGGAAAGGTAACTTAATCGAGTATGAAGCCGGTTGAAGAGCATAATTTAAGTTCATTCTTATTGAAAGCAATGTGCTGCAGTTTAAGATCTCATAAAACTCTCTTTTAAGAAGTTAATAATTCTTTTGAAACATAACGTGTAACAAGGTTGGGTGGCACAGTGTTTAGAGAGCCATTTTTCATGCGAAAAGCCCGGGTTAGAATCCCAGCGAAATTGAAAATACTTTCCTGGTTTTCGACTAGACTCAGCTACCATTCGTCATAACAATATAAACAAATAGGTTCGCCAGAAGTGCTAAACAGCTTCGCGGAACTACTTTGGGTTCATTGTCCAACTCAAAAATTTTTACCACTTACGAATTAATTAATCAAGGTTGGCTTCGGTGTAAGATCTCATCAAACTACATTTTATAATTTTGTCAAAAAATAGATTTTAATATTCCAAATCGAGTTTGCTTTAATCTGCACTGAATGAAAGCTTGATATTTTAATTATCATATCCAATATTTTTACTTATCATATTCAAAAAAATAAACTCAGTCCGGTTAGAATGTCAATTTTAGGTATTTTTACTTGCAGAAACCTTTCCAAAAATATTTGAGTAATCAATCACCGAAACCATCAAACCAATTTGAAATTTATTTTTAAAAAAATCTCAAGCTTTAAAAAAATTAATTCCATTACTTACTGATTTACAATCTCTTGCTTGACTGAGCTGAACTGGCGGCTTTAAGCTTAGACAAATATACGGCTTAAACTATGTACGTCTTGATTCGTCGTCACTATAGCAACGAATTTTTTTAGCTTGAATTTAACTCAAATCCTAAAGTTGAATTGTATATGGATATATTATAAAGTAGTTTTAAGTTGAATTTAAAGTTTTTAGGTGAATATATAGCTATATATTTTTTAACTAACACATTAATATTAAAAAATCAGTTTAAGTGATTAAATTATCAATGTGTGCATGTTATATACAAATTTAATGTTTTGGAATATTGTGCGGCTTCCCTTTTTCTTTTTCAGTTTTTTTTTATTTTAATTAAAAACGTGACAGAAAATTAATTTTTTGTGATTTTGTTTTCTGTCTTCATTTTGGAGAAATTCTAAGATAATGTGAAAAAAAAAATTCTGGATTTTAATTAATTGAAATTTAAAAAAAAAAGGAAAATTAAAAAGATTTTTATGACAGTTTAACGGAAATTTTAATATTAATTCGTTTTTCTTTTTCAAACATTTTAAAATATTTCAATAAATGTTTTGCAAAAGTATGTACATATGTAAATATATCTGGTGGTGTATATTGAATGAGTGATTAAAAATGTATTTGTAGGTTAATGATATTAATTTGAATTGACTTACGTATTAATTGGAAAATAATTTAATTACATTCTTTTTTATATAATACGTAGTTCATTAAATCTCGGGGAACACTCTGCGTTCTCTGTTATCCCGTTCTTGTTTTTAATAAATTGAGGAGAGAGAATTGTGTGCCTTGTGAACCACACCAGACATCAGGTTGACTTTTATTTAAACACTAGAACCTTTTATCGTACGGTATCTCTAAATTAAGATATAGATGACGGCCCTAGAAAAAATTGTGCATAGAAAGAATAGCTCCTATTAGTAGTTTCTTGTCCTCTAGTCAATTTCAAGGAATGGCTTGGACGAGGAATGGACATAAAATACGTAGGCTTGGCTAGCAGGAAGAGGAGCTTTTCCGTTCTACTTGGACTTTGACAATCTTATATATAGAATTGCTTTGAAAAAAAGTTGGTACTTCCGATTTTTCAATAAAATGTAAAGTTTTATTGTAGGTAATAGAGGCTTCTTAAATTTCTGAATTTTCTCTAATAATAATTTTTTTCTAAAATCAATTCGAAGTTTACAGCAAATAAAAAAAATAAAAATTGATATAAGTTTGAATTTTTCATTTATTGTTATTACAAATTATGTCTAATTATGTAATACTGTAATAACATTCGATCACATATTTTTGATAATTAAATTCAAAGTTCATATCAACATTTACAACAATTAAACATCGTTACAACACTTACAATTTCAGTAATTTAAATTTTATGCTTTCTTCAAAACATTTTTTTCCTCAGGAAATCAACGTACAGTTAAATAAAGTTTTATATAGAGAAATGGTTTTAATTACCATGACAAGTTCATAATAAAATGTATACAATTAACAATCAATCAGCTTATCATTGGGATTTAACAAACATTAATCATCTTTCATCAAAAAAAAAATAATTCAAAAAAATTCAATTTTTAATTTAAAAATATGATAAATTCAATCATATTATTATTTTCAATTTTCATTTAATGTACCAACGTACTTGTACTTTTAAACCTCCGCATCCAAAATTTTCAATAATTCATATTTTTGTGTTTAACTTTAGTCACAATTATCTAATACGAGTATTCGCGTAAAAAATTCGTGACAATACCATTTGTTACTTTGACTGCCACATATTAAAAATTGAAACAATGAAAAAACAATTCAATTATTACATAAAAATTTAACATTATGTTAAGTGATTGTTTGAATAATCCATCAGTTGGTTGATTGGCCGATTGAACAGGAATTGATTACAATTAGATTGTAATTGTATTTAAAGATGCTTCGGCTGGATAAATAAAAATTAATAAGATTGAAATAAAATCAATTTTATTATATAATAAATTACTTATCAATAATCCAGGCCTGGCCTTTGTTAAAACAAAGAATTGGTTAATTTATGTATGGAACTAAAACCTCGCATTACTTATCCGTAGTTACAATTCGTAATTCATTATTACTTTATCATCAGAATATTCAGCTGAATAATGCGTCAGCTAAAAAAGACTTGGTTAATCCGTTTATGGGACGGAAGCCTCGCATTACCTATTCATAGGTGCCATTCGTATATCCTAGTACTTTGATATCAAAATACTCAGCTGAATAATTCCTCAAATAAAGCTTATTATAGATTCTATCAGATACTAAGTCTTATGTTTACAATACAATTTAATAATTTAATTTAAGTCTTCAGTGTTAAAGTTATAGTTGACCAACCAGAAGTAATTTAAGGAATGTAGTTTAATTATTTGAATTCTTAAAGAAAAGAATTTCCTCTGACTTCAAGCAATTTAACTTTACAACAAATTCACTTTTATATTTTAAACATTTTTTTTACAATTACATTTTTTTATATTTCTAAATTGCAATTGACTTATTTATTGTAAATGTGCCACTACAATCGTTCAAAGCTACTTCGATTTTTATGCTACTATAAACCAAGTACACACAGTAACAACGAACAGTACATCATATATAATTTCTCAATATTATTTTTTTTTTTAAGTTATTTTCGCGCCAAGTGACGTTTTAAATTAATAAAGGAATGTTTGAAGAAGTACTTTTGGGTACAAAATTTGTTGCCCCTTTATTATCCCGCCTGGAATTTCAATATAATAAAGCATAAGTATAAATTCTTCTTTTGTTGATTACTTTTGCAACTTAACAAACTAAAAAAAAAAAAAACAGCAATTCCTCTTCAAAATAAAATTAAATAAATAAAATAAAAACATTTAAGAGAACAAAAGAGTTCCAGTATTTGTATATAAAATAAATGATGAAGAATTACCTTAAATGAAAAATTGAAATTGAAATGAAATATGAAAAGAAGAAGGTATTGTTTTTGTTGTTTTTTTGTGATGAATGATTTATGATGGGGACAACTTCATTACAATATTGCAGAAATGATTTTTTAAAAAAATAAATTTATTATATGTACATTTTATACGATAATAATGATGACTACTGTACCAGCCTCTTAAAATAGTTATAAATACATGAAGATAGGTACTGTTGATGCCAAGGTAAATTCAAGAGGTCATTGCTGTTATTTTTTAAAAATTCAAATGGATGAGATGATATTTTTTTCTGATTGCTGAAAAACTTTTTATTTTTTTTGTTATTTATTAAGAAAATAAAGCAATTGCAAACGCTTAAGTATTCAATTCTTGTGTACCTTAAGTAATGATGCAATCAATGGAATATAAGTAATTATGGATTAGATGGTACTGTTGGGGTTTTTTAAGATCTAAAGACCGCAAAAAAGGATTTGCATATTGTATGATTTCATTAAAATAAATACTTAATAAGTTTTTCTTGTATATTTAAGGATTAAAGAAAAATTTAGAAGTCTGCCGCAAAAGATGTTATACGAATTTGCAGGTTTTGGTAAGAGAGTGAAAGCAGTTAATTTTATGAATATGTAAATGTCTTCAGGGAGCTAAACGTAAAATTTGTCTTTTAATTCTTATTCTTTTCTAGTTTGTTAGTCGGGAGACAATTTGTCATTGGAAGGAATGTCTTCAGTTTGTTTGGTCCTTGAGTTTTGCAATTAAAATTTTAGTCAGGTAAATGTTTTGGTTTTTATTAGAAAGTTAATAAAAATGTGAATGACATTTTCCGTGGTATTTTTTGATATTACTAAATTACCAATACTTATTTAAGGAAGTTATATGGGTATAAATTGACCACCTAGCATACAGTTAAAAATCTACTAATGAAACATCTGAACATCAGTTATGTTGTCTCAAAATCGCTAAAGCGGATGATGTCTAGAAGCCTACAAAGGAGACGTATATTTGGCTCTTAACATGTTGTTGCACAGTGCCAAGAAGTCTTTTAATATAGTAACTTACAAATTTGATATTTATATTATTTATTATCTGAAAATTTTTGCTCCAATTAATTTTAAGATTTTTTTATTTTACAAAATTACAAAACATACCAAAAAATTTCTTTTACTTCTTATTACAAGTATAATAAAATTCACCACAATCACCAAACAGTATTTAGACCAACTAAAAGCCATAAAATGGCCAAAAGTACTTTTAAGTTACTTTATTATTTTTCTTTTTCTGTTTTTTTTTTTTTTTGAAACAAATCAAAATTAATGAGTCTTGGAATTTTTAATTAATTTTTTGTTTTATTTCATTTAATTTTTGTGGTTTTTATTTTATTTTTTTTTTTCTGTAAGTAGTTATGAATTGTTTGCTCTACAAATAAAAAAGGTTCTCTAATTAATTAGTTTCGCTCTATATAATTTTTAAGAAAAAACAGTGAAAAATTGTAAGTACTTTTTATATTTAGTGAACAAAAAAGATTCATTTGTAGAAACAATTTATTTTGTAATTGAAAGATTACAATTTTAAGAAAATTTTATAAAAATTAATTACAGAAAGTTTCGAGAGTAAAGACAATCAAGTTGTATTCTCCCAGGAACGTAATTTGTTATCAAAATTTTGGAAATTTTGGAAATTTGTTTTGGAAAACCTTGAAAATTTAACGCAGAAATATATTTTTTACCATTGTATGATATTTTATATCAAACAGATTAATTTTATTTCAAAATATATTACAAAACTTTTATTTAAATATTGAAAAGCAAGCATTGGATTCAATTGACCTGTCAGTGCCTCGTTATTAATTATTCTTGTATTTTTAATCTTATTTTTTGTTTTACTTAGCATGTCACTACATTGTGCCTAGTTGAAAGTTTTTAAATTCAATTAACACTTAATATATAGATTAATTTATTCGTAAAACGTTTTACAAAATATGCTCTTTCACCACACCTTGGCTATAGTTGACTGAGAATCCCATGCTTTATTTCACTTTAAATATTACTATTGTATACAATGTAAAATTGATAAAATGACACTTTGATAAGTTAAAAAAAAAGTGGTGTAAAACAAATTAAAAAAGTACAAGTCTTCATAAAAAAACATATCAAAATATTATGCAGAATATTCTGGCCGAAAAGTATAGGAAATGCAGACTTGTGGCACTAACGAAGGAAGAACCAACAATGAAGCAAATTAGTAGAAGGAAATGGAGGTGAATTGGCCATACACAAAAAAAAAATTAAGAATGCATAATAAGAATGGCCTAATCTGGAGTCCTCAGGAGGATTCAGCTCAAGAAGTAGATCCAGAACAACACGGAGCAGAACGGTGCCGCATGAGATAATAATGCAATGAGTTAAGTAAATCAAGCTACAAATAGAATTGAATGAAGACTTTAAGTTGAAACCCCTTGCTGGTTGTGGGTTTATTTTGTGGAGTAACAGCACAGAAAAAGATATAGGAACAGAAGAAGATATATTCTGATATAACCACTACTCAGATTAGCACAAAAGAGTCAATCATATTCTAATATATTATTTTACAATTATATACTATTATGAAGTAATAAAAGCACTTTTAATTCAGAATTTTTCCATTAAATTAAAAATAATTTAATTTAAATTAAATACAGACAAGGACAAATTATTGTGGCAACTGTAAATTACATATAAATAATTTTATGATAAATAATGTTTTGTATGCTCTATAAGTTCAATGCCTTAAACAGATCAAAACCTCAAAACAACCTTTAAAAAATTTATTATAAACATGCACATATGATTTCACGGAATTCAAATGCAAATTTTGACAGGTTTTCAGGTTTTTATTTTTGACAGATTCAATGATTAATTTATTGGTTTTCTATTCATATAAACAAAAGAGAAAAAAAGAACTTGAATTATAAAATTATGATCGAAAGGCGTTTATCATTAAAAAAACACAAAACAGCCCAAAAAATAATAAAATAATGTAAAAAAAAAAAATTTAGTATTAGAAAAATTTATTAATTTCGAGATCATCTCAACACACAAAAATTATAATAAAAAGTTAAATTCATGAATTCAAAAAATTTCAACTGATTATTTAAGATGAAATGATCAATTATTGTTGGTGAGCGTATCAGGTGAAATGTTATATATTGATTTGTCAAATTAAGTTAGTTCAAAAAAAAAAAAATTGACAGTTTCTTATTAAACAGGTTGCTGAACCTATCAATTTTTATACAGTAAATAAAAGACGAGTCATTGATTGGCTGAAGTCAAAAATTATATATACTACACATAATTTGTCTACTAGTTTTTTCATATATTACTGGTTAACAATCGTTTATTTATGGCCATTGTTATGAATCTCAACCCCTGATCTAATGACTATGAGTTTCAGAAGGGAACAGTTTTGCTTAAATTTCACAATAAACTTCTGTATTTTTAAGTTCATAAAATTATTATTTTTTGACTGCTTCTAGGCGTTTTAACTTTTAATTTAATTGTTAAAAGTTATGTGAAAGAAGATAAATTCTTTGAAACATTGTTTGATATGATTAAATAAATACAAATTTCCCTTAAGACACTTCCAAAATGGTCCCTGAAAAGTTGTGATATAAATTTATTAGATTATTATAAGAAAATGTTTTTTTTTGCGCCCGGAAATATGCAACAAAAGAAACTGAGTAGCAGATATGTATAATACTGAATCAAACCTAAGTACCGTTACCTGATACTCATTACATTATCAAGTGAATGAAAAAATTTTCAAAATACTTAAATACTTGGAAAATATTTGAATTCTTGATACTTAAGTATTTTTTGGTTACTCGAAATTACTCGAAAATACTCGAAAACATTCAATTGCCAAAAATAATTACAAAAGTAACCTCAAAATTTAATTACTAACTGGAAATTAGAAGTATTTTTATTTGATTCTTTTGCTTATACTTGAAATTTGTAAGAATTAAAACTTAAGTAATAATGGTACTTGATAAAGGAATGAATATCAGGGAATGGTACTGGTAATTGTACTGGTACTTGAAATACTTAGCTCTACTCTTTAGACCTAATAAAAGAATTTCCAAACAACATTCTAAAAGTGAAGTACTTCAGCATCAAGATACTCCCTAGGCACCTTGTAACATTGAAAATTATGACACCTTGTAACATTGAAAATTATGAAAAAAAGCATAGAATACATTTCCTTATGTCATATCCTATAGTAAAGCAGCTCAACGATTTTTATATTTAAAACAGTATATCAAACTCTATTCAATTTTTAATTAAAATGTTAGGAGAAAATTAAAAAATGATTTTATTAAAAAAATCCTTGAATTTTTTCAAATAATTCTTTAATTTATTTATTAATTTCAGTCAAAGTCACAAATAAAAATGATTTTTAATTATTTTCTCAAGTTTCTTATTTTGAAGTGCAACTTATATTGTATTGATATGCAACTTATTGTATTGGGTAATTATTGACAATGTTACTCTCTAGATTTGTTTTATGACTATTTAATTGGAATATCAATATTATGAATGAATATTGAAAATTTTTACTGAAATATTGATATAATATTGGGTATAAAGTTGCAATCTCTTTGTTAAAATGAATCACATGTGATTGAGTTGAATGAAGGTGTTGTTTTATAATTAGCACTTATTTAATTAGCAACTTGATATGTTTGAAAACTTTATGATACAGGAAGTCTTATTAGATGAAGCTGTGAATTTATTTTTGTAAAAATTAATATTTAATGATGGTATTTGAGATTTTATAATATTTGAATTTCATCAGAATTGCGAAAGACTTAATTATTTCTTGTATAGCAGATGATTCACTCCTATTTGTAATATTCAATGTTCATTCATTAGATTTCAGATTTCAATGAATGCAAAAAATTCATAAATTTAATATTTATGTCAAGTTTAAATAAATAAAAAATAAATTTATGAAAATTATATAATTTATTAAAGATGGGTTTTAAGCCTCTTTTTGTTTTACATAAGGTAATTTTATCAATAAAACATTTAAAAAAATTTTTTTAATTAGTTTTCCCTAAAGAATTGTTTTTTTTTTAAAAGTGTACACACTTGAGACAAAAGTTTCATACTCATAAATCTCATTGAACCTTTATTTAAAATACTTTTTAAATATTATAATCTTTTTAAGGTAAATAGAGCCTTAAGATATTTATACATAATAATACATAATATATAAGTAATGTATTTGTTTTAAGGGGATCGATATAATCAATGAAAAAATAATAAAACCGCACTTTTATTTCTTTAATACAAATATGGAAATTTTTGGAAAATAGATCAGGCATTAGTAAATTTTGGTTTTCTACCAAAGAGTACCAAAATATATAGGAGAATAAATTGTTGGGTTTACTTTTCCATTTACATGTTTTGTTTTTGTAAAAACCTTGAATAAATCAAGAAATTGAACAAATTTTTGCTATTTTTGGAAGTTTCTATCTCCATTTTAAAAGTTAAAAAAGTTGCAAAAAAAACCAAACCAAAGTATTGTGTAGGTGGGTTGGTGAACTTTTAATCCGATTAAAAGAATTTTTGTATCTTAAGAATATAAAAATTGAAAATTTGTTATCGTGTGAAAAAATTTGTTTTATTTTAATAGATGTGCTAATTTTTGTACTATATAAGGTGGGTTTTTTTAATGAATTTCTTTTTTTTTTCAATAAGATCTGCATTTTGTGAATATTCTTAAATGATAAGTAGATATTAAATACTCGTATGTTCTAAGTTTTGAATGCAAAAGATTTTTTAAAACTTTTGCTAAAATTGAACTCGTATTGTATACTAGTCATTTCAGTTGTTAGAGTACCAAGCCTGACCCTAGAAATATATTAGCAAATAAATATATATTAACAGGGGAGCAGGTGCTGGATATAAGATACTTATTATTGGAATGTGTCCTAGTAAGTTTTGGATACTATTATTCCATGGACAATTGAACTGGACAATTGAACTGGACAATTGAATTCGCATCAAGTTTACAAAGCCATAGATTTCAATTGAGGGAATTGTAATTGTTTTATATAATTGTCTGTGAGCTGTATTTTTAAATGAAAATTTACATTTATGTATAGTTTTATATTACATAATATTAGGTAAACTATATATTTTGTATTTTACTTTATTTATATAAAATAGTTTAGAATAAAATTATTCTTCCAAAAATATTAGTTGCTTGAACTTCACACCTCCCGCCCTCGTTTCTAAGTGAATATCTTCTGTCCAATACTCTGTATACAACTTTTTAATTATTCCATAAAAATTTCGAAACCTTTTTTACTTTTCAATAAAGTGACAAATTTCTTAATATATATATATATAAAATTTAAATATTAAATGATAATATTATACCAAATCCCAATTTATAATCATTTCATGATAATAAAGATAATATTCTTAAGATTAAAATATAGATTCACCTTACAAGTAAACAACTTGCAAGTTAATAAAAAAAAAATCTAAAATCTTAATTAAAAGATTCTTAAATTTAATAATAATATGTTTTTTACTGACATAAACAGATCCATAAAATTATATTAACAACCAACACTTTATTTTAAAAACAAAAATACAAAAAAAACCCCAACATCATTACTTATAATAATCTTTTAATTATAATTTAACATTATCTATAAGTATATACATTTTCTTGTATCTTCAGATACAAATACTACTTTTTATTTAATACTTTGATTAGAAAATTTTTAATGAAATAAAATTCTATAATTAATTTGTTTTCTATTTTTTTTAATTATATCTTAAGATAGATTTTAAAAAATCATTTCTTTTTCATTTTGTATCTAAAGATATACAGATATATGAATATATAACAAGAACAACTAAAAGATACTGTATCTTTTTTATTTGTTCTTTATTTTGATTTTTTTTTTTTGATTTATGACTTTTAACATTTAATATACCATCATTTATCAGCATTTTTATGTCAATTCTTAAGAAACTTTTTTTGTTCTGTATATTTCTCAGTTCTCTTCATTTCCCCCCGCCCTTTCATATTATCATCAGTTTGTTTTTGAAGCTGATCTAATTTCATTATTCTTTTTATTCCCAATATTTTAAGTACTACACTTTTATTTCATTAGTACCTTCATTTCGTTCTACCTTCTACCTGGTATAAAAAAAAAAATCCCATTTCATCTTAACAATCATTATTCTCATAATCTCCTGTCATCATTTTTATCATTATCAATTTAATGATTATAATCATCATTATCTATATATATTTACCATATTATTGTGTTGCATAACTGAATTGAAAAGAATTATTATATACTTACGAAGAACTTTACAAGTTTTATGAGATTTTTAATGAATTACAAAAAAAAAAAAATTAATGCGTAAGAAAAAGTATCTTCGAAATTGTATCTATATCTTCTGTTTATAAGTATTATATGTGCACAGGTATCTAAAGATATTATGCAGAATTTTTAAACCATTAAAAAATGATTCTTAAAGATATTTATTATACGTATATACAATATAACAAACAAGTGGTACTTATTTAGTAGTGGTACTTAAGAATCTTGTATCATATAGATACATTTTACTTATTTTCATTTTATTTCAATTTACAGTGAGTCCAAATGATTTGAGATTTGTTTTGTTTTTGTTTTTAAAGACGATGATGATGGTGGCGACGAAAAAAATTTTTCAATTGAATTGAAATTTAATGAAAAAGTAATGGAAAAAAGGAAAATTCCATTTTGTAGAACAGGAACTGGGTACAGAAATCTGATTGAAAATAAGATTTCAGTTAATTCTGAGACTTGTACACTTTGTAAAGAGTTTTCAATTTGATATTCTTCAAGATTTTTTTAATCTTTTTAATTTTCTTTGAATAAGTTTTGAAAAAAAAGTTCTGATTTTTTTTTTTTTTTAAATTTGTAAGTGTTTGTTGAATTGTGTGTTGTGTTTTTTAAGTATAGTATATGGAATGAAAAGAATTGAGGAAAAGTTTTTCATGAATTCTTGATTTCTGATTCTTTTGTATTAAAATTAAAAAAAGAAAAACTAAAAATAAAACAGAATATATATTGTTGGTTTCCTTTTTGAATGGTTGTTGTTTTCAGAGATTTGATCTTTTGTGGACTCTTAAATACCGTTAAAATCCAATCAACAACAAACAATAAGTCCAGTAGAATTTCTGTTTTCTTTTTTTTTTTCTGTTTCGCGTTTTATTTAATTTTTCTGTGGTTTTTTGCTGTATATTGTATTGTTATATCATTTCGTGATTTGTGGTTCAGTTAATTGAATTGAAATTTGTATTGAATTTATTTTCTCGAAAAAAAAAGAGTAGAGATAGTGATTAGAGTGGATTAAATACGAGTATAAGAGTATGTTTTATATATGGAAAGTTTTAAAAAAATTCATTTAATGGAATGGATGGAATGAAAAGAATATTTACTAGAATGAAATTATAGAATAAGAGTTAAAAGATAGTTAATAGTTCATGTAAGATGTTTTGATTAGTTGCGTAAATTGAAATTTTTTAAAGCATTAAGTAAATTTGATAAATAATGTAAAATCAAGTGGGATTTTTTAAAGAGTTTTAATCATACATTATTTGGGCATTGGAATCTAGTTTATATAAAACTTCAATAGAATTGAATTATAAAAATAAGTTTCTTATACCATCTAATATTCAATCAATCTCATAAATCATGTTGTTACCTATAAAGCTTAATTCCTTTCAAAGTATGCAATTTTATTTAATAATAAACTAAAGACTGCATCAATTAGGAGTATCTAAAATGATATTGCTCTTTGGAATTACACTCTTCTCGATTTAACATTAATGCGAGTCAAACATTTTTTTCATAGTAGATAATTTGTGGTAAGGTGGGTTTCCTTGAGTTATATAATGCTGAATAATGGTTTTAGAAATAATATTATCTTCATTATATCAAAATTTCAATGTGTAATGGATCAGACAGTGCGCAAAGGATTGTGGTTTGACAAGTTTAAAATTTTATCAAATTCAAGATAATATTCTATTATAAACTGTGTAAAGATAAGATTAGGAAAAATGATTTAATGCAATTTGTTAGATGTTTTAAAAATGTTGATATTAATAATTTTATTATGAATTATATTTTTTATTTATACACATTCTCTAACAAATAATATATATATATATATATATAATTTAAAAAATACTTATATTGTTCATATATTTAGTCCATAATAACACAAAATGTTTTAATAATATTTAATTAATAAATGCCAATTTTTATTGCGAGGCCATCGAATAAAAAAAAACAAGTTTCCATCTTAAGTCTTTCGATATTTTTCATCAATTTTTTTTTTTATTGTGATTTATTGTTTAATGCAATTTTTTTTAAAAATAATAAAAAATTCTTTTAATCTTGTTAGAAAATTTCTTTGATTGAAATTGTTATTTATAATCTTTATAAATTATTTATAAAGAAAGTTACTTGTTACTTTAAAGATGGTTTATTTTAAGAAATTGCCATTTTATGAATTTTTGTGTCCTACCAGGTTGTAACAAATGAAGCATATGAATTTTTTTAATGTTTTTCAATCTAAATTGATTTTTTATTAAAATATTTAAAATTTGAATAAATTGAATATCTTTAATTAATTTTCAAGTCTTACTATACAATTTCATCAAAGATTTTTAAAGGTTCCTACAATTGATTAAACTTGAAATATATTATTTCAAATTTAGTTCTGGTAGCTTTTGAAAATACATATAGAATATAAAATTTGCATATATAAATAAAGATACTATAATAATATAAAAAAAAATAATAAAATATACAAAACGAAATCATTTAGCAAAATCTAATAGGATCATTAATAGAACAAAAGATTATATTAAAAAAAACTAATTTAAATTTAAAAAATAATAACTCACCTTTAAAATAAAAATTGTGTAGATATATATATAAACAGTTTTTATATTTTCATAAGTATATATATATATATATATATATTAAAAGCATATATAAAAAGATAATCCGTTATAATATCCAATTAATTATAAAATCATTAAATTATATACGTATATATATATCTATGGTTTTTTGATCTCATAAAACACCATTAATATTTTATAATATACGAGTATGTTATACATAAATTTTTTTTGTAATTTCAAATATATTATTATCATCATAAATTACCCCCACACATTTTATTAGGTTTTTTTTTTTTGCAGCAAAAGATAGATACAAAATTATTCTAAAAAAGAATAAGAAATTTTAAAATCTTTAAGATAATTTTTTTTTAATTTTCTTTTTTTTCTTTTTGAAAAATTTATTTAACTTCTATTTATCATTTTTAAGTGTTTTTACTTGCGCAAAAAAACTAAAAGAATCTATTCATATATACCTTTGGGTCAATGTTCTAATTAATTCACTATTTTCCAACAAGAATATTGTTATAAAAACACTAAAAAACTTAGAAAACTTCAGAATAAAAAAAAAAAAAAATAATTATAATTTAACTGTAATTTATCAACAATTTAACATTTTTTTAAATATCTGTAGATATATTATTATTTAATATATATATATATATGGTTTATCTATGGTATGTATAATGTATATATAATATAATAAAATATTGTTTTAAATTACATATTTTTTTTTGTTGAAAATTAAACCGCAATAGGTAAAAATTTGAACGCGATTCACTCCCCCCCGTATTAATTTAACGATCGTTATAAATTGTTCAAAAAATAAATCACTTGCCATTAATCAATATAAAATTAATTTTTTTTATTTTTTTTTGTAATTTTTTTTTTGCAAATCCAAAGCTAAGAATTTATAATATGTATCTATTAGTTTTTTTTTGATCCACCCCAAATTCTATATATCTATTCTCTAAATGTTGATGTATCTTTTATTCTATTCCTAAAGCATTAAAAAAATTTTTTTTTAATTTAAGGAATTTTTATGAAGCAAGTTTTGTAGAATAATTTTTCATTTCTAATTTTTCTAAAGAAAAAGAAAATAGAGAATTTCTCTACAACAAAAGCAAGAATAATAATAAAAAACCACAAAAATAAAAAACAACACCGGAGGATAAAAATTCTTATGTACCTGTGTATCTTATTACCTGTTCTTTTTATTTTTTTTTGTTTTATTTGTATCTTATAGATATTGTTAAATTTTTTTTTTTTTAATTTTTTTTTGTTATGTTTAAAAATAAAATGAACATAGCAGTAGTTTCAAATTGTTTAGTTTTATATAAACATGATCTACTTTAAGAATAAAAACAGTCCATCCCGTACAATATTCAGACACAGGCTCGTTCGTTCGATTTTTTTTTTGTTTTCTAACAATAATTCTTTAAACACAAAATAAAATACTATTATGATAAATACACACACACATATATATATATAAGTTTTGCAACGATTTAACAATATTTTATATTTCTTTAAAAAAAAAATCTATCTTAAGATTTATTTTTCAAAATTGGTTTCTAATTCTTTTTGTGTACACAGGAAATTTTATATTCTTTTGTAAAAACTTGAATAGGAATATTCAGGAAATTTATAATTTCTATACTTCTTTTTGTTTTTTTTTTTTTTTTTTTTATTTCACCACAATTTGAACTTGTGTCTATAATATATATATGTATATAAGAAATAACACTTAAAATAAATTTCCTTCTAAGGTTAAATCAAAACAAGTTTTATTCAAATAAATAAAAAAAAAAAAAATAAAAATATAAAATATCTTAAGAATAAAACATTAAATAAGATAAAAGATGAATGCACTTGCACCAATTTATTTATTTTTATATATATATATTTATTTATTTATGTATAGTAAATACATATAATAATTATAGTTATCCACTGTTATGTAAACATGTTTAAAATTGAGGATACAAAATTGTATATATATATAAAAATTATATATATATAAAAATATTTTTATTCCAAAGTTGAATAGAATTTCTTTTTAATAGAATATAAAAAAAAATCTACACAAACACACACAAGTAAAAAACAAAAGGAAGTTTTCTATATATATGTATATTTTTCAATTTTTATAGAGTTTAAACGGTAAACCGTACCATAATTTTAATTTAAAAAATATTTTATTTTATTCCTTCTTAATTTTTTTCAAGCGCTAAATTACGACAAAAATTAAAACACGTTCAAATCGATTCGCGATTCATTTTAAACTGAAAACTTTTATGAAATACAAAACAATTTTTCTACTTTGATTCAAAATTAAAATATTATTTAATACCTTGTTATTATAATTCATACCAAACAAGTTTGATACAAATGTATGAAACGTATTTGAAATTCTAATATACCATTTACAAGTATTCAGCAATTTGAATTCAAACTTATGGCTGAATAAGTTGAAAAAACTTAAAAAAAACAGAATTGATAAAAATTTGTATAATGTGGAATCAAACATGTATGATCGAACTAAAAAAATTGCATTGAATTGAAGGAAAAGATAAATTCAAATGAAGGTTGAATGATACAATATGAAAGAATTAAAATTCTTTGTATGAAATTAAAGTATGTAATTATTGTAATTGTTGAATGGATTTTTCACTCATGTTGTATACAACACATGTTGCGTTTGTTAACCACATTATACAAATATTATAGTTGTATATTTTCTTTTTTTTGTGGTTTTTTAATAAATTTTTATTTTTTTATTGGTTGTTTTATGAGTACCATTATTTTTAACGGTATTTTTATTTAATACTTTATTAAGAAAAAGAGATAGAAAATTAAAACCAAAAAGAGAAATGAAAGAGGAAAAGAAGAAATAAAAAAAATTAATAAATGAAATTCTGATTAGGTACTTTATTTTAGTGGTATAAATTCTACTGTTGTATAAATGCTTGAATATGAAGTATTGTAATTTGTTTTAATGAAAATTTCGAATTTTTGTGCATTATAAGATTGTTTCCAGTTTTTCAATAATATTTTTAAGAATTGGTTTGAGTTTTTAAATTGTATGACTGCAGAGTGACTAGTCAGAATTTTTGAATGCAAGTGTTATATTAAAATTTGGAAATTGTTTGGAGAATTTATTAATTTGGTTTATTTCTTGTATTTATTTGGGAAATTATATATTTACATATATAAAGAATTTAATAGAATTTATTTATTTATATTTAATATATAACATTAAAATTCAAATAAATTGGGGAAGTGATTTAATAAAAGATCTTGATTAAATAGTATACAATTTGCGATTGGGTTCATATTTATAAAAATATAAACAAATAATTTAATTTAATAATATAACTCACAGTTATAGAAATACCTTATAATCCAATATAAATTGAATTGTATCTATTGAAAATCTTAAACCTTGTTGAAAATCGAATACATTATATTATCTATATGTTATAAGGCCGAGTACTATCTCATGTTAAAATTGTATGTGGGATTCACTAGGATCAATTCTAATAACAAGTGTATAATATGTGCGCCCAGTTCTAACATGTACTATAGGTATAGATAGGTTTTTTAGTCTAACAGATGACCAGTTAGGACTTTAAAAAAGTAGTACACATATCTACACGTGCACGATGATGATTTGTTATATATTTAGTATTTAAATCTTTAATATAATTGGAATCAAATAAATTCTGAAAGAGTCGATCTATATTTTGAGCAATTAAGTTTATTGTATAAGATTCAAAAAATTGAGTAGCACAAAAAACAAGAATGGGACTCCCAAGTTAAGGAAGAAAAAATGTATTGGATAGTAATTGAAGCATTTAAAGAATAAAGTAATCCATGGATGACTTGTTTGTTTAAAGTTCAACTAAATTCAGAAACAAGACTGCAAAGTTAAATAATATTAATGCGAGCTCAGTGCTCATTATTTAATAAGTATTCATAACAACTTCCATGTTAATTTGGCATTACCTTTTTCGAATCATTTTTTATTTTTAAGAAGGAAAAAATAATTTTTTTAATATTCAAAAAAATATTAATTACATATTGAGCCTTTCATTAATTTAGTTAATTAGTTAACTATAACATTTTGGTGAATTCAAAAAAAAAAAAATACTTTCGCGAAATAATCGTAACAATGTTTAGTCAACCAGATTATAAATTTCGTGATGGTAAATTAAATAAATTTATAAATAATTAGAAAATTAAAAAATTTTTCCAAATTCAATTTGCATTTATATTTTTAACCTAACGAAAATTTTAAAAAAATTTTTTTGATTTATTTTCAATGGACACCATGTATTACTAATTATCATGTATAACATTATGTTGGAAAATGTTTGTACAACTTGCTTGCATGTATATGAAGAAGAAGCTCATTGGATTTTAAAGTTATTTCTGAATATTTTAATTTCTTCCTTTATAGTAAAAATGGGTATGGAAATTATTAAAACTTATTATAAAAGAAATCAAGTAATCAATTGGCCAAATCGTAGATCAAATAATATTGCATAATTCTATAGGATTGAATGATTTTTAGGAACTAAAATTAGGTGGAAGAATTATATGCAAGAATAAATAGCTATAAAATGGAAGAAGGACTAAAGTAACATTTTTCTAGATATTTAATGTAGAATTGATTTCCTTATGCATGTTTTTGTGAATAGTGACGGTAAAATGCTTCGAAATATTTAAGAAGTTAGTTTAAAAATATAAATGTTACTTAAATGTTTAAAAAATTTATGGAATTTAATTTTACACTGAGTATTACTAATACTGTTTATATAATGTATATAGTCCCATAATTAGTCTAATTTTGTCCTATATGTAAAATCCCATAATTCGTCCAAAAGTAGTCCAGAAAAATAGAAGTTTAAGAATCCAAAATTCAAAAAAAGAGAATGAGTTGCAATGCAACTGATGTTGGTTTGGAACTTTGATTGTATGTCATTGAATTTGGTTTGGAACTTTGATTATATGTCAAAAAATTTATTTAATGAAACGTAGTTAAAGCCCAATGTTTTGAGTGATTTTGTAGAACCCAACAATCGTGAATTCAATTTAAATTTTTTTATACTCTTATAGATCAGGAATTCGAATAGTAAGGCTGTCTTTCAGTTCTATAAGTACTTGTCTCTGATACTTCTCTAGGAAAAGTGCAATTTAAACTATAAATTTTTCTTAAATCTGATCAATTCAAGATCTCATTAAAAATCTGTGTTGCGAGGTCAATTCAACTTATTATTAAAATTGGTCTGGAATTCCAATTAATGAATTCCACCATACAGGGATATAACGCCTTGTGCCACAAAAACACAATTGAGGAAGTCTTTATGGCTTTTTATCACGGCGTCACATACAAGTTTCCCATCAAACTCTACGTGAGACAGTACTAGTTCTTATTACTTGTACTAATATAAGGAATGTCTTGAATTAAAATTAAGACAATCCTAATTATAGTGTACTTAACAATTTTATATTTTATTCATAGGTTATTTCTGTATCTGTGAGTTATATTTATTGAATTAAATTATTTGTTTATATTTTATAGGCAGCTTAATTAAGTCGTAAACCAGATGAAATGATTTAGTATTTTATTTTTGTATTTGGGGTCTCTTGAAGAAATGATCGACATTTTAATATTTATAACCGCAATGATTGTTGGGAGTTTTATGACTACCACAGGGGTATATGAAACCATAAAAAAGGAAACGATTATTATTCGTACTCAAATATTTATAATAATTTTGAAACTTTGCAAAATAACATAAAACTCAACTTTGCGTTACGCAACTTTTAATAAGTTTAAGTCAATTCTGTGTGAATAAATCCCCTCTAGGAATCATATAAAATATTGAAGATACTTTTGTTCAATTTTATTTTTAAAATTTATTTTTTCTAATAAGAAAAAAAAATTAATTAAATAAAATCTAATTTAATGTTGCATAAAAAATTAAAGTTTATTTATTTCTATTTATTTTAATTTTTCACTTTTTATTTTCAAAAAAGAAAATCAAAAATAATTAGAAAATTTATTAAAAAAAAAGTTTTACAATATAACTAAAATTGGCAAATTTGAATAAGTTTTTATGTATGAGTATAAGTTTTTTTCAAAATTAAGTTTATTTTGAGGAAAAATTTATAATTGAAAAAAAAAAGTAGAAAATTGGATTAAAAAATTGATAAAAATAAAAAAAAGTTAAGAAAGTTTATGATCTTGAAACCTGATGATGTTAAAGTTCAGTAAAATTTTAGTTCATTGGTTCAATTCATATCCATTTCTCTTTGAAAGATGATATAAACTAATTAAAAAATAGTAAAATATGTAAAAAGTTTTGAGATTTTGTAGAGCATTACAATTCCACTTTTTGTGTAATCAATTTTGTGCTTAATTTAAAGTTACGAGAAGAGAATTGACGACTTATCATGTTTATTATGGGAGTTATGAAATAAGTTTTAATTTAAGCTATTACAATTGAATCACTGTTTTATGGGATGTTTGGGTTCATCTCGTAGTCTTTAGCTGATGAACTTGGGCTTTCTCACTTATTATTAGATCTGTAATATTAATAGCACTTTCAATTATGTAGGCAGTATAATTTTACCAAAGGCGGCTACGAAGAGGATATTACAAACAGAATAAAACAAGGTGGAGCGGTATTCGCACGGTTGTTGGAAACATGGAGATCTCCTTATTTATCCAGAAACTCAAAGTTTTTGATATTCGACGACTGTATTAAATCAAAGCATTATTTGGCAGGGAAACCTGGCACACAAATCAGACAAATATTAATGAAATCCAGGAATTTCTGAACAAATGTTTAAGATCTATCTGCAAAATCTTCTGGCCTAGAAGAATCAATAATGAAGAATTATGGCAAATAAAAAAGGAAAAACCTGTGATAGTGCAGATAAGAAGACGAAAATGGCGCTGAATTGGTTATACCATAAAAAGACCTTCTCAAACAATTGCACGACAACCGGTAGAATGGAAGGAAAAAGGAGGGTCGGAAGGCAAAATTCCATTTTTACAAAACTTTGGTTTTTCAAAATCTCGTTTTTAAAAAATCGAGTTTTAGAAATCAAATCACTTTTTTTAAATTCTGGAAAAGGCTGATAATTTTGATTTTGTATCCAACTTTAAAATCCATAAAAACAAGATTTTTTAAAAAAGTGAGCTTTTTTCAATACAAAACTCGATTTTTAAAAAAACCGCACATCTTAGAAAACGTGATTTTCTAATACGAGATTTTCAAAAAACAAGATTTTAAAAAAAATGATTTACTAAACTAACTTACTAAACGTAAATTTTTTGATGGCTCCAGTTAATTAATCTATTACAGAATAACTCCTAATTGATAAGTTTACAAATACCATTTTTAATTCTCAAACTTTCTATTATAAATCGAAGTCAAATAATTCAGAGAATACATTTAAATATGGTTAGTTTAAAATATTTTAAAGTATGCCAATTCCACTTATAATAATTGATAAAAATATTCCAATTTTATACGTTTAATAAAATTAAAAATCTTTTCTATGTGTAAACAATCAGATCACCAAAATATTAGATACTTCGGAATTCCTATATTAAAAAATACCAATACTTTCAAAATTTTATTTAACAAAATTTTAATTACTTCAATATTTCAATTCAAATATTCAAAATTTACAAAATTTGTTTCACATCAAAAAAAAAATTCTTATGTTTATCATCCCTTAAGGCGCTTAATTTTAAAATTGAAAAAGACATTATTTAAATTAGTAAAAGAGATTCTTAACAGATTTTTTTTTTATTTATACTACAACATCTTTGATACAGAAAAATAAATTGTGTGTTTTACTCAATTTCAAATTACAGATTTTTTGCTTGAAGCTCAAAAATTTGTAATAACTTTTCTTTTACAAAAAAAAACAACAAATTTTTGCAATTCTGATTTTATTTTGAATTAAACAACTTTGATTTTTCAACTTTGCATATGGAAAGTTACCGTAGAACTTCCATGTAGAGATTCGGATTTAATATTTTTCAATTCCATACAGTCCGAGTTGAAGCGATCCTCTGAGTGACTGTTGTCGCTCATAATTTAAAATTTCGATTCTAATTAAATTTCCTACGCAACAAAGTCTATGACCCAAAGTTCTGTAATGTTTCGAAGGAGAAGAGGATTTAAAGTACGATGTAAGGAATATATCCGCAATGGTTGGATGGTAGAGAGGATTTACATAAGGATTTACCTTCGGGATGAGAGAGTATATTAAGGTGATTGGTCAGTTATATTCCATTTCATTTAAGTGGCGCTATTACCTCTAGTCTAAGATAACAGCTTATTTAAAAGTTATAGTAGAACTTTTATGTCTGCAGATTCCTAAAATTGTCAATCGATATAGCTAAGGTTTAAAGATTTGAATTTGATATTTTTCAAAGCCAAAGTTAAAGTGATCCCCTAAGTAACTTTTGTCACTCACAATTTAAAATTTCGAGTATTTCCTACGCAATAAAGTCTAAAACCCAAAGTTTAGTAATAGTTCGAAGGAAAAGAGGATTAAAGTATGATTTTAGGAATATATGAGCAGTGATGATAGAAAGGATTAACATAGGATCTGAAATACCATCGTGATGAGAGACATTTTTTAGGCAATTGGTCAGTTATATTCCACTTCATTTAAGTGGCGCTATTACTTCTAGTCTAAGAATAGAACAGCTTATTTAAAAATTATAGTAGAACTACTATGTCTGCAGATTCCTAAAATTGTCAATCGATATAGCTAAGGTTTAGAGATTTGAATTTGATATTTTTCAAATCCGGAGTTGAAGTGATCCTTTGAGTAACTATTGTCACTCATAATTTAAAATTTCGATTTTAATTAAATTTCCCACGCAACAAAGTCTACGACCCAAAGTTCTGTAATAGTTCGAAGGAGAAGAGGATGAAAGTACGATTTTCGGAATATATGAGCAGTGATGGTAGAGAGGATTAACATAGGATATTAAATACCATCGGGATGAGAGAGCCTATTAAGGGGATTGATCAGCTATATCCCACTTCATTTAAGTGGCGTTATTAACTTTGCTCTAAGATATTAACTAAAACACTATTCACAATAGTTTAAATAAATATTTTTCTAAGTATAACGAACTTGTTAAATTTAAATACAATCCACCTAAAAAAAACCAAATTGTAAATAATATTTTTTTATTTCCATAGAAAAGTAAAAAAATGACCATAGGGGGTTTTCTGGTATTGGATCTTATTTGCATATTTAATCAACTTATAAAACAACATTGAGAACAAAATATATATGTATGTATGTATACAATATAAGATATACAAAATAAAATTAATATAACAAACAACGATTGATTCAAGCTAATTTCTATGTAAAGTTTTTAATACAATAAAATAAATTTAGTTGGGATTAAGATTTAAAATCACTATTTTTTCCATCGTAGGGATTTTCTTTTTAAATAAAACAACAAAACAGCTAAACTTATTATTTACATCTAATTTTAATAAGTTTTTTCTTTTGTTTTTTGGATTTTAAAAAAATTTCGAACCATATTTTAACATTTTTTTAAAGTCCATACTTGATGATAGATTTACAAGTTTGGTTGTTGAAATAAAAAAAAAAAAACAAATTTTAAATAACAAAAGATGTGTAATTCGATCTTAACACAGAGAACGTGTTGTATATTTTTTTTTATATTTATTTATTTGCTTTTTTTTTTTTATAATTTAATTAAATTAGTGCAAAGTTTTTTGTTTTAGAGTATTTTCAAATCGCCTGTGGCGCTTATTGTGTTTAAATCTATGATTTATTCTATGGTTTTTGTTTTGAGTGTTTGAAATTAAGACATAGGATAAAAATAGTTAAGATTAGGTGCATATATACGTATATATAGTATAAACTATTATAAAAAAGCATATGTATAAAAAAAAATGTTTACATAAATTGGTCAAGAGATCAAAGTTGATAGACTGAATTAGATTATTCATATGTGATCATATTTAGGACACTAGGCCAGGAAATTGTAAAACAATATGTTAAACAGATGTTTAATAGATTATGAATATTAATCAATTCAGGTGTTATATTTTAGAATATGAAAGAATTGAAGTGAATTTGATATTATTTCGGATTACTTAAAATTTAAAATTCAAATACTTGGAATTATTTTCTGTAATTTCTTGCATTTTCTATTTTACAAATTTATTATAAAGTTTTTTTGAAAATGTATTCCAGGCCTATTCAAAACTAGAGGTAGTGGTTTAATATTTAGACTCGTTTTAATCCTCTAAGAACATATTTATTTAATTAAACTGCAAGGTTCTGAAACTAATATTTTTAATCTTCCTTCTATTAAATTAAAAAAAAATTCATATAAATATTATTAAAAATACTCAAAAATCGTTATACATTAATTTGCTTATATTTATTAAAATAATACTCAAAACTCGTCATATACTCATATATCATTTAATCAAATAACACTCAAAATAAGAAGATACTTTTTTATTCAATAAAACTCAAAACTATTAATGTAGGAAATTTTTACGATACAATTTAATACTTTTTACGGTAATAATATATAAACTCACTCGAATATTTCCCCTTCTAAAAATTAATACTCAAATTATCAAAAACTGCAACCATATTCATTTTTAAAAATTCATTTAATTTAAAAGAAAATGATTGTGAATTGCCTTTTAAAAAATTCACAGTTATCTTTTAATAAGTTTCAAAAGGTTTATATCTATGATAAATGTTTATTGAATCATTGAATAAATAATTTAGTTAAGACAAAAACCATTTTAAATTTGCTTAAAATGATATGGTTTGAGTTCTTGGAATATTCAATATATAAAATTAAAGTGTATACCAATTACCCAAGGTTTGTATCTTCGGTAAAAGCTAACTATATTTAGAAATTTTTCGGTATTCAAATCAAATATCATGTATACAAGCCGTTATATTCAAAATTCAAAAATTTAAAAAATTAAAAAAAAACTCACCTATCACATATTGACATCCGTTTAAATTGATCTGATGAATAAATGCTTGTTTGTTTGTCATAACAATAACTACAACTACAAAATGAGTATTGTGATCCATATAATGTTGATTGTTCATCAAAATCAAAATCATTAAAATCATCATAAAAGGATTCATCAAAACAACTTGGTGGTGCTCCGGAATCATCTGATGTTGTAGCACTCAATTTTGATCTAAAAATTGTGAAAATAATTATAATTGTATTTATAGTTCAGAGAATTTTAAAAATTATTAAAATTTATATTGATTTAAATAAAAAGTTTTTACCGTTTTACTCTTGTATCAACTGAATCCACTACAACATTCCATGTTCTATGTATTAAATACAATAGAAATAGTACCCTTGAATTCTCTGGATTTGTATGATGTGATGAGGTTTTTCCATTTTGTTCAACTGCTGTTGTTGGCGTTGAACTGGTCAAGGAGTTACCCATATTTTTTTTTTTTTTTTAGTTTTTAATATTTTAAGGTAATTGGAAATAAATCATTGTAATGAATTGAACTGGAGATGAGTTTGAAATCTGGAAAATTAAAAAAAAAAATTTTAATTAATTAATTAAATAATTTTTCTTTGGATTATATTTATATCAAATTTAGTTAGAAATTAAAATAAATTGAATAATAACATCAATTCGTTTTTAACAAACTCAGCGGTTCGGAACAAAACGGCATTGCAACAAAATTCAGTTGTTCTTTTAAATTTTGTTCTTTCCGGAGCATTTTTTTAAATTTGGTTCCGGAACGCAAAAATTTGATCCGAAAATTCGTAAACAAAAATAAAGTTTTCTTCGGAACAATTCCGATTCAAAGTTGAAATAAAGATCCAGCCATTGTATCTTGGAAATCAAAGTCGGCTGACTTAATTAAAAAAGTTCCCAATCTTGTACAAGACACCTAACAAACGAAAAAAAATTTGATGGGGCGGGAGTCGAACTCGAAAAAGTCGAACTTTTTAATTTTTCATCCTGTATACCCTGTCCCGAGAAATGGGGACTTTTAATTTTTTTGATTTTTTAAAAATTGTAAAAGTGTAGGGAACTTTATTTTTTTGATTTTTGTAACTAAAATTCCAAAAAGAATGTAGTAAATATTTAACTTGGATAAAGTTCCGGAACGATATTATAAATCACATTTTTCATCACAACTTTCCATTTTTATTTCGCTTCACTCCGGATCTCTGCTGTAAACTCGTAAACTCGAATTTAAATTGTACAAATGGAATTCAAGTCTTTCGTTTTAAGTTTTTAGAGTGCAGAAGGGATTCTAAGAGGTTTTTTTAAAGAACAACATTAATGGATATGAAACCTTTTGTTAATACCCATTTGCTCTAAAGTAATTCGGGTTTTTTTTTTAAAATGTGCTTAAAATGTTCAAAACTGAAGTTGAAATCTCAAAACTCTTTTGTTATTTTGTTATTTTAAAAGTAAATTGACTTTAAAATAATTTTTAAATAATATGTGTAAAATCAATTGCTCAAATCCAAATTATATTTATTATTTCAATTTAAAACACTGAATTCATAATTTTGTATTACTATTAAGAAATTACTCTGGTAAATCAAAATTTAAACCGTACTTTTTTCAAGGTCATCATTTGAATTAAAAACCAAAAAATTGCCGGAAATAACCATATTAAATAGACCATCTGCAAATTTACTATATTTAGTAGATACTATATCAAGTAAAATTATATTTAGGTCAAATATTAATACATACATAATTTCTAATTAAATATTTACATATCTAATTATAATTATAATTTTATTATTCTATTAACCGTAAAAAATACTACCAAATACTATATATATACAATTTAAAATTATATTTAATTTACGTATTTTTAATGGCTGTTGTTAATGTCCTACTTTTTATAATTTTTATGTTCTAAAGGAAGGAGTTACAAGATGTTGTATACGAGTATATATTCTTTATTTTTTATATTTTTTCAACGCTCAAATCTGTCTTCATACCAACTATAATACCAATTTCATACCAAGGTATAATCATCTAATTTGTATAATAATCCTGCCCCATATTTTTTTTTTAACATTTTTTCAAAGAAATTCTACAGTTTCTCCAATTTGGTTACTTGGAATTTTTTTTTTTTTTTTTTCTTTTTAATAATTTTAATAATTGATCGATTGATTGAAGATGATTGGAGGCTAGAAAGAGAGATTAAGAATCTATAATGATTCTATCTGATTTTTGTAATATGTAAACAAGATCTTGAAGAACAAGATGATAATTATGAATGAAAGATGAAATACACAAACAGAAGAAAAGAAGAAGAACAACAAATGCAAAAATTGCATATCAGCTAATAGAATCAGATAGTATCTTTAGGATTTAAAAGATATTTTAATCAAACTTAAAGAATCTTATGTTAGGAGTGGGTCAAGAAAATTGAATTAAAATTTTAAAGTAAGGAAGCAATGATAATAAAAAATCTTGAGATTGGCATTGATTTGATAAAAAAAATCATTTTTCAAACTTGTTGTTATATAGATGACATCTGATGGCAGTTCTTATAATGATTTTCTTAAAAATTTCGAAATTCTGATGAATTTTGAGGTTATAAAATACCAGTAGCTGGGAGAACGAAACTACTTCAAGTTAATAAGATTTGAATGTGTTTCTGATAGGCATGTGTTTAGGAATTTAGTTTTAAATTCAAGTTAATTTTAATTATAAAAAATTTCAAATTTTTTTTTTTAAATTTAAACTGATTATAATAATTATAAGTGATTCTTAATGTTTCAAAATTCTTAAGATGATATGAACTGGTTTGTATAATTCATTTTAAAATTTTATAATTATTTGAATATTTAGGTCGAATGCTGTCTGGATTAAAATTGGAACTAATTATATTGTTTACTTTAATGATAATTGAAGACTTTTGGTATTATTTTGATATTGATGTTTAAGAGCTTTTTTTTTTTAAATAAAGTTTAGTAAGTGTTTATTTATCCTCAAACATCTGTTGGGTAAGTTGTAAATCTCTATGATCTATACTGTTCATAAATTGAGAATTTAATAGTTTTGTTTCGCTGCATTTATTCTAAAAATCTATAAAACTTATATAACACCAAAACTGGGGTATAATGCACATATTTGGGCTGGAGCCCCCCAAACCGCTCTGGTATATCTTGATAATGTTTAAAGTAAAGCTATCCGTCTTATTTAATATAAATGACCCGAGTGTTACCTCAACGTTCACTCCACTTACCCATCGATGAATCGTCCGGTCACTAACCCTTTTGAACATCTGTTACAAAGAAATCAAACAATTAATGCCTTCTCTCAAAGTTTGCCAACCTAAAAAAGGAGAGTAACAGGTGATCAAGTCTATCCTTTTAATTAGTTAGATGATGAAACAAGGATTTTGGAAATTCATATGTTATACGTATGTCGTCGTGAATACGGAATTTTGGAGTTACCATGAAATATGTTTCCCAAAGTTGGTAATTTATATTATGTACGATCTAAAAAAGTTTAAGATGGACATTAACATTCATCTTTATGAAATACTTTTGATTTATATTCTTTATCCAACTTAATCTTCTAAAAACCAAACGATACATACATTAATGTATTTAAGATCCATTCCAAGTTTAGTTTAAAAAAAAAGGAGTGTGGCTTAGTTGGTTAAAGTTCATCACTATTTTGAACCCCGTAGATTGATTTTGGGCGGCTTCCGATGCTTTTTATCAACCGTGGTAAAGGAATGGTTCTTCTTTTCAACACTTACTAGGCTCATAATTATTGACAAATGATTTTCTAATTCTAATACTTAAATGGAATTTTCAGAACTTTATCTGTGAATTATAAGAACAAATCGAAAATCATTTACTACAACTGATTACGGCACAAACGCTTCATAAACGTATTCTGATCTTTTCCTTAATCGCAACAATTTGGTTAATTGCCTATTAACTTTACATATGTTTGTATTATACTAGTCTGTTGGATCTATTCGATTTAGATTAAACCTTTTGGGACACGGATCAACGCTGTTGCCGCGGGGGTTTCCTTATTTAATAGAGTTTTTCACTCCTCCATGTACTTAACTAATTTATTTCCTTATAAAGTCTATATCCAGACAACTTTTAAATAATTCTTTTAAGGAAAATTGTATTCCATATAGTGGGATGATTTTATATATGGGCTTCCATGCGAATTCTATTAAGGGAAATTGCATTCTACAGGAATGTTTTTCTCTGGACTTCTTTTAATAGTACATACAGTCAACCCAATTTGATAAAGTCCAATTTGGGCTAAATAATTTATTTTACAATTTTTCCAAAGTTTCCATCTTTGATAAAGTTAAATACTATAACTATATCTGCAATTAACTTTCCTATAATAGTATATAATGTAATAATTTTCTTTTAACTTTGGCTTTCTTTCCTTATTTATTTGCTTCTAAACTTATCAATTAATATTTAATAATACGATTAAATTAAGGTATTGACATAAATGACTATGACTATATATTTTTGGGTCAATCGTGTTAAATTTTTACAACAAATCTGTATAAAGTATAATAAAATATGGCAATTTATTAAGTTCTTATTAACGCCTACTTATCGTAAATATTTATTATTTTTATTGATTTGATAGACATGGCACGATTAATTTTTCTTAAAGAGTTGAAAAACTTAAAGATACATCGGAGAAAAAAAGTTTTTATAACTTTTTAAAGACTGTTAACATGAAATTAGCATTAGAATGACTGGTCGGATATGTTGAACTATAGAAAAAATTTAAGAAATAAAAAAACTGTATGTAGGCAATGCATTAAACCAGAGAAGAGACATTAAAAAAAACCGTGAATAAAGAAAAGTGTTAAGATTTAGTTTTAACCATTCTGGAATGTCACATAAACATGCAATTAAAATTTTTACATATTAAATTTTCTCTTGTAAAGTTGTAAATGTGATAATTAAATATTTTTTAAGTTGTTTAAATTTTGGTACATGACTTTTTATCCATGACTTAATCATGTCTTATACTAATAATATTCTTTTATTATTATTTAAGTATAATTTTTATTGTTCTATTTTTTTTTTTAATTGTTTGGAAATTCTTGAATCAAAAACAAATTAGAATTCAGCAAATGTTCAAAATATATTCAGCATGGTAAGAAGTGTGTTACTTTTTTGTTTTGCTATACACTATACATTTCTTCATGGTTTACCTGATCGTTACCCTATATTGTAGAAAGAGTTCTATGAATCTAGAGGAAGTACCGTTAAATTTTAAAAATAAGAAATTCCACAGGATTTTGAAGACATTTGTACTTTTTTTAGTAGGCTTAGCATTAAAATAAGCAATTGAATTTAAGCTTTAGGGAGTTAAACTTCTGATTTTGTAGAAAAAACCTATAATTGAGAGGAAGTACCGTTAAATTATTTACAAAATCCAAACTCCTCTCTTTAACAAATTCCCCGGAATTTTAAAACCATTAATGTTTTTTTCAGTAGGTTTACATTGAAAACCTCAGTGAATCCAGAGGAAGTACCGTTAGTTTTTTAACTCTTCTCTTAAACAAATTCCACGGAATTTTAAAGGCATTAATGTGAAATCAGAGGAAGTACCGTTAGTTTTTTTATAAAATTCTTTCCTAGTTTTGAAGCCACATTTCCAGTAGGTTTTTTTATGTTGATTAAACCAATTGATGATTATGAATTGATCGTTAACTTGAGTTGAATTGATAATTTTGGTTTTTATCTGTAAAGGAGTTCCATGCCACGAATTTCATTTACAAATGTTCTAGTTAGCTAATTATTATCTAGTTTATAGGATTCTTTAATGGTCACTGATATAAATTTTTCATAAAAACGAATCTGGAAAATACTGAGTAGTTCTTCCCTAAAATTAAACACAGTTCCCAGGGGCAATTTATATATAGTAACAAGAAGAGTTGTTATTACAAATTGATTTTATGTAGTGTGTAAATAGGAAGTGTAAACTGTGTAAATTTAACAACTGATTTAAAAAACTCCATACTATATAATAGTTCTGAACATTTGAATTTAAAATAATATTTACAAATAGAATTTCAATAGAAAGATTATAAATCATTGAATAATTTAGGAATTTCTAAAGAAAAATTTAACTAGTATACTTTAAATGGTATTAAAATTTAAAAAATGTTGGTAAACTACCCACGTTTTTGGTATCGTTATCAAACAAATTATTGTCATTATTGTATCAACCAATCGTCACATATATAGAAGTTGATTTAAATTGAAGAAAATTATTTTAGAAGAAGAAGAAGTGAAACGCACAGTTTATTTTTTTATTTTTATAATATTGTGATCTAAAATGGGTCTGTTTGATTTTACAATAATAATATAATGAATACTTGTAATATTATATGTAGTATATTATTAATATAATACTGGTATATAAAGTATGCAGTATGCATTTTATTTGTATAAAAGATGAAGAAATAAAAAAATAAAAAAAAAATACCTTATTATAAGTTAAATGTTCTAATTAGGTCAAATCAAACCGCTATTATATGACATTTTCTTCTTTCTTCCATTCACAATATGTTTGTTTTGTTTTTTTTTATTATTTTGTTGATCTTCTTTGCTGGTTATTTACACAATATGTCTAAGTTTCAAATGCGTTTTAAGTAATTTCATTTTATGTATTTTGTATTTTATTACTTTATTTGCTTGTTCCAAAAAGATGATAAAAGAGATGGGGTTTTTTTTTTGTTTTATTATTCTTTATTATTTTTGCATTTTTCTATCTATTGCTTCTGCCACACTGTGGTCTAAATATTTTTTATTGCTTCAATTTATATTGTGTGTGTACTTATAAAGTGATTGTTTTGTGTGTTCTAAAAAAAATTTTTATTGCGTACCAAAAATGGTTGCTCAGGGATGGAAAGCAATGCAATGAGATTTTTGTAATTTATGGCACGGAAACTTTAGCGAAAAGTTATTGTGAATAAATCATTTAATCTATTACTGATCTATGACCTGTCAAGTAAATGAAATGTGGAGAAAAAAGAAATAATTTCAGAGGAATTTCATTCAAATTAAGTAGTACTTTTTGCTCTTATTAAAGATAGAAATTTAAAATTTGGTACAAGATTGTTCTGTTCTGTTTCCATTATGTCCCTAACATTTGGGATTAATTAGAGTGGTTGTTTGGGTGCTTCTCACTTAGCTCCCTAGATCTAATAAGCATATTTTCGAAATTAACTTCGTTGGAGATCTGGAAGAAAGTAGTTTGGTCCTTTTTCAATTAAGTTCTTGAATTTTAAAATAAATTGAAGTGGTAGTTTGGGTAGCTGTCACACACCTCCCAATACCTAATAAGCATATCTAAGAAATTGATAAAGATAGAAACTTGAAGTTTGGGTATAAGTGTGTTCTGTCCTGTTCCCTTCATATTTCTTAGGAATGTGAGATGAATTAAAGTAGTGATGCGGATAGCAGCAACGCACCTCCCTAAATCTAATGAGTATGTTTTCGGAATTAATAAAGTTAGAAATTTAGATTGATCTTGTTATATTTTTAGAATTAGAAAAACGATTGTTAAATTAATTAGATCATGAGTTAATTTTTGGTTTAAAATTTCATCCGAAACTACAAAAATGTTTCCTACCACTGCATTATAATACATTAAAGCTTTAATAAAAATTTAAAGCTAGATTTAAAGTAGTTAAAAATACAATTAGAATGTCAGTTAGGTAAATGCCAGTTATTCTTTACTATTGTAAAAGATATAAGTGGGAATACTTTTTATGGTAACTTTACTGTTCTTTATATCAGGAAAGTAGATCTAAAATAGAATTAATATTAAACAAAGAAATGTAGAATCGATTATATAAAAATTTTTCGAAAAAAAAATTATTAATTATAAATTATTTAATAAGAAATATTTAAAATTGTTTTGATATATATGATATTAAAACTTAACATTCTTTAATATTAAGAGGTAAAAAAACTCCTTATATTGTGAATTAAAAATATTACAAAACTAATTGTTTAATCAAATATAGAATATTACCATATTAAGTGTTGCCAACTCTCATCATTTATTTGATGTTTTCGATTTAAATTATAATAATTTTATGGAATTAGTTTAATGTGCAATTGAGACCTTTTAAAACTAGTTTTAGTTTTTAATTTAATTTTAAGAATCCCTAAGTTCGTACTAACGGCTAGAGAAATTTTTTAGGAAATAACAGTCTAAGATACTTTCAAATTGTTTTTTTTTTTGTATAAATTAATCACAAATTAGGAATTCGCTTCATTGTTGTGTGTAATTGTAGCACGGAATAGAGATGGGAAAATTTAGGATACAGGGGTAGTAGGGACTGAAAAATTCATGAGTCTGTTTGATTTTCTGCAAATTGTAGATTATAAAGCCGTCAAATCCTGTGAAAATATTTGTTAATACTAAAACCTGTACTTTTTGCAATTCTGATTACAAATGAATTGGTATAATCAGCAGTGTAACATTTGAGTAATTTCACATAGTGGGAACTTACTCTTACTTTCCGGTTATGTGTTGGTATTATTTGAGAGTTATAATAAGTTTGAGATTCAGTTTTTGAACGATTTTTACATCAAATAATAGCGACTCTTATCTGACTGCCATTGATAAACATTAAAAGATCAGCCACTCCAATCCCATGTCCACTTAATCCTAATCAATGCGAATCAACAAGTTTTATGCTTTTTAAAGTAACAAGACTTCAATATTATTCATTCCTCTAATATTGAAACATTTTTCAAATAATATTTCATATAATATTTCAATTTATAACCAGCTGGTAACTCTTTAATATGAAAATGATCTGTTCTAATTTTTTTTTTTCATTTATACATTTCTGCTTCTATTTGTATTTACTTTTAAATGAAATAAAATGAAAAGATTGTAAAGAATCAAAATAAAAACATTAAAATAAAAATAAATATAGTTTAAAAGATATGAATCTACGTCTGGTCTCGGTCATTGAATATGACCATCATATTATAATGATCAACATAATCTCAACACCATTTATTAAGATTATCTGAATTGAATTAATGTGTAGTCTGCTCATGGTATTCAACAGTATTTAAAACTGTAATCTTTATTATAATTTTAGATTCAAAGATGAAAATATCATATGGTATTCTGTAAACAGAGATGAGAGAACGCTTTAATTTAAAAGTAAATGTGAATAAACAGATTTAACAAATTTTTTGTCTTTTCAATAATTTTAAGTTTTCGTGTGTTGAAATGAAAAAATTGTTAGCCTTTACAAAAATTAATAATTAGTGATGGTCTCTGTAATTTATTATATTTTGTGTGTTTGTGGTTTTTTTTGTTTTCTCTCTCTAATTTTTATCTTAAATTACATAATTTTTCATTTTATTTGACTTGAAATATATATACATAATTAGTTTTAATTATGAGTTGAAATGAATTTAATTAGACAATTAAAAAATATTTTATATATATATATATATATATTTTTGAAAAATTGACAGAATATATTTTAAAAGAGATGCCTGTGGTGAATTTAAGTTTTGTTAATGTGTTCATTAATTAAATGAATTTAAATTATACTGTATTATTTAGTATAAAGGTTAGGTTAAGTATAAAAATCAATATTAAAGTGTATATGTATATATATATATATATTTTATATAAAACATTTTGATCTATTTTCAAGCTCAGCATATTTTATGAAGATTTATAAAGGAGGTCCGGGTTTCCATAAATAATTGCCTCCTAATACTTTGGTGGAGTATGTACAGTGAAGACTTTTTCGAAGTACAGATAAGAATAAAAAATGCAAATGGGTTCGGCAAATAATTAGAAAATCGGAAAATAAAGTCTGTCGCAAAAATTTGTTACAAATGTTTACAATATATTCACACTGGTGTCACAAATGTTCAGAATATATTCACACTGGTGACAAGTATTTCGTATTACTTATCCGATGATAACTAGATTTTGTACTAAAGCTTTTATGAATCGACAGGAAGTACCGTTAACTTTTTTACAAATTTAAAATTCTTCCTTTAAACAAATTCCAAAGCATTTTGAAGACATTTGTTTTTTTTGCAGTATGCTCACAGCAGAATAAGCAATTGACTTTAAAATTCAGGTTTTGTAGGAAAAACCTCCATGAATCCAGAGGAAGTACCGTTAAATTTTTAACAATTTATTCCTTTAAACAATTCCACAAATTTAGCATTAAAATAAGAAACGGAGTGTAAACTTTAGGGAAATTCACTTATTTGTTAATAAAACCAATTGACGATTGATGTAAATTCATAGGAAGTACCGTTAAATTAAAAATTTTTCTTAAAAGTTGGTTGGTTGGCAGTTGGTTATCTTGAAACATATGTTGACTAGACTAATATACGATTGGCGAGATCGTTGGCCAATTAGAAGTCTTGTAGCAGCTAATTATTTTCTATTCCAAAGATTTCTGAAATGGTCGCGATTTCTAAAACGGAGAAAAAGAGCAAATTTTGCTTTTCAAAATAGAAATAATAGTTAAATTATTAAATAATCTTTAGTTTAAGTGAGTAAAAATATCTAAGCTGTGCCTTTCCAATACCATTAACTCATCAGTAGGCATTGTAGTGTTGGAGATACCTAGACACTTCTGTTTAGATTTTCAGATTGTTGAGTGTTATAATTAAATTTTCAGAACTCCATCTAGAATAATAGTTCTGAAGTTCTGAGTTCTTAGAATAATACTCACATAAATTAAAGATGTTTATAATCACTTATAAAAGATATTTATTTCGACATTTTTATTATAATTCTAAAAGTGAAATGTATATACATGCAAATTTATAAGTTATGTTATTAAGTTTAACAAAAGTCCTTCTAGAATTGTAACTATTGATCTAATTTTCTGGAGTTTCAGGAGTTTTTTAAGTCGAGCGTTAAATGGACTGACAGAAGAAAACTAATAAGAAAATTTTGAAAGTTTTTTGAAAATGGGAAGGAGCTCAGCTAACCTGTATTTTATTTTATTTTTAATATATTCATGTGCGAAGTAATTCTATTAAACATCCGGTACAAAACAAGAATCTTATGACTTGTTACACCCCATATAAATACAAGTGGGTGTATATAATTATAATTCAAGATATTAAAACTCAAATAGTTATAAACCCATTAAAGAATTTTAGAAAATATGCAAAGATTTTTATAGATTAAACAGTAAAGTAATTAACTTCACCATCACTGTTAAATCTTCAATTTTAATATTCTTAATTAATTAAATACTACGGTTATAAAAATTTAATTCTATTTTTATTAAATAATAAAATATAATTAAAAATTCAACTAACCGCTTTAATTTACATTTAATATTTAAAATAAAATGAAAAAAAAAATTTAAATCTAAATTGTTAAAAACTATCACAATTTTAAATCAATTTCAATTAAATAAATGAATATTACAAATTGTTACCAGAGTAACTAAAATTACATGAACATAAGAAAAACATCAAAATAAAATAAAAATAAAAAGTTCTAAACTAAAATTTATGACATTTTAATATGAAATTTTCTAATAAAATTTATTATATTTTAATTTAATGTTGCACATTTTAACGGTTTTTTTTCCTCAAATGTATTTTGATTCTTATGATAATGTGTGGTAAGATCATATCCTGTGGTGAATAATAAATTTAATATGTATTGTATGTACTTTCTGTTATTTGACATGCATTATTATTTTTAATTTTTTGAAGTTTTAATGTTTTTTTTACCGGCTGAGCACAATGAGCGCAGTCAAAAAAGTTAAACATTTAGAAAAGACTACAAATGAAAGTAACAAAACAGTTTCACGCAACATTTGCGCAGAAGGGTATTGACTTTTAACTTCCGCCCTACTTTGACAGCTAATTGTTTATGTTTTGTCATCCATTTATATTTATTATTAGTTTTTAGTTTAAAATTAAAATAGAATTATAATTGTCACTTTACCGCTTTCAACATTTTGCATTATGCTTGACAATTTTGATAGCTACGTTTTTTGACATTTTGCACTTAAATGTTGCGTCATAACTGCGATAATTGTGGTCAAGACATTAATTTATGTAAATTGACTTTGTAGAGTACCAGGTGTTGTTTTTTTAGAAAAATAGAATTTTTATAAGCATTAAATAGATTTTAAATCAAGATTTATTGTGTATCATTTTTATTAAAAATCTTTTGTAAGAATAAAAAAAAATTAATTAATAATAATCTGATTCATGTCATTTTAAATGAACTAAGTGAAAACATATAATTAATTTTAAAACAAGTTCTATAGAGATTTTGTTTTTTGAATTAGAGGAAATTAATGAACTATGAAATTGAAAAATTTAGAGTATCTAATATGAAGTATTAGAATTGTTGTATTTGAGAAATTTTATATGGTAGGGAACTGTGAGGAATTCTGTAGCTATTTTGAATTAACTGTGATCTAGTTAACAAATTTAAGACAAATTTTATGTTAATCTAGTCGTTAGAGTTTAAGGTAATTTTATAACATTTTTTATCATATCTTTAACCTAATTATGCCATTTATTAGAGCAATTCTTTCACATGGAGAATTTCAAACATTTAATAAATATTTAAAAATTTGTTGAAAAGATTAAAACTTAAATAGTTATTCTACGTCAATCAAGAAATAAAAGAATTTTAAATTGAATTTGTATTTAGCTTAAAAATAATCCGCTTTTTTTATTTTAGAAAAAAAATTCAATGAAAATTTTTTAAATGCCACTCAATTTCAACATTTTAAAAAGAAAATGAAATGGGAAACCACGATATTATGCAGAAATATATCATTTTTTGTACTTTTATTAATGATTTGAAGATTAAAAAAAATTATTAGATTTAAGAATATAAAAATTGTGAGATATTCAGATTCATTTGCAAGGCTCTTTAGAGTCATATTCTATTCCAATAAATTTTTATATAAAGCGTTTGTAAGTTGAAAGAATTTTTAGAAGTTTTCTGGGTTAAAAGTTCAGTCTGACCCTACCGGAGAGTTCTTTGGACTGGAAAAAAGACCCTTTTTAAACATTTTTGTTTTAAATAATTCAAATCTTCAACACTTTAAAAAGTTCCAGTAAAATAAACCAAATGCAAGACAGTAAGAAGAGATTGAAAGACCAAATCCTGAGATTTCTCCAAAAGAAGAAAGCTAAATTGATCCTGTAACAGAACTTTCACGAAAACTGAAAGAGTGAACAGACTCATACCTGACATTGAATAATAACGAAAGCTACTCAAAAACCAGGATATTCATGTGAAAATTGATACATACTAATATTAACATGTCCCACCAAGAGAAGGCGGTTTCGGGCTGTATCCTCTTGTAAGTAGTAATGTGGAAAATTTTTTACAATACTTACTATTGCTAGAGGACGGTTTCTAATCTTAAGTATACTTATCCAAATCTTAAGTATAGTTTACTTAATATTATTAAATATGTATTTAAGGCTTAAGCTTTAAGTAATTATGGTACACCATTATATAATAGGTATCGAAGCTCTAAAAATATTAAACCGTTAAGTATTCTGTATGGTAAGTTGCCTCATAAACAGGTTCAACAGTTCCTTAAAATCAAACCGATAGCTCAGAGGTAAAGTGGCGGCTTTTCAATTGAAAAGTCTCGGGTTCATACCGAATCATATCTAATAAAAAAATATAGTGTACATTACAATAATTTAATAATGAGTCCAAATGTCAAATCGGCAAAGAATTAATATTATTAGGCAATATTTACTAATGTGTGGTATTACAAATAAATAAATAAATAAATTAATAAGTTCCTTAAAGACTATAAATTATTTAGCCTCAATTTTTATTGGAATTCTCAAAATATTCACTACTAAAAGACCATAAAATAAGTAACTAAATCACTGTAAATATTTTTTATTAGTTTAACTTTTAAAAAAATTTTAATATTTACTAAACTACTATTAATTATTAGTACTAAAATATTTAATATTATTAATTCAATTTTTATTAAAACGATCTCATTTTGAAAAAATTTCAATTTGTTATACTATTGCAATCATAATTTTTTTAATTACTTATTAGACAATAAAATATTTTTATTATTACCCTAGTTAAATATTAAAATTATGTTTTTTGGCGGCATTTTCTTTTACATTTCATTAGTTTCTTAACATTTCATTTTAAATTAAATATAGGTTAGAACTACATATTTTTTATTTTCAATTTAAATAGGTACTTTATAATTTGAAACTTGTATTCACTATTCATTAAATATTCAAGAGAAAAAAGTCAATTCAAATTATAGTATTTTACTATTAAAAAAAATATTAATTTGAAAGTATTTAAAAGATCATTACATTTTCGAGTTAAACCTGATGACATGCTATTATTTAACACCCAATAGAAGATTTTCAATAATATTGATAAATTCTAATTTAATTACTTTACAATATCCGGTGTAATTAAAATATAAAAATTATTTAAATGTTTCTATAATATATGCAAAAGGAAATGAACGGCTCCTCCTGTGTATTTTAATATTTCTAAGATTATATTAGAAATTCTATATACATAATTAGGTAAATGGGTCACTCAAAACATGTCATTCTAAACCTGACCAGATTTTTTATTTGTTAATATTAAGTATATAAATTCTTTCATCATTTCAATCAATTGATTATAAATTTTATTCTGGAAGCTTAAATATTGTCACATGTATCATTTATGGCATCACTTAATACATTTTAAAAATTTTTTCAATGGCTATAATTCAAGATTTATTCACTTGAATAGATTTGTTTTTTTTTTTCAGTTTATTAAAATGTTGTTCTCAATATTTAAAAATCATGAGTTTGAGTCAAATCAATAACAAGTAATTGTAATAAATCAAAAAAATTGGGTGCGTGTGTGTCTTCTGACATCCTCCTAATGCAAACGAATCCAATCTGTAAGAATCTATATATCTATGAATTGACCAAATGAACCTTTAAGTATCAGAAAAAAAGAAATTTTCATTGATTGCACATCAATATTTTCTAATAAAATACACTTTAAATGCTGAAAAGATTTTGGCTGCACGAAAAAAGATCCAAGACAAAAGTCCCTAAAATTGTATTTTTTTTATAATAGTTGTCGAAATAAAGAAAAAAAGTCCCCAAATTAAACGATTTGTTGCTGACTTGTTAATTATGAAAAAAGTGAGGAGAGATTTCAGAGTTGGATACAAAATCAGGGTTCCAATAATTTGTTTAGGAAGAGTTTGGGGGTGGCAGCTGCCATTACGTTAAAAGTTTTGTCGATGACATATATATTACGATTAAAACTTAGAAGAGATTTTTTCTAACAGGCTTCTAATAATTTGTTTAGCAGGAGTTTGGTACCTCTTATTTAAAATGATTTATTGCTGACTTATTTTTTATGAAAAAAAATTAAAAGTGGTTGAGTTGGTTACAAAATCAGGAATCGAATAATTTGTTTAACGAGGCTTTCGATTTGGCAGCTCCTATTATATTAAATGCTATAATAGGGATAGAAAAAACCATTATTGTTTTATATTTTCTAGGAAAAGCGATTGCTGTCTTTTACAACCATAAAATCCCTAAAAACTGGACTTGTTTCAGTCTGAATCTAACTATTCATAGTCATATATCAATAGTCATATACTTACTCTATAAAAATACTTTTGGGGAGTTTTTCATATTCGAAATTTCCCCAAAATATTATTTTTAAAAAGTCTCCAAAAAATAGGAATAAAGTCTACAAAGTTTCATATAAATTTTGTTGACATTTTTCATTTAGTTTTGGGGACTTTTTTCATACAGTCAAATATTTTGTTGCATTTAGTTATTGTTTTTGAACAATTTGAGTTAAGTTTTAGGAGTTTAATGATAAGTTTTAAAGAAAAACTAGATTTGATTTTGTATATAACTAATATAAAAAGAAAATAGGTGGGCTCTTTTGATCTCATGAGTCTTGAATATTATTTATGATTATAGTTTAAAAATATGTTTCATGCATTTTTAAATTCAATGAATTTTAAGTTATTCTTTCTTGTTTTTGTTTTGAGTGAAATAGCTTCATTAAAAGTTTATATTTTAAATATTTATATTTAAGTTTAATGGGTTTTTTGGAGATTAGTTTTCTATTGAATTGTCTAAACATAAATTATTGTTAAAAACCAAAGAAAATTAAAGAGTTTTCAAATAAATTAGAATTAAAAAAAAAAAACAAATTTTGAATTAAAATTAAGTTTTGTAGGTTTTTCACTGGAAAAAGCTGGCTAAGTTGATGTAATGTGTTGTTGAATAGTATTGATTTGTACTTTGATTAGGTGTTAAAAAAATGGAAGCAGTTATGCAACTAATATAATAATGTAAAATTATCATACAATACATTTAAGCATCGAAATTTAACATTTTATTTGATCCAGACTTCAGGGTATGTCAAACCTTTAACTATATTAAAAGAAGATAAGGTTAAGGAAGTAGCAATTATGTTGTGAAACTACTTGATCACAAAAAATTTAATGTTGTAAAATAATTTATTAATCTCAAATACTGAAACATCCATAGACCAAAACTAACTATCGAGTTGGCAGCCATAAAAATTTGAAGAACGCCTTTTCCACTGGTTACAATAAAATTCTTCAAAAAACAGGGATGAGTTCTAAATAAAACAAATGAAGTAAATAATTTTTTAAATTAAATTTTAACGTTATTTTTAAAATTGAACTTCTGTATTTCTTAAAAGTTAGGAAACATAGCAAACATATAGGAAGCATGGTGATATCAAATGAAGATACGCAAGTTGATGTTGACAGTAGAATGAATAAAGCTAGAGCTGCCTTCGGAATACTCTTGAACATTTGGCAGTGAAATAAAATCGTCCTAGGCACAAAGATAAAAATTTTTTAAAACTAATGTCAAATCCGTACTTCTGTACGGTTGTGAAACATGGAATGTAACCGCTAATATCACCAAAAACTTGAAGACATATGCAAACCCAGTCTACGCCACTATTTACAACACACACTCGAGATTCGAGACAGAAAATGGCAATAGATCGGACATACCTTGAGCAAATCAGAAGAAAAAATTCCTAGGCAATGTTTTGAGTGTAATTCATAAGGCAGAAGACGAGCAGTTAGACCGAAGGAAATATGGAAAAGTACTGTTTTTAAAAAAGTAGAAGCGCAACGCAAAACATGGTTACAACTAAAAGGAATTGCTCCGGATCGTGAAAGATGGAAAGGATTTGAAGACGTCCAATGCCTCAGCAGGGATTCTAGGATCCAGTAAGTAAGTTAGTAAGTAAGTAAGTAATTCTTTTAATTTTCAAATGAGGAACTTGTATTTAAAACGGCTTAAAATTTCTGATCCACGTTTTAAATATTTGTGTTTTGACTTTAAGATCGTAACGAAGTGCCTCATTAGGTTTCATTAAGTAATGTTAATTTGTCTACCCTAATTAGTTTGATTTTTATTTGGATGATATATGGCGAAGATTTAAATACAAATTTTATAACATAGTAAATGATTAAAATATGCCTACAAATTATCCCACAAGAAAATTTTTGAATTACAGTTTTCATATACAATTAATATTAAGTATTTATTTTAATCCGATTTTGAAGATCTTCAAATTTCTTTAATTTAATGATAGCGGTACAATAAATTTGAATTAAAATCCAAAATCTATATAGGTTTAAAATGATTAAAACTGAATCTCATTATGGAGTTAATTAAAATCCGATTTCTGATATTAAATTTAAACTTAAGATATTTTGTATTATAACTATATAAATTCAACCACACACAAACATTAACTTCAAAGCATACCAATGTCAATTATCTTACAAAAAAACGAAAGACAAAATAAATGTCTCCATTTATTATAATCTCACAGGATTTTCAGACAAATAAAAGTTTCGATAACTAAAAAACGATTCTGAATAGACAGAAATGCAAAACAAAAAATAAATAAACTTTACCATGTCTCGTCACAAAGTGAATGCAAAAAATGTACATGTAAAACATATGTATGTCAATTGCATTTGGTTGATAATTTAATTGAAATTGCATTGATTTTACAATAGAACTAAATTACTATATAGACATAGAAGTGACACAGTAGCGGTAGAAAGTTTTAAGATTAATACGTTTCCGAAATAAATATTAAAGGAAAATTTGAATACAAACAGAAGCCATTAGAAGGACTTAAGAAAAAAGATACGTTGCAAAATAAATGAAGAAGGAAAATAATGAAAAGAAGTAGCTGTAGAGTTCATTGAGCGAACAATTTATATAACGTTTTTTATTACCTTGCTTTGGAGATTCAAAGTTAATCAAACAATTTGAACAGCATGATCCTATTATCTTTGATCTGCTTTGATTTTACTTTGGGTCTGCTTTATATGAGGATATCTGGAAATCTTACAAGGACAGTATTTAAAATAAAGATTGTATAGACAGCAACACTGAAATATTATATGTAGAGATTAAAATACCTGAGAGACAGCAACACTGAAATATTATATGTAGAGATTAAAATACCTATGCTTAAACGTTAAATATTTTGGGTTTCCTTGCCCGTAGCAAAATTTGTTTCTACTACAGATTTTTCCAATATGTACAAATGAGCTTTCTCATTTGACTCAAGATGAAATATAGCACTCACATTTAGAGGCACACTTCAAACTTCATTAAGCTGCCTTGATAAGATCCAGTCTAAAACCCTTTACTTCTCTTTCGTCAAGATATTGAAGAATCTATAAGATTTCATAGAATAATTTAAATCAATCGTCCTCAAACAATTCCAATAAAATGGTGCTTTCAAATGCTAATCTATATACTATAAAAATTTCCAGGTTGCTTAAAGCAAAATTATCGTCACTCCACCACTTCTAACAAACAAAAACTTGTCAAAAATGTAACTTAATTTCCTCTAACATTTCCCTTCTGCTTATTGAAATCTTCAATAACTTTGTGTGAACGAGACCTCTCCCGAAATTTCGGTGTATAGAAAGAAACCTATATAGTGTTGATTCCCAGGATAAAATTTGCCAATAAACAAATAACTGTAACTGTATTTCTAAATTGGGGAATCTTTTTTAAAATATTACTTTGCCTATGGTGTATTAAACTTGTAATTGGTAGGTAGCTATATAAAATTGTACCAAAATGTTTACAAGATTGTCTTTTTTGCATAAATGGTATGACTGTAACTAGAACTACTTAATTTTACTATTTTTGGGATTAAAAAGTAGGTCTTAAGTATAAAATTGTATCAATAAGAATAAAAAACATCCATTTATTCATTAGATGTTCTTATTTTTATTTATTAATATTTTCTTTCAATTAGTTTTACAAGAATTTTTCTTATTATCATATGAATAAGTTTATATTTTAGTCTCGAACTATAATTTTATATTTTTTTCCAATAAGCAAAATAAAAATTAAAAGAAAAAGGTTCATGCTTTAAATACATCCAAGAAAAAGAGAACCGACAAACCAGTTTTTAAAATAATTTTTTTTATTTTTATTAACTTATACCTATTTTAAGACCGCAGAGGCTCAACACAAAATTACAAAATAAAACCATAATATAATGATATTTAAATTGAAGCAAGATGAAAGCATTGAAGACGAGTTTTTAATGTAAGATAAAAATAAAAATAGGAACAAAAATAATAATTGTAAAAAATGTAGAATTTAATCCGTGATTAGAGTAATGGTAAAATTAATTTTTTTATTAATAGTTCTACAATGTTCTTCTAGTAGATATCTGTACTTTGTTGTTTAATTACTTTACCTATAGATACTCTTGAACGCAAGTCAGTTAAACTTTTAATAGTTTTTAGAAATTTCCTTGTGTCGAATGTTAACTGGCGCTTAAAGTTTTGAAACTTAGATTGAGGATTTCAAAGTTTGCCGAATAAGGTTTGATCAGTTATAGACCTGTTTATCATACTATAACACTAAAAACTGTTGCAACGGTATTTTTTCTCTTAAATTAGTAGAAATACTTTAAGCGGCTACCATATATTTAAACACCTTTGTAGTTAGAGGCCTTAAGTCAATAAGGTCACCTTCTCTCTTATCCACGATAGTTTAATAAATAGCTAAGCTGATGTGGAAGTATAAGGGATCAGGGAAATTAGGTCTGAAAATTCCTATTAACTGTTATCCAAAACCATAAAATGACAGTCACTTAAGAAGGACATTATCAGAGTTTTTATTAGAAAAATTTTTTTTAAAAATTATTAAAATAAAGGTGTGTATAAACGCAGCATGGATGGGATGTATTTTGACACTGATTTTATTTTTAAAGTTTGTACAATAATTATTTGGGTCAATTGTAATATTTAAGAGAAGAAATAACAATTCAATTGTATACAGGTGATAAAATATTGATAGGAAGTGGGATCAGTTGATGTTTTCAAAAACTATATATATTTACTATAAAAATTAGAATTGAATTTTATTGTAAGTGCTTGTAACCATTAGTATATTATTCGTAATGCCAATACTAATATCATTTAAAAACGATTTAAATTTTTCAGGTTATTTATTTATATTTCCTTAAGTGATGGCTTTAAGGTATTCCACATTTTAAAGGAAATATATTACACCATAACCTAATATTATTAGTTTTTAATATTGTATTGTGGAGGCATGTTATTTATGTAATGATTTCTTTCAAAATCTATTTCAATTCTGTTACTATTGAAATGATTTTAAAATGAAAAACACTTGCGTGTTAATAATGAGTGAAAAAAAAGAAAAAAAAAATTAAAAAAAAAAAATTGGAAAAGAGATAAACTTGATAAATTTTAAGAGTTTTATAATTTTCTTCATAAATTTCTGCTGCAATTTTAATTCTTTGATAATATTGCAAAACAGAATTCTTGTTGGGCAGGGTAATTACAGAAGTGTAAATATTGAAATGATTTTGAATCAAAAGAAAACCTGAGCAAAATAAATGTGTAAAATCACGATCAAAAGGAGTGTTGGTATGAAAAAAACGTGTTGCAAATATCAGAGTTCTTTGCAAATATTCTAGTTTTGTTAATTAATCGAGTTTTAATTTTTTTTTTGTGGTAAATTAAGTGGAGCAAATTAGTTAAAAAATTTGGGTAAACTTTCATAAAATTGTGTCAAGGTGAAAAATAAATATTTATTTTGGTTAATTCATAAAATAAATGGTGAAAGTAAGTTGCATAGAGTGATTAAAGTTTGTTGATTTTTTGTTAATTTTTTAGTGATTCATTCTATTTTTTGAATGTGAGATACTTTTGATTAAAAGTGGGACAGATTTTGGTTTACAAATTAAAGAAAAGTAAAAATTTTAAATAAATAATTTAAATAAATTTTGGTAACAAGTAATTAGAGGACAGTTTTAAATAATAACGGTAATTCCTTATAAATATAAAGTTATAAGGAATTACCGTTATTTGGAGAAAATTAAAGCATTATAAAAATACAGCAAGAACTTTTGAACTTTTAAAATAATATTATAATTGTATCATATAAGATTTTATTAATAAAACAATAGCCTTCAGGCAGGATGATGGGATCCAAACGATCACTTTCAGCAGTAAAAGGAGGAATAATTTTCTCGAAAAAGAATTTCTGTGAGGCAAATCTAAAACTTGAGGAACTGCTCAATACATGTCTCATATACCGATAGTTGTTTTTGTCTGTTTAAGGCTCCGATATCCCATCAGTAATTTCTAGACTTATGGTCTATGGAATACTGCAGAATATGTAATCAATATTGCAATTGTGATTAATATAGTAGGATAATAAATCATCAAGTTCAAAGCCCAAAAGCTGTTTAGGCTTAACTTGCAAACCTATACGATTAAAAGGTAACACATGTAATTATCAATCTAGGCACTAAGATTATCAGGAACTGTTCGTAAACTAGCTTCAAGATTTCCATGAATAAATTTGAACCAATACAACTTAAACATAAATTAATCTTCGATCCTCCTTTGTAAATTTTTCCATAATTTACATATTTCTATATTTAATCTCTTTTTTTAACACGTGTTCTCTTTTAATCAAAACGCTTTCCAGTTTATAAAACGTTTATGTCTTAAGGCATTAAGATCAATTTTATTATTTTATAAATTTAATTGTAAATTATTACACCTCCCGGAATTTATTAAAATGTTATTTGTCATCATCATTTAATCAGGCTTTCTATCAATATTCTAAACATGTTTATAATCTCTTGTTTCCATGTATTTATTTCGGGATCTTTCTTCATCAAATTTATTAATAATTCAAAAAAATATTTTATAAATAATTAAAACATTTTCATGTAGATAAATTTATTGACTGATCCGAAAACTTTCCATTCATATTTTTTAAGAATTCTTTTTAAAATTGTTTTTCAATTGATTTAGTTTTATTTTTTATATACTATAAATACTTTATGGCTCATGCAGTCCATCTTGTTTGATGTCATTTCAATAGAAAAAAACTATGGAATCTGATTTTTTTAATTTAAAACTCAAGAACGCAAAAAAAAAAATTGGAAAATTTAACATTCTTCAAAGTAATAATTGTAAAAAAAAAACCAGTAGTTTCTACAGGAAAGATTTAAAAATAGACTTGAGATAAAATACAATAGACAGTAATCGATGATCATAGGTTTACGAAATTTAAAGTAAATCTCTTACGGGTTTAAACTCTGTTATTATTTTTATTTTGCATAATAAATGTACTGAAACAAGGTTTTCTTTTATGCCTGACACAGAAGTTATAATTAAAAAATAGAAAAAAAAAGTATCTTAAGAATTATTTTCTGTAAGAAAACAAGATTTGCTTGTAAATGAATTATAAATAAAATCAGCAGAAGAAAGGAAAAATTACAGCAAAACAAGAGAGAAAAGAATTCGACCTAGTGTCTTAGTTTTTGATTAATTACACTTACAAGAAATGAACCAAGTCTATTAAGTTAAATAATTCCAGTGCCTTCATAATTTGAAACCATAATACAAAAGTATATGTACAATTATGAATTGTTATTTTTAATTTTAAGCAGCACGTCGGCTTCATTTACAATTAAAAAAAAAATTCATAAAATTTTAAATTGCAAATATAAATTTACGACTTTTCTTTCATATTGTTTTTTTTTTGTGAAATTTAAAGTAAAAATTGAAAACTGGAGGATATACCGTTAGTCTGGGTAAACTTTTAAATTAAAATGATTCAACGGTAGAGTCGTGAGTGTCGATCTTTCATGCGGGAGGCTCGCGTTCGAATCCCAGTGAAAGTGAAATAGCTTTTATATGCTTTTCGACTAGACTTAGCCACCATGCCATTTTTTAATTGGAAACAAGGATGGCGTTTTTAGGATATAAGTCTCTTATGCAATTCGAGGATTGTTATAGTATGCCAATAACCATACAGAGGGATTTTAAAAAGTGATGATTCAAAATTTTTTTTAAAATAAAAGAAAACTTCACTTCTGAAATTACTCACTTTAAACTTTGATAAAGTATAAGTTTATGTAAAGTTTGGTGTTTGGAGTCAAGTCAACTGTTATTATATGGCAAGGTTCTAAAATTAAAAACCAAATACATACTTTGATTACTTTCAAAAATCCAAAACTCGTTGAATTTTTATAACCCTTAGATTTTCTTCGAATAACGGTAATTCCTCAATTATATAAAATTATTCTCTAGTTACAATTTACATTACAATTAAATATTAATAAACTAAACAATGATATTTCTTGTTACAAAAGTTCAAATAAATTTATTTTTTTGTTAAATTTCACTCATAAATTGTGTGAAAATTTTTTGTTATTTGTTGTTGTCTCTGTTTAACATTTTATGACATTTTGTTGTGCGTAAGAAACATTAGTTGAATATTTTTTTTTTGTAGGTAAAAGTGATATTTTACAATTGTATTTTACAATGTTATTGTTTAAATAATACTAGTATCGCCCTGTGCTCGAGATTCGAGCTATTTTTGCTTTTAAATTTACATACAAAATTAGTTTTTTGAAATTTATAATAGACTAATTTAACACGAAAAATTATATTTTTTTTCCTATACGTAATAAAATATATTGCAACAATGTTGTCAACAATTTTTGCGCTTGAAATTTGCTAAAAAAAATTTATAATTTTTTCAGTTATAAAAACGTTGTTGTATTTTTGAATTTTATTCCTATAGCTAAAGTCGCTTTAAAGAAAGTATAATGTGGTACAGTTATTACACAAAACAAAGCGATTTAAATTCTTAATATAAATATTGTTCTAATATACAATGTTCTGAGAATTTGATTTAATTTCTAAACATATACATATATTTACTGAAGTCAAGTAGCCAAAATTCGAGTTAATGGTGTCCGTCTTATAGAAAACTAAACATTTTAGTACGATTTGAATTTTTTTGTATCCGTTCCGTATGTATTCTGTTTCCTAATTAAAAATTGATGAATACATGCTTTCAGTTAAATCTGAACTGTCAAAAAAAAAAATCGTTTTTTTTTTAGCGCTGAGCGCTCAGAGCGTGTGATTAATTTTTTTTCTTAAAGACATTTTGACGTTTGTTTAAGATTTTACTTGTAAAATAAAAATCAAAATGTTTTAATTTAATTTAATTTTTCGTGTTTTTTATTAAATCTGAACGCTCTGAGCGTACTCTGTTCATGCTCTGTTCATTAGAACGTGCTTATGTTGTTTAGAGCGTGCCTACATCTATGCTGTGATTTAAAAAAAAAACGCCTTATATAATATTTGTTCGTTATGTCAAAGTAAAACTAAAAAAAGTTTTTATCATGAAAAAACATTATTCGATGTTTAAAATGTAAAATAAAATTTTTAATTATCAGGGCTTAACCTTAATCAAAACATACAACGTACAATTTAAAAATATAAGAAAAACCGAAGACAATATTTTTATACTATTTCTCAATTTTTAAAATTTAAAAATCCGAGGTACAGTATATCGCGTTACGCGTATTTGGGTTGCTTTCATGTAAATTTATTTTCATAATTACTTATTTCAAAATTTTTTGACAGAAATTTTTCGCCGTACGCGTTGTAAATATTATTTTAAAATATATTATTTTTAAAATTTAATCGTAGCAACATAAGAAAATACAATTACAATATTTTTATACGCTTTGTCAATTTTAAAATTTTAAAACTTCGAGGTACAGTACGTCGCGTATGCTTTCATATAAATTTATTTACAATAACAACTTATTTCAAAATTTTTTGACAGAAACTGAACGCCGAAAATGCTGAATTTGGTTGATCCATAAGTAGCAAATCATTTTTCTTACGAAATATTATTTCTTTTTTATGTTTCTGCAAACGTATTATAGGTATTTTTTAATAAACAATTTTTTTACAAAAATATTATTTTAAATTTTCTATTTCTATTTTTCGCTTTGTCAATTTTTAAATCTGAGGTACCAGAACGTCGCGTATTTCGGTTGCTCTTATGTAAATTCACGTACCTAACTATGAATTTAAAAATTTTCTAGAAATTTCCAGAAATTATGCACCAAACGCGTTGGTTTTGGTTAGGTCCTAATTAACAAATCATTTAAATTACAAATTATTTTTTTAAGAAAGATTATTTGTTATTTTTTTTTTTATTTTTTTGCAAATACATATATTTTTTAAATATCATTACTTGTATCACTACTTACAAACGTAATGGCAACTACATATATTTCAGAAGTAGGTTTTTTATTTAACAAAAAACCGACTTCTGAAATATAGTTGCCATTACGTTTGGAGTAATGATATTTAAAAAATATATGTATTTGCTAAAAAATTTAAAAAAAAATAACAAATAATCTTTCTTTAAAAAATTTTTTTTTTTATAACTGTATTATAATAAATTGCAAACAAAAACTAAATACAGTACTTTTCGGTTATAACGACCATGATGGAACGGAAAATATTCGTCGTAATAAACGAATGTCGTTTTAAAAGAATGCTGTGAATTTTGGAAAATTAGTATAAGACTTGAACATTGTAGAATATGCTGATTCTAGAATGGACATTTCGAACTCATTTGCTAGAATTTTTTTTCTTCTAATGTAATTTTTTTTGTATTTTTGATGCGTTATGATTTTTTTTTATATTCAAAAATAAATAAAAAAATACTAAATTAATCACCAAGCAACATAATTAGATATAATAATTTTAAATAAAAGAAATATCAATGAATAAAAAACTTACATTTTTAGGTAAAATTTAATTCATTGGCAAAAAGTGTTACGTTTATTATAATTAAAATTGAACCGAGTTCGTTATAAATGAAAACTACTGTATAAACCAAATGTATTGCTTTCATTTCGAACAGCTCTCATGTAAATTCATGTACCTATTTATTTGTAAATTTTTTGACAGAAATTATACGTCAACTTTTATTTCAGTTGAAGATTATTTTTTAGTTTTTTTTTGCGAACATATTATAGGTATTTTCAATTATTTGGAATGTATGTTTTTTTAAAAAAAAATATTATTTTAAAATATTTTATTTTGAAAACTTAATCATAGCAACATCAGAAAAAACAATTACAATATTTTTATACGCTTTGTCAAATTTTAAAATTTTAAATTCCGAAGTACAGTACATAACATACCTACTTATTTCAAAATATTTTGACAGAAACTGCACGCCGTATGCATTTATTCTGGTTGATTACTAAAGAACACATAATTTTTCCTAAGAAATGTAATTTTTGTTTCTGCAAACATATAGCAAAAAAAAAAAATACAGTAAAGCTCGCTTATAACGACCATGGAGAGACAGAAAATATTCGTCGTAATAAAAAAATGTCGTTTTAAAAGAATGCTGTGAATTTTGAAAAATTAGTATAAGAATTGAACATTGTAGATTGTGCTAATTCTAGAATGGGCACTTTGAACTCATTTGCTAAATTTTTATTTGATGTGTCAGCCTCACCTCTATGTTTATAGATGTATATATACTTTTTCTTGTAATGAAATTTTTTTTGTATTTTTGATGCGTTATTATGATTTTTTATTATATTCAAAAATACATATAAAAATATTAAAATAATCACCAAGCAACATTATTAGATATAATAAGTTTAAATAAAAGAAATATAAATGTAATAAAAAACTTACATTTTTAGGTAAAATTTAATTCATTGGCAAAAAGTGTTACGTTTATTATAATTAAAATTGAACCGAGTTCGTTATAAATGAAAACTACTGTATAAACCAAATGTAATATGTATTGCTTTCATTTCGAACTCATTTTTTTCGTTCACTTTTTAAGATAAAAAAAAAAACAAAAACAAAAAAAAAATTTTAAAAAAATTTAAATCTCCTTGTTCATTGAACATTTAAAAAGAAAGACATAAGTCGGCGCATATAATAGTTTGATTGAGTTGCGAGTTACAACCGAAAATGAATTACTTTTACCCAGAAAGTCGGCGCATAATATTAGAGTCATAAGCCTCAACTTTTAAAAGCGTGACCGTTAAATTCAAATTTACGTTAAATTAAAGACGGATTTTCACCTGAAAAAATGCAATATTCTAAAAAAAAATATCATTGTCCTATGAAAACAAAAAAAACCTTTATTTTGGTTTTTGTTTCATTAAAATTGGTCAAATAGTTTGCTCTAAAAAAGGATGTTTATATTTGTATGGGAAAAAATAAGCCGATTAAATATTATGATATAAAATCGCTCTAAAATGCTTCTAAGTGCCTTAAAATTGACTTTAAAGTTTAGCAAGACCATAATTTAAAAAACAAAATTTTGGTTACATGGAAATTTTAGTAATGATCACGAATTAAAGCTAGAATCGCTAAGACGCTTCTAAGTGCCTTAAAATTGAGTTTAAAGAATTCCATGACAAAAATTATAAAAATTTAATTAAGTATAAAATCGCTCTAAAATGCTTCTAAGTGCCTTAAAATTGACTTTAAGGTTTAGCAAGACCATAATTTAAAAAACAAAATTTTGGTTACATGGAAATTTTAGTAATGATCACGAATTAAAGCTAGAATCGCTCTAAGACGCTTCTAAGTGCCTTAAAATTGAGTTTAAAGAATTCCATGACAAAAATTATAAAAATTTAATTAAGTATAAAATCGCTCTAAAATGCTTCTAAGTGCCTTAAAATTTACTTTAAAGTTTAGCAAGACCATAATTTAAAAAACAAAATTTGGGGTACATGGAAATTTTAGTAATGATCACGAATTAAAGCTAGAATCGCTCTAAGACGCTTCTAAGTGCCTTAAAATTGAGTTTAAAGAATTCCATGACAAAAATTATAAAAATTTAATATAATATAAAATCGCTCTAAAATGCTTCTAAGTGCCTTAAAATTGACTTTAAAGTTTAGCACGACCATAATTTAAAAAACAAAATTTTGGTTATAAAAAAATTATAAAAATTATAAAAATTTAATTAAATATAAAATCGCTCTAAAATGCTTCTAAGTGCCTTAAAATTTACTTTAAAGTTTAGCAAGACCATAATTTAAAAAACAAAATTTGGGTTACATGGAAATTTTAGTAATGATCACGAATTAAAGCTAGAATCGCTCTAAGATGCTTCTAAGTGCCTTAAAATTGAGTTTAAAGAATTCCATGACAAAAATTATAAAAATTTAATCTAATATAAAATCGCTCTAAAATGCTTCTAAGTGCCTTAAAATTTACTTTAAAGTTTAGCAAGACCATAATTTAAAAAACAAAATTTTGGTTACATGGAAATTTTAGTAATGATCACGAATTAAAGCTAGAATCGCTCTAAGACGCTTCTAAGTGCCTTAAAATTGAGTTTAAAGAATTCCATGACAAAAATTATAAAAATTTAATTAAGTATAAAATCGCTCTAAAATGGTTCTAAGTGCCTTAAAATTGACTTTAAAGTTGAGCAAGACCATAATTTAAAAAACAAAATTTTGGTTACATGGAAATTTTAGTAATGATCACGAATTAAAGCTAGAATCGCTCTAAGACGCTTCTAAGTGCCTTAAAATTGAGTTTAAAGAATTCCATGACAAAAATTATAAAAATTTAATTAAATATAAAATCGCTCTAAAATGCTTCTAAGTGCCTTAAAATTGACTTTAAAGTTTAGCAAGACCATAATTTAAAAAACAAAATTTTGGTTACATGGAAATTTTAGTAATGATCACGAATTAAAGCTAGAATCGCTCTAAGACGCTTCCAAGTGCCTTAAAATTGAGTTTAAAGAATTCCATGACAAAAATTATAAAAATTTAATGAAATATAAAATCGCTCTAAAATGCTTCTAAGTGCCTTAAAATTGACTTTAAAGTTTAGCAAGACCATAATTTAAAAAACAAAATTTTGGTTACATGGAAATTTTAGTAATGATCACGAATTAAAGCTAGAATCGCTCTAAGACGCTTCTAAGTGCCTTAAAATTGAGTTTAAAGAATTCCATGACAAAAATTATAAAAACTTAATTAAATATAAAATCGCTCTAAAATGCTTCTAAGTGCCTTAAAATTGACTTTAAAGTTTAGCAAGACCATAATTTAAAAAACAAAATTTTGGTTACATGGAAATTTTAGTAATGATCACGAATTAAAGCTAGAATCGCTCTAAGACGCTTCTAAGTGCCTTAAAATTGAGTTTAAAGAATTCCATGACAAAAATTATAAAAATTTAATTAAATATAAAATCGCTCTAAAATGCTTCTAAGTGCTTTAAAATTGACTTTAAAGTTTAGCAAGACCATAATTTAAAAAATAAAATTTTGGTTACATGGAAATTTTAGTAATGATAACGAATTAAAGCTAGAATCGCTCTAAGACGCTTCTAAGTGCCTTAAAATTGAGTTTAAAGAATTCCATGACAAAAATTATAAAAACTTAATTAAATATAAAATCGCTCTTTAATTAAATATAAATGCTTCTAAGTGCCTTAAAATTGACTTTAAAGTTTAGCAAGACCATAATTTAAAAAACAAAATTTTGGTTACATGGAAATTTTAGTAATGATCACGAATTAAAGCTAGAATCGCTCTAAGACGCTTCTAAGTGCCTTAAAATTGAGTTTAAAGAATTCCATGACAAAAATTATAAAAATTTAATTAAGTATAAAATCGCTGTAAAATGCTTCTAAGTGCCTTAAAATTGACTTTAAAGTTTAGCACGACCATAATTTAAAAAACAAAATTTTGGTTACATGGAAATTTTAGTAATGATCACGAATTAAAGCTAGAATCGCTCTAAGACGCTTCTAAGTGCCTTAAAATTGAGTTTAAAGAATTCCATGACAAAAATTATAAAAATTTAATTAAATATAAAATCGCTCTAAAATGCTTCTAAGTGCCTTAAAATTGACTTTAAAGTTTAGCAAGACCATAATTTAAAAAACAAAATTTTGGTTACATGGAAATTTTAGTAATGATCACGAATTAAAGCTAGAATCGCTCTAAGACGCTTCTAAGTGCCTTAAAATTGAGTTTAAAGAATTCCATGACAAAAATTATAAAAATTTAATTTAATATAAAATCGCTCTAAAATGCTTCTAAGTGCCTTAAAATTGACTTTAAAGTTTAGCACGACCATAATTTAAAAAACAAAATTTTGGTTACATGGAAATTTTAGTAATGATCACGAATTAAAGCTAGAATCGCTCTAAGACGCTTCTAAGTGCCTTAAAATTGAGTTTAAAGAATTCCATGACAAAAATTATAAAAATATAATTAAATATAAAATCGCTCTAAAATGCTTCTAAGTGCCTTAAAATTTACTTTAAAGTTTAGCAAGACCATAATTTAAAAAACAAAATTTGGGTTACATGGAAATTTTAGTAATGATCACGAATTAAAGCTAGAATCGCTCTAAGACGCTTCTAAGTGCCTTAAAATTGAGTTTAAAGAATTCCATGACAAAAATTATAAAAATTTAATTAAATATAAAATCGCTCTAAAATGCTTCTAAGTGCCTTAAAATTGACTTTAAAGTTTAGCAAGACCATAATTTAAAAAACAAAATTTTGGTTACATGGAAATTTTAGTAATGATCACGAATTAAAGCTAGAATCGCTCTAAGACGCTTCTAAGTGCCTTAAAATTGAGTTTAAAGAATTCCATGACAAAAATTATAAAAATTTAATTAAGTATAAAATCGCTGTAAAATGCTTCTAAGTGCTTTAAAATTGACTTTAAAGTTTAGCAAGACCATAATTTAAAAAACAAAATTTTGGTTACATGGAAATTTTAGTAATGATCACGAATTAAAGCTAGAATCGCTCTAAGACGCTTCTAAGTGCCTTAAAATTGAGTTTAAAGAATTCCATGACAAAAATTATAAAAATTTAATTAAGTATAAAATCGCTGTAAAATGCTTCTAAGTGCTTTAAAATTGACTTTAAAGTTTAGCAAGACCATAATTTAAAAAACAAAATTTTGGTTACATGGAAATTTTAGTAATGATCACGAATTAAAGCTAGAATCGCTCTAAGACGCTTCTAAGTGCCTTAAAATTGAGTTTAAAGAATTCCATGACAAAAATTATAAAAACTTAATTAAATATAAAATCGCTCTTTAATTAAATATAAATGCTTCTAAGTGCCTTAAAATTGACTTTAAAGTTTAGCAAGACCATAATTTAAAAAACAAAATTTTGGTTACATGGAAATTTTAGTAATGATCACGAATTAAAGCTAGAATCGCTCTAAGACGCTTCTAAGTGCCTTAAAATTGAGTTTAAAGAATTCCATGACAAAAATTATAAAAATTTAATTAAGTATAAAATCGCTGTAAAATGCTTCTAAGTGCCTTAAAATTGACTTTAAAGTTTAGCAAGACCATAATTTAAAAAACAAAATTTGGGTTACATGGAAATTTTAGTAATGATCACGAATTAAAGCTAGAATCGCTCTAAGACGCTTCTAAGTGCCTTAAAATTGAGTTTAAAGAATTCCATGACAAAAATTATAAAAATTTAATTTAATATAAAATCGCTCTAAAATGCTTCTAAGTGCCTTAAAATTTACTTTAAAGTTTAGCAAGACCATAATTTAAAAAACAAAATTTTGGTTACATGGAAATTTTAGTAATGATCACGAATTAAATCTAGAATCGCTCTAAGACGCTTCTAAGTGCCTTAAAATTGAGTTTAAAGAATTCCATGACAAAAATTATAAAAATTTAATTAAGTATAAAATCGCTCAAAAATGGTTCTAAGTGCCTTAAAATTGACTTTAAAGTTTAGCAAGACCATAATTTAAAAAACAAAATTTTGGTTACATGGAAATTTTAGTAATGATCACGAATTAAAGCTAGAATCGCTCTAAGACGCTTCTAAGTGCCTTAAAATTGAGTTTAAAGAATTCCATGACAAAAATTATAAAAATTTAATTAAATATAAAATCGCTCTAAAATGCTTCTAAGTGCCTTAAAATTGACTTTAAAGTTTAGCAAGACCATAATTTAAAAAACAAAATTTTGGTTACATGGAAATTTTAGTAATGATCACGAATTAAAGCTAGAATCGCTCTAAGACGCTTCTAAGTGCCTTAAAATTGAGTTTAAAGAATTCCATGACAAAAATTATAAAAATTTAATTAAGTATAAAATCGCTGTAAAATGCTTCTAAGTGCCTTAAAATTGACTTTAAAGTTTAGCAAGACCATAATTTAAAAAACAAAATTTTGGTTACATGGAAATTTTAGTAATGATCACGAATTAAAGCTAGAATCGCTCTAAGACGCTTCTAAGTGCCTTAAAATTGAGTTTAAAGAATTCCATGACAAAAATTATAAAAATTTAATTAAATATAAAATCGCTCTAAAATGCTTCTAAGTGCCTTAAAATTGACTTTAAAGTTTAGCAAGACCATAATTTAAAAAACAAAATTTTGGTTACATGGAAATTTTAGTAATGATCACGAATTAAAGCTAGAATCGCTCTAAGACGCTTCTAAGTGCCTTAAAATTGAGTTTAAAGAATTCCATGACAAAAATTATAAAAATTTAATTTAATATAAAATCGCTCTAAAATGCTTCTAAGTGCCTTAAAATTGACTTTAAAGTTTAGCACGACCATAATTTAAAAAACAAAATTTTGGTTACATGGAAATTTTAGTAATGATCACGAATTAAAGCTAGAATCGCTCTAAGACGCTTCTAAGTGCCTTAAAATTGAGTTTAAAGAATTCCATGACAAAAATTATAAAAATATAATTAAATATAAAATCGCTCTAAAATGCTTCTAAGTGCCTTAAAATTTACTTTAAAGTTTAGCAAGACCATAATTTAAAAAACAAAATTTGGGTTACATGGAAATTTTAGTAATGATCACGAATTAAAGCTAGAATCGCTCTAAGACGCTTCTAAGTGCCTTAAAATTGAGTTTAAAGAATTCCATGACAAAAATTATAAAAATTTAATTTAATATAAAATCGCTCTAAAATGCTTCTAAGTGCTTTAAAATTGACTTTAAAGTTTAGCAAGACCATAATTTAAAAAACAAAATTTTGGTTACATGGAAATTTTAGTAATGATCACGAATTAAAGCTAGAATCGCTCTAAGATGCTTCTAAGTGCCTTAAAATTGACTTTAAAGTTTAGCACGACCATAATTTAAAAAACAAAATTTTGGTTACATGGAAATTTTAGTAATGATCACGAATTAAAGCTAGAATCGCTCTAAGACGCTTCTAAGTGCCTTAAAATTGAGTTTAAAGAATTCCATGACAAAAATTATAAAAATATAATTAAATATAAAATCGCTCTAAAATGCTTCTAAGTGCCTTAAAATTTACTTTAAAGTTTAGCAAGACCATAATTTAAAAAACAAAATTTGGGTTACATGGAAATTTTAGTAATGATCACGAATTAAAGCTAGAATCGCTCTAAGACGCTTCTAAGTGCCTTAAAATTGAGTTTAAAGAATTCCATGACAAAAATTATAAAAATTTAATTAAATATAAAATCGCTCTAAAATGCTTCTAAGTGCCTTAAAATTGACTTTAAAGTTTAGCAAGACCATAATTTAAAAAACAAAATTTTGGTTACATGGAAATTTTAGTAATGATCACGAATTAAAGCTAGAATCGCTCTAAGACGCTTCTAAGTGCCTTAAAATTGAGTTTAAAGAATTCCATGACAAAAATTATAAAAATTTAATTAAGTATAAAATCGCTGTAAAATGCTTCTAAGTGCCTTAAAATTGACTTTAAAGTTTAGCAAGACCATAATTTAAAAAACAAAATTTTGGTTACATGGAAATTTTAGTAATGATCACGAATTAAAGCTAGAATCGCTCTAAGACGCTTCTAAGTGCCTTAAAATTGAGTTTAAAGAATTCCATGACAAAAATTATAAAAATTTAATTAAATATAAAATCGCTCTAAAATGCTTCTAAGTGCTTTAAAATTGACTTTAAAGTTTAGCAAGACCATAATTTAAAAAACAAAATTTTGGTTACATGGAAATTTTAGTAATGATCACGAATTAAAGCTAGAATCGCTCTAAGATGCTTCTAAGTGCCTTAAAATTGACTTTAAAGTTTAGCAAGACCATAATTTAAAAAACAAAATTTTGGTTACATGGAAATTTTAGTAATGATCACGAATTAAAGCTAGAATCGCTCTAAGACGCTTCTAAGTGCCTTAAAATTGAGTTTAAAGAATTCCATGACAAAAATTATAAAAATTTAATCAAATATAAAATCGCTCTAAAATGCTTCTAAGTGCTTTAAAATTGACTTTAAAGCTTAGCAAGACCATAATTTAAAAAACAAAATTTTGGTTACATGGAAATTTTAGTAATGATCACGAATTAAAGCTAGAATCGCTCTAAGACGCTTCTAAGTGCCTTAAAATTGAGTTTAAAGAATTCCATGACAAAAATTATAAAAATTTAATTAAGTATAAAATCGCTCAAAAATGGTTCTAAGTGCCTTAAAATTGACTTTAAAGTTTAGCAAGACCATAATTTAAAAAACAAAATTTTGGTTACATGGAAATTTTAGTAATGATCACGAATTAAAGCTAGAATCGCTCTAAGACGCTTCTAAGTGCCTTAAAATTGAGTTTAAAGAATTCCATGACAAAAATTATAAAAATTTAATTAAGTATAAAATCGCTCTAAAATGCTTCTAAGTGCCTTAAAATTGACTTTAAAGTTTAGCAAGACCATAATTTAAAAAACAAAATTTTGGTTACATGGAAATTTTAGTAATGATCACGAATTAAAGCTAGAATCGCTCTAAGACGCTTCTAAGTGCCTTAAAATTGAGTTTAAAGAATTCCATGACAAAAATTATAAAAATTTAATTAAGTATAAAATCGCTCTAAAATGCTTCTAAGTGCCTTAAAATTGACTTTAAAGTTTAGCAAGACCATAATTTAAAAAACAAAATTTTGGTTACATGGAAATTTTAGTAATGATCACGAATTAAAGCTAGAATCGCTCTAAGACGCTTCTAAGTGCCTTAAAATTGAGTTTAAAGAATTCCATGACAAAAATTATAAAAATTTAATTTAATATAAAATCGCTCTAAAATGCTTCTAAGTGCCTTAAAATTTACTTTAAAGTTTAGCAAGACCATAATTTAAAAAACAAAATTTGGGTTACATGGAAATTTTAGTAATGATCACGAATTAAAGCTAGAATCGCTCTAAGATGCTTCTAAGTGCCTTAAAATTGAGTTTAAAGAATTCCATGACAAAAATTATAAAAATTTAATGTAATATAAAATCGCTCTAAAATGCTTCTAAGTGCCTTAAAATTGACTTTAAAGTTTAGCAAGACCATAATTTAAAAAACAAAATTTTGGTTACATGGGAATTTTAGTAATGATCACGAATTAAAGCTAGAATCGCTCTAAGACGCTTCTAAGTGCCTTAAAATTGAGTTTAAAGAATTCCATGACAAAAATTATAAAAATTTAATTAAGTATAAAATCGCTCAAAAATGGTTCTAAGTGCCTTAAAATTGACTTTAAAGTTTAGCAAGACCATAATTTAAAAAACAAAATTTTGGTTACATGGAAATTTTAGTAATGATCACGAATTAAAGCTAGAATCGCTCTAAGATGCTTCTAAGTGCCTTAAAATTGAGTTTAAAGAATTCCATGACAAAAATTATAAAAATTTAATCTAATATAAAATCGCTCTAAAATGCTTCTAAGTGCCTTAAAATTGACTTTAAAGTTTAGCAAGACCATAATTTAAAAAACAAAATTTTGGTTACATGGAAATTTTAGTAATGATCACGAATTAAAGCTAGAATCGCTCTAAGACGCTTCTAAGTGCCTTAAAATTGAGTTTAAAGAATTCCATGACAAAAATTATAAAAATTTAATTAAGTATAAAATCGCTCAAAAATGGTTCTAAGTGCTTTAAAATTGACTTTAAAGCTTAGCAAGACCATAATTTAAAAAACAAAATTTTGGTTACATGGAAATTTTAGTAATGATCACGAATTAAAGCTAGAATCGCTCTAAGACGCTTCTAAGTGCCTTAAAATTGAGTTTAAAGAATTCCATGACAAAAATTATAAAAATTTAATTAAATATAAAATCGCTCTAAAATGCTTCTAAGTGCCTTAAAATTGACTTTAAAGTTTAGCAAGACCATAATTTAAAAAACAAAATTTTGGTTACATGGAAATTTTAGTAATGATCACGAATTAAAGCTAGAATCGCTCTAAGACACTTCTAAGTGCCTTAAAATTGAGTTTAAAGAATTCCATGACAAAAATTATAAAAATTTAATTAAGTATAAAATCGCTCTAAAATGCTTCTAAGTGCCTTAAAATTGACTTTAAAGTTTAGCACGACCATAATTTAAAAAACAAAATTTTGGTTACATGGAAATTTTAGTAATGATCACGAATTAAAGCTAGAATCGCTCTAAGACGCTTCTAAGTGCCTTAAAATTGAGTTTAAAGAATTCCATGACAAAAATTATAAAAATTTAATCAAATATAAAATCGCTCTAAAATGCTTCTAAGTGCTTTAAAATTGACTTTAAAGCTTAGCAAGACCATAATTTAAAAAACAAAATTTTGGTTACATGGAAATTTTAGTAATGATCACGAATTAAAGCTAGAATCGCTCTAAGACGCTTCTAAGTGCCTTAAAATTGAGTTTAAAGAATTCCATGACAAAAATTATAAAAATTTAATTAAGTATAAAATCGCTCAAAAATGGTTCTAAGTGCCTTAAAATTGACTTTAAAGTTTAGCAAGACCATAATTTAAAAAACAAAATTTTGGTTACATGGAAATTTTAGTAATGATCACGAATTAAAGCTAGAATCGCTCTAAGACGCTTCTAAGTGCCTTAAAATTGAGTTTAAAGAATTCCATGACAAAAATTATAAAAATTTAATTTAATATAAAATCGCTCTAAAATGCTTCTAAGTGCCTTAAAATTGACTTTAAAGTTTAGCAAGACCATAATTTAAAAAACAAAATTTTGGTTACATGGAAATTTTAGTAATGATCACGAATTAAAGCTAGAATCGCTCTAAGACGCTTCTAAGTGCCTTAAAATTGAGTTTAAAGAATTCCATGACAAAAATTATAAAAATTTACTTAAGTATAAAATCGCTCTAAAATGCTTCTAAGTGCCTTAAAATTGACTTTAAAGTTTAGCAAGACCATAATTTAAAAAACAAAATTTTGGTTACATGGAAATTTTAGTAATGATCACGAATTAAAGCTAGAATCGCTCTAAGACGCTTCTAAGTGCCTTAAAATTGAGTTTAAAGAATTCCATGACAAAAATTATAAAAATTTAATTTAATATAAAATCGCTCTAAAATGCTTCTAAGTGCCTTAAAATTTACTTTAAAGTTTAGCAAGACCATAATTTAAAAAACAAAATTTGGGTTACATGGAAATTTTAGTAATGATCACGAATTAAAGCTAGAATCGCTCTAAGATGCTTCTAAGTGCCTTAAAATTGAGTTTAAAGAATTCCATGACAAAAATTATAAAAATTTAATCTAATATAAAATCGCTCTAAAATGCTTCTAAGTGCCTTAAAATTGACTTTAAAGTTTAGCAAGACCATAATTTAAAAAACAAAATTTTGGTTACATGGAAATTTTAGTAATGATCACGAATTAAAGCTAGAATCGCTCTAAGACGCTTCTAAGTGCCTTAAAATTGAGTTTAAAGAATTCCATGACAAAAATTATAAAAATTTAATCAAATATAAAATCGCTCTAAAATGCTTCTAAGTGCCTTAAAATTGACTTTAAAGTTTAGCAAGACCATAATTTAAAAAACAAAATTTTGGTTACATGGAAATTTTAGTAATGATCACGAATTAAAGCTAGAATCGCTCTAAGACGCTTCTAAGTGCCTTAAAATTGAGTTTAAAGAATTCCATGACAAAAATTATAAAAATTTAATTAAGTATAAAATCGCTCTAAAATGCTTCTAAGTGCCTTAAAATTGACTTTAAAGTTTAGCAAGACCATAATTTAAAAAACAAAATTTTGGTTACATGGAAATTTTAGTAATGATCACGAATTAAAGCTAGAATCGCTCTAAGACGCTTCTAAGTGCCTTAAAATTGAGTTTAAAGAATTCCATGACAAAAATTATAAAAATTTAATTTAATATAAAATCGCTCTAAAATGCTTCTAAGTGCCTTAAAATTGACTTTAAAGTTTAGCACGACCATAATTTAAAAAACAAAATTTTGGTTACATGGAAATTTTAGTAATGATCACGAATTAAAGCTAGAATCGCTCTAAGACGCTTCTAAGTGCCTTAAAATTGAGTTTAAAGAATTCCATGACAAAAATTATAAAAATATAATTAAATATAAAATCGCTCTAAAATGCTTCTAAGTGCCTTAAAATTTACTTTAAAGTTTAGCAAGACCATAATTTAAAAAACAAAATTTTGGTTACATGGAAATTTTAGTAATGATCACGAATTAAAGCTAGAATCGCTCTAAGACGCTTCTAAGTGCCTTAAAATTGAGTTTAAAGAATTCCATGACAAAAATTATAAAAATTTAATTTAATATAAAATCGCTCTAAAATGCTTCTAAGTGCCTTAAAATTGACTTTAAAGTTTAGCAAGACCATAATTTAAAAAACAAAATTTTGGTTACATGGAAATTTTAGTAATGATCACGAATTAAAGCTAGAATCGCTCTAAGACGCTTCTAAGTGCCTTAAAATTGAGTTTAAAGAATTCCATGACAAAAATTATAAAAATTTAATTAAGTATAAAATCGCTGTAAAATGCTTCTAAGTGCTTTAAAATTGACTTTAAAGTTTAGCAAGACCATAATTTAAAAAACAAAATTTTGGTTACATGGAAATTTTAGTAATGATCACGAATTAAAGCTAGAATCGCTCTAAGACGCTTCTAAGTGCCTTAAAATTGAGTTTAAAGAATTCCATGACAAAAATTATAAAAATTTAATTAAGTATAAAATCGCTGTAAAATGCTTCTAAGTGCTTTAAAATTGACTTTAAAGTTTAGCAAGACCATAATTTAAAAAACAAAATTTTGGTTACATGGAAATTTTAGTAATGATCACGAATTAAAGCTAGAATCGCTCTAAGACGCTTCTAAGTGCCTTAAAATTGAGTTTAAAGAATTCCATGACAAAAATTATAAAAACTTAATTAAATATAAAATCGCTCTTTAATTAAATATAAATGCTTCTAAGTGCCTTAAAATTGACTTTAAAGTTTAGCAAGACCATAATTTAAAAAACAAAATTTTGGTTACATGGAAATTTTAGTAATGATCACGAATTAAAGCTAGAATCGCTCTAAGACGCTTCTAAGTGCCTTAAAATTGAGTTTAAAGAATTCCATGACAAAAATTATAAAAATTTAATTAAGTATAAAATCGCTGTAAAATGCTTCTAAGTGCCTTAAAATTGACTTTAAAGTTTAGCAAGACCATAATTTAAAAAACAAAATTTGGGTTACATGGAAATTTTAGTAATGATCACGAATTAAAGCTAGAATCGCTCTAAGACGCTTCTAAGTGCCTTAAAATTGAGTTTAAAGAATTCCATGACAAAAATTATAAAAATTTAATTTAATATAAAATCGCTCTAAAATGCTTCTAAGTGCCTTAAAATTTACTTTAAAGTTTAGCAAGACCATAATTTAAAAAACAAAATTTTGGTTACATGGAAATTTTAGTAATGATCACGAATTAAATCTAGAATCGCTCTAAGACGCTTCTAAGTGCCTTAAAATTGAGTTTAAAGAATTCCATGACAAAAATTATAAAAATTTAATTAAGTATAAAATCGCTCAAAAATGGTTCTAAGTGCCTTAAAATTGACTTTAAAGTTTAGCAAGACCATAATTTAAAAAACAAAATTTTGGTTACATGGAAATTTTAGTAATGATCACGAATTAAAGCTAGAATCGCTCTAAGACGCTTCTAAGTGCCTTAAAATTGAGTTTAAAGAATTCCATGACAAAAATTATAAAAATTTAATTAAATATAAAATCGCTCTAAAATGCTTCTAAGTGCCTTAAAATTGACTTTAAAGTTTAGCAAGACCATAATTTAAAAAACAAAATTTTGGTTACATGGAAATTTTAGTAATGATCACGAATTAAAGCTAGAATCGCTCTAAGACGCTTCTAAGTGCCTTAAAATTGAGTTTAAAGAATTCCATGACAAAAATTATAAAAATTTAATTAAATATAAAATCGCTCTAAAATGCTTCTAAGTGCCTTAAAATTGACTTTAAAGTTTAGCACGACCATAATTTAAAAAACAAAATTTTGGTTACATGGAAATTTTAGTAATGATCACGAATTAAAGCTAGAATCGCTCTAAGACGCTTCTAAGTGCCTTAAAATTGAGTTTAAAGAATTCCATGACAAAAATTATAAAAATATAATTAAATATAAAATCGCTCTAAAATGCTTCTAAGTGCCTTAAAATTTACTTTAAAGTTTAGCAAGACCATAATTTAAAAAACAAAATTTTGGTTACATGGAAATTTTAGTAATGATCACGAATTAAAGCTAGAATCGCTCTAAGACGCTTCTAAGTGCCTTAAAATTGAGTTTAAAGAATTCCATGACAAAAATTATAAAAATTTAATTAAGTATAAAATCGCTCTAAAATGCTTCTAAGTGCCTTAAAATTGACTTTAAAGTTTAGCAAGACCATAATTTAAAAAACAAAATTTTGGTTACATGGAAATTTTAGTAATGATCACGAATTAAAGCTAGAATCGCTCTAAGACGCTTCTAAGTGCCTTAAAATTGAGTTTAAAGAATTCCATGACAAAAATTATAAAAATTTAATTAAGTATAAAATCGCTGTAAAATGCTTCTAAGTGCCTTAAAATTGACTTTAAAGTTTAGCAAGACCATAATTTAAAAAACAAAATTTTGGTTACATGGAAATTTTAGGTTAAAATGCTTCTAAGTGCCTTAAAATTGACTTTAAAGTTTAGCACGACCATAATTTAAAAAACAAAATTTTGGTTACATGGAAATTTTAGTAATGATCACGAATTAAAGCTAGAATCGCTTTAAGACGCTTCTAAGTGCCTTAAAATTGAGTTTAAAGAATTCCATGACAAAAATTATAAAAATTTAATTAAGTATAAAATCGCTCTAAAATGCTTCTAAGTGCCTTAAAATTTACTTTAAAGTTTAGCAAGACCATAATTTAAAAAACAAAATTTGGGTTACATGGAAATTTTAGTAATGATCACGAATTAAAGCTAGAATCGCTCTAAGACGCTTCTAAGTGCCTTAAAATTGAGTTTAAAGAATTCCATGACAAAAATTATAAAAATTTAATTAAGTATAAAATCGCTCTAAAATGCTTCTAAGTGCCTTAAAATTGACTTTAAAGTTTAGCAAGACCATAATTTAAAAAACAAAATTTTGGTTACATGGAAATTTTAGTAATGATCACGAATTAAAGCTAGAATCGCTCTAAGACGCTTCTAAGTGCCTTAAAATTGAGTTTAAAGAATTCCATGACAAAAATTATAAAAATTTAATTAAGTATAAAATCGCTGTAAAATGCTTCTAAGTGCCTTAAAATTGACTTTAAAGTTTAGCAAGACCATAATTTAAAAAACAAAATTTTGGTTACATGGAAATTTTAGTAATGATCACGAATTAAAGCTAGAATCGCTCTAAGACGCTTCTAAGTGCCTTAAAATTGAGTTTAAAGAATTCCATGACAAAAATTATAAAAATTTAATTAAATATAAAATCGCTCTAAAATGCTTCTAAGTGCTTTAAAATTGACTTTAAAGTTTAGCAAGACCATAATTTAAAAAACAAAATTTTGGTTACATGGAAATTTTAGTAATGATCACGAATTAAAGCTAGAATCGCTCTAAGACGCTTCTAAGTGCCTTAAAATTGAGTTTAAAGAATTCCATGACAAAAATTATAAAAATTTAATTAAGTATAAAATCGCTCTAAAATGCTTCTAAGTGCCTTAAAATTGACTTTAAAGTTTAGCACGACCATAATTTAAAAAACAAAATTTTGGTTACATGGAAATTTTAGTAATGATCACGAATTAAAGCTAGAATCGCTCTAAGACGCTTCTAAGTGCCTTAAAATTGAACAAAATTTTGGTTACATGGAAATTTTAGTAATGATCACGAATTAAAGCTAGAATCGCTCTAAGACGCTTCTAAGTGCCTTAAAATTGAGTTTAAAGAATTCCATGACAAAAATTATAAAAATTTATTTAAATATAAAATCGCTCTAAAATGCTTCTAAGTGCCTTAAAATTGACTTTAAAGTTTAGCAAGACCATAATTTAAAAAACAAAATTTTGGTTACATGGAAATTTTAGTAATGATCACGAATTAAAGCTAGAATCGCTCTAAGACGCTTCTAAGTGCCTTAAAATTGAGTTTAAAGAATTCCATGACAAAAATTATAAAAATTTAATTAAGTATAAAATCGCTCTAAAATGCTTCTAAGTGCCTTAAAATTGACTTTAAAGTTTAGCACGACCATAATTTAAAAAACAAAATTTTGGTTACATGGAAATTTTAGTAATGATCACGAATTAAAGCTAGAATCGCTCTAAGACGCTTCTAAGTGCCTTAAAATTGAGTTTAAAGAATTCCATGACAAAAATTATAAAAATTTAATTAAGTATAAAATCGCTCTAAAATGCTTCTAAGTGCCTTAAAATTTACTTTAAAGTTTAGCAAGACCATAATTTAAAAAACAAAATTTGGGTTACATGGAAATTTTAGTAATGATCACGAATTAAAGCTAGAATCGCTCTAAGACGCTTCTAAGTGCTTTAAAATTGAGTTTAAAGAATTCCATGACAAAAATTATAAAAATTTAATTGAATATAAAATCGCTCTAAAATGCTTCTAAGTGCCTTAAAATTGACTTTAAAGTTTAGCAAGACCATAATTTAAAAAACAAAATTTTGGTTACATGGAAATTTTAGTAATGATCACGAATTAAAGCTAGAATCGCTCTAAGACGCTTCTAAGTGCCTTAAAATTGAGTTTAAAGAATTCCATGACAAAAATTATAAAAATTTAATTAAGTATAAAATCGCTGTAAAATGCTTCTAAGTGCCTTAAAATTGACTTTAAAGTTTAGCAAGACCATAATTTAAAAAACAAAATTTTGGTTACATGGAAATTTTAGTAATGATCACGAATTAAAGCTAGAATCGCTCTAAGACGCTTCTAAGTGCCTTAAAATTGAGTTTAAAGAATTCCATGACAAAAATTATAAAAATTTAATTTAATATAAAATCGCTCTAAAATGCTTCTAAGTGCTTTAAAATTGACTTTAAAGTTTAGCAAGACCATAATTTAAAAAACAAAATTTTGGTTACATGGAAATTTTAGTAATGATCACGAATTAAAGCTAGAATCGCTCTAAGACGCTTCTAAGTGCCTTAAAATTGAGTTTAAAGAATTCCATGACAAAAATTATAAAAACTTAATTTAATATAAAATCGCTCTAAAATGCTTCTAAGTGCCTTAAAATTGACTTTAAAGTTTAGCAAGACCATAATTTGAAAAACAAAATTTTGGTTACATGGAAATTTTAGTAATGATCACGAATTAAAGCTAGAATCGCTCTAAGACGCTTCTAAGTGCCTTAAAATTGAGTTTAAAGAATTCCATGACAAAAATTATAAAAATTTAATTAAATATAAAATCGCTGTAAAATGCTTCTAAGTGCCTTAAAATTGACTTTAAAGTTTAGCAAGACCATAATTTAAAAAACAAAATTTTGGTTACATGGAAATTTTAGTAATGATCACGAATTAAAGCTAGAATCGCTCTAAGACGCTTCTAAGTGCCTTAAAATTGAGTTTAAAGAATTCCATGACAAAAATTATAAAAATTTAATTAAATATAAAATCGCTCTAAAATGCTTCTAAGTGCCTTAAAATTGACTTTAAAGTTTAGCACGACCATAATTTAAAAAACAAAATTTTGGTTACATGGAAATTTTAGTAATGATCACGAATTAAAGCTAGAATCGCTCTAAGACGCTTCTAAGTGCCTTAAAATTGAGTTTAAAGAATTCCATGACAAAAATTATAAAAATTTAATTAAGTATAAAATCGCTCTAAAATGCTTCTAAGTGCCTTAAAATTTACTTTAAAGTTTAGCAAGACCATAATTTAAAAAACAAAATTTGGGTTACATGGAAATTTTAGTAATGATCACGAATTAAAGCTTGAATCGCTCTAAGACGCTTCTAAGTGCCTTAAAATTGAGTTTAAAGAATTCCATGACAAAAATTATAAAAATTTAATTTAATATAAAATCGCTCTAAAATGCTTCTAAGTGCCTTAAAATTGACTTTAAAGTTTAGCAAGACCATAATTTAAAAAACAAAATTTTGGTTACATGGAAATTTTAGTAATGATCACGAATTAAAGCTAGAATCGCTCTAAGACGCTTCTAAGTGCCTTAAAATTGAGTTTAAAGAATTCCATGACAAAAATTATAAAAATTTAATTAAGTATAAAATCGCTCTAAAATGCTTCTAAGTGCCTTAAAATTGACTTTAAAGTTTAGCAAGACCATAATTTAAAAAACAAAATTTTGGTTACATGGAAATTTTAGTAATGATCACGAATTAAAGCTAGAATCGCTCTAAGACGCTTCTAAGTGCCTTAAAATTGAGTTTAAAGAATTCCATGACAAAAATTATAAAAATTTAATTAAATATAAAATCGCTCTAAAATGCTTCTAAGTGCCTTAAAATTGACTTTAAAGTTTAGCAAGACCATAATTTAAAAAACAAAATTTTGGTTACATGGAAATTTTAGTAATGATCACGAATTAAAGCTAGAATCGCTCTAAGACGCTTCTAAGTGCCTTAAAATTGAGTTTAAAGAATTCCATGACAAAAATTATAAAAATTTAATTTAATATAAAATCGCTCTAAAATGCTTCTAAGTGCCTTAAAATTGACTTTAAAGTTTAGCACGACCATAATTTAAAAAACAAAATTTTGGTTACATGGAAATTTTAGTAATGATCACGAATTAAAGCTAGAATCGCTCTAAGACGCTTCTAAGTGCCTTAAAATTGAGTTTAAAGAATTCCATGACAAAAATTATAAAAATTTAATTAAATATAAAATCGCTCTAAAATGCTTCTAAGTGCCTTAAAATTGACTTTAAAGTTTAGCACGACCATAATTTAAAAAACAAAATTTTGGTTACATGGAAATTTTAGTAATGATCACGAATTAAAGCTAGAATCGCTCTAAGACGCTTCTAAGTGCCTTAAAATTGAGTTTAAAGAATTCCATGACAAAAATTATAAAAATTTAATTAAATATAAAATCGCTCTAAAATGCTTCTAAGTGCCTTAAAATTTACTTTAAAGTTTAGCAAGACCATAATTTAAAAAACAAAATTTGGGTTACATGGAAATTTTAGTAATGATCACGAATTAAAGCTAGAATCGCTCTAAGACGCTTCTAAGTGCCTTAAAATTGAGTTTAAAGAATTCCATGACAAAAATTATAAAAATTTAATTAAATATAAAATCGCTCTAAAATGCTTCTAAGTGCCTTAAAATTGACTTTAAAGTTTAGCAAGACCATAATTTAAAAAACAAAATTTTGGTTACATGGAAATTTTAGTAATGATCACGAATTAAAGCTAGAATCGCTCTAAGACGCTTCTAAGTGCCTTAAAATTGAGTTTAAAGAATTCCATGACAAAAATTATAAAAACTTAATTAAATATAAAATCGCTCTAAAATGCTTCTAAGTGCCTTAAAATTGACTTTAAAGTTTAGCAAGACCATAATTTGAAAAACAAAATTTTGGTTACATGGAAATTTTAGTAATGATCACGAATTAAAGCTAGAATCGCTCTAAGACGCTTCTAAGTGCCTTAAAATTGAGTTTAAAGAATTCCATGACAAAAATTATAAAAATTTAATTAAGTATGAAATCGCTCAAAAATGGTTCTAAGTGCCTTAAAATTGACTTTAAAGTTTAGCAAGACCATAATTTAAAAAACAAAATTTTGGTTACATGGAAATTTTAGTAATGATCACGAATTAAAGCTAGAATCGCTCTAAGACGCTTCTAAGTGCCTTAAAATTGAGTTTAAAGAATTCCATGACAAAAATTATAAAAATTTAATTAAATATAAAATCGCTCTAAAATGCTTCTAAGTGCCTTAAAATTGACTTTAAAGTTTAGCAAGACCATAATTTAAAAAACAAAATTTTGGTTACATGGAAATTTTAGTAATGATCACGAATTAAAGCTAGAATCGCTCTAAGACGCTTCTAAGTGCCTTAAAATTGAGTTTAAAGAATTCCATGACAAAAATTATAAAAATTTAATTAAATATAAAATCGCTCTAAAATGCTTCTAAGTGCCTTAAAATTGACTTTAAAGTTTAGCAAGACCATAATTTAAAAAACAAAATTTTGGTTACATGGAAATTTTAGTAATGATCACGAATTAAAGCTAGAATCGCTCTAAGACGCTTCTAAGTGCTTTAAAATTGAGTTTAAAGAATTCCATGACAAAAATTATAAAAATTTAATTGAATATAAAATCGCTCTAAAATGCTTCTAAGTGCCTTAAAATTGACTTTAAAGTTTAGCAAGACCATAATTTAAAAAACAAAATTTTGGTTACATGGAAATTTTAGTAATGATCACGAATTAAAGCTAGAATCGCTCTAAGACGCTTCTAAGTGCCTTAAAATTGAGTTTAAAGAATTCCATGACAAAAATTATAAAAATTTAATTAATTATAAAATCGCTCTAAAATGCTTCTAAGTGCCTTAAAATTGACTTTAAAGTTTAGCAAGACCATAATTTAAAAAACAAAATTTTGGTTACATGGAAATTTTAGTAATGATCACGAATTAAAGCTAGAATCGCTCTAAGACGCTTCTAAGTGCCTTAAAATTGAGTTTAAAGAATTCCATGACAAAAATTATAAAAACTTAATTAAATATAAAATCGCTCTAAAATGCTTCTAAGTGCCTTAAAATTGACTTTAAAGTTTAGCAAGACCATAATTTAAAAAACAAAATTTTGGTTACATGGAAATTTTAGTAATGATCACGAATTAAAGCTAGAATCGCTCTAAGACGCTTCTAAGTGCCTTAAAATTGAGTTTAAAGAATTCCATGACAAAAATTATAAAAATTTAATTAAATATAAAATCGCTCTAAAATGCTTCTAAGTGCTTTAAAATTGACTTTAAAGTTTAGCAAGACCATAATTTAAAAAACAAAATTTTGGTTACATGGAAATTTTAGTAATGATCACGAATTAAAGCTAGAATCGCTCTAAGACGCTTCTAAGTGCCTTAAAATTGAGTTTAAAGAATTCCATGACAAAAATTATAAAAACTTAATTAAATATAAAATCGCTCTAAAATGCTTCTAAGTGCCTTAAAATTGACTTTAAAGTTTAGCAAGACCATAATTTAAAAAACAAAATTTTGGTTACATGGAAATTTTAGTAATGATCACGAATTAAAGCTAGAATCGCTCTAAGACGCTTCTAAGTGCCTTAAAATTGAGTTTAAAGAATTCCATGACAAAAATTATAAAAATTTAATTAAGTATAAAATCGCTGTAAAATGCTTCTAAGTGCCTTAAAATTGACTTTAAAGTTTAGCAAGACCATAATTTAAAAAACAAAATTTTGGTTACATGGAAATTTTAGTAATGATCACGAATTAAAGCTAGAATCGCTCTAAGACGCTTCTAAGTGCCTTAAAATTGAGTTTAAAGAATTCCATGACAAAAATTATAAAAATTTTATTAAATATAAAATCGCTCTAAAATGCTTCTAAGTGCCTTAAAATTGACTTTAAAGTTTAGCACGACCATAATTTAAAAAACAAAATTTTGGTTACATGGAAATTTTAGTAATGATCACGAATTAAAGCTAGAATCGCTCTAAGACGCTTCTAAGTGCCTTAAAATTGAGTTTAAAGAATTCCATGACAAAAATTATAAAAACTTAATTAAATATAAAAACGCTCTAAAATGCTTCTAAGTGCCTTAAAATTGACTTTAAAGTTTAGCAAGACCATAATTTAAAAAACAAAATTTTGGTTACATGGAAATTTTAGTAATGATCACGAATTAAAGCTAGAATCGCTCTAAGACGCTTCTAAGTGCCTTAAAATTGAGTTTAAAGAATTCCATGACAAAAATTATAAAAATTTAATTAAGTATAAAATCGCTGTAAAATGCTTCTAAGTGCCTTAAAATTGACTTTAAAGTTTAGCAAGACCATAATTTAAAAAACAAAATTTTGGTTACATGGAAATTTTAGTAATGATCACGAATTAAAGCTAGAATCGCTCTAAGACGCTTCTAAGTGCCTTAAAATTGAGTTTAAAGAATTCCATGACAAAAATTATAAAAATTTAATTAAGTATAAAATCGCTCTAAAATGCTTCTAAGAGCCTTAAAATTTACTTTAAAGTTTAGCAAGACCATAATTTAAAAAACAAAATTTGGGGTACATGGAAATTTTAGTAATGATCACGAATTAAAGCTAGAATCGCTCTAAGATGCTTCTAAGTGCCTTAAAATTGAGTTTAAAGAATTCCATGACAAAAATTATAAAAATTTAATTAAGTATAAAATCGCTCTAAAATGCTTCTAAGTGCCTTAAAATTGACTTTAAAGTTTAGCAAGACCATAATTTAAAAAACAAAATTTTGGTTACATGGAAATTTTAGTAATGATCACGAATTAAAGCTAGAATCGCTCTAAGACGCTTCTAAGTGCCTTAAAATTGAGTTTAAAGAATTCCATGACAAAAATTATAAAAATTTAATTAAGTATAAAATCGCTCTAAAATGCTTCTAAGTGCCTTAAAATTGACTTTAAAGTTTTAAAGCAAGACCATAATTTAAAAAACAAAATTTTGGTTACATGGGAATTTTAGTAATGATCACGAATTAAAGCTAGAATCGCTCTAAGACGCTTCTAAGTGCCTTAAAATTGAGTTTAAAGAATTCCATGACAAAAATTATAAAAATTTAATTAAATATAAAATCGCTCTAAAATGCTTCTAAGTGCCTTAAAATTGACTTTAAAGTTTAGCAAGACCATAATTTAAAAAACAAAATTTTGGTTACATGGAAATTTTAGTAATGATCACGAATTAAAGCTAGAATCGCTCTAAGACGCTTCTAAGTGCCTTAAAATTGAGTTTAAAGAATTCCATGACAAAAATTATAAAAATTTAATTAAGTATAAAATCGCTCAAAAATGGTTCTAAGTGCCTTAAAATTGACTTTAAAGTTTAGCAAGACCATAATTTAAAAAACAAAATTTTGGTTACATGGAAATTTTAGTAATGATCACGAATTAAAGCTAGAATCGCTCTAAGACGCTTCTAAGTGCCTTAAAATTGAGTTTAAAGAATTCCATGACAAAAATTGTAAAAATTTAATTAAATATAAAATCGCTCTAAAATGCTTCTAAGTGCTTTAAAATTGACTTTAAAGTTTAGCAAGACCATAATTTAAAAAACAAAATTTTGGTTACATGGAAATTTTAGTAATGATCACGAATTAAAGCTAGAATCGCTCTAAGACGCTTCTAAGTGCCTTAAAATTGAGTTTAAAGAATTCCATGACAAAAATTATAAAAACTTAATTAAATATAAAATCGCTCTAAAATGCTTCTAAGTGCCTTAAAATTGACTTTAAAGTTTAGCAAGACCATAATTTAAAAAACAAAATTTTGGTTACATGGAAATTTTAGTAATGATCACGAATTAAAGCTAGAATCGCTCTAAGACGCTTCTAAGTGCCTTAAAATTGAGTTTAAAGAATTCCATGACAAAAATTATAAAAATTTAATTTAATATAAAATCGCTCTAAAATGCTTCTAAGTGCCTTAAAATTGACTTTAAAGTTTAGCACGACCATAATTTAAAAAACAAAATTTTGGTTACATGGAAATTTTAGTAATGATCACGAATTAAAGCTAGAATCGCTCTAAGACGCTTCTAAGTGCCTTAAAATTGAGTTTAAAGAATTCCATGACAAAAATTATAAAAATTTAATTAAATATAAAATCGCTCTAAAATGCTTCTAAGAGCCTTAAAATTTACTTTAAAGTTTAGCAAGACCATAATTTAAAAAACAAAATTTGGGGTACATGGAAATTTTAGTAATGATCACGAATTAAAGCTAGAATCGCTCTAAGATGCTTCTAAGTGCCTTAAAATTGAGTTTAAAGAATTCCATGACAAAAATTATAAAAATTTAATTAAGTATAAAATCGCTCTAAAATGCTTCTAAGTGCCTTAAAATTGACTTTAAAGTTTAGCAAGACCATAATTTAAAAAACAAAATTTTGGTTACATGGAAATTTTAGTAATGATCACGAATTAAAGCTAGAATCGCTCTAAGACGCTTCTAAGTGCCTTAAAATTGAGTTTAAAGAATTCCATGACAAAAATTATAAAAATTTAATTAAGTATAAAATCGCTCTAAAATGCTTCTAAGTGCCTTAAAATTGACTTTAAAGTTTAGCACGACCATAATTTAAAAAACAAAATTTTGGTTACATAGAAATTTTAGTAATGATCACGAATTAAAGCTAGAATCGCTCTAAGACGCTTCTAAGTGCCTTAAAATTGAGTTTAAAGAATTCCATGACAAAAATTATAAAAATTTAATTAAATATAAAATCGCTCTAAAATGCTTCTAAGAGCCTTAAAATTTACTTTAAAGTTTAGCAAGACCATAATTTAAAAAACAAAATTTGGGGTACATGGAAATTTTAGTAATGATCACGAATTAAAGCTAGAATCGCTCTAAGATGCTTCTAAGTGCCTTAAAATTGAGTTTAAAGAATTCCATGACAAAAATTATAAAAATTTAATTAAGTATAAAATCGCTCTAAAATGCTTCTAAGTGCCTTAAAATTGACTTTAAAGTTTAGCAAGACCATAATTTAAAAAACAAAATTTTGGTTACATGGAAATTTTAGTAATGATCACGAATTAAAGCTAGAATCGCTCTAAGACGCTTCTAAGTGCCTTAAAATTGAGTTTAAAGAATTCCATGACAAAAATTATAAAAATTTAATTAAGTATAAAATCGCTCTAAAATGCTTCTAAGTGCCTTAAAATTGACTTTAAAGTTTAGCACGACCATAATTTAAAAAACAAAATTTTGGTTACATAGAAATTTTAGTAATGATCACGAATTAAAGCTAGAATCGCTCTAAGACGCTTCTAAGTGCCTTAAAATTGAGTTTAAAGAATTCCATGACAAAAATTATAAAAATTTAATTAAATATAAAATCGCTCTAAAATGCTTCTAAGAGCCTTAAAATTTACTTTAAAGTTTAGCAAGACCATAATTTAAAAAACAAAATTTGGGGTACATGGAAATTTTAGTAATGATCACGAATTAAAGCTAGAATCGCTCTAAGATGCTTCTAAGTGCCTTAAAATTGAGTTTAAAGAATTCCATGACAAAAATTATAAAAATTTAATTAAGTATAAAATCGCTCTAAAATGCTTCTAAGTGCCTTAAAATTGACTTTAAAGTTTAGCAAGACCATAATTTAAAAAACAAAATTTTGGTTACATGGAAATTTTAGTAATGATCACGAATTAAAGCTAGAATCGCTCTAAGACGCTTCTAAGTGCCTTAAAATTGAGTTTAAAGAATTCCATGACAAAAATTATAAAAATTTAATTAAATATAAAATCGCTCTAAAATGCTTCTAAGAGCCTTAAAATTTACTTTTTATTTAAATATAAAATCGCTCTAAAATGCTTCTAAGAGCCTTAAAATTTACTTTAAAGTTTAGCAAGACCATAATTTAAAAAACAAAATTTGGGGTACATGGAAATTTTAGTAATGATCACGAATTAAAGCTAGAATCGCTCTAAGATGCTTCTAAGTGCCTTAAAATTGAGTTTAAAGAATTCCATGACAAAAATTATAAAAATTTAATTAAGTATAAAATCGCTCTAAAATGCTTCTAAGTGCCTTAAAATTGACTTTAAAGTTTAGCAAGACCATAATTTAAAAAACAAAATTTTGGTTACATGGAAATTTTAGTAATGATCACGAATTAAAGCTAGAATCGCTCTAAGACGCTTCTAAGTGCCTTAAAATTGAGTTTAAAGAATTCCATGACAAAAATTATAAAAATTTAATTAAGTATAAAATCGCTCTAAAATGCTTCTAAGTGCCTTAAAATTGACTTTAAAGTTTAGCACGACCATAATTTAAAAAACAAAATTTTGGTTACATAGAAATTTTAGTAATGATCACGAATTAAAGCTAGAATCGCTCTAAGACGCTTCTAAGTGCCTTAAAATTGAGTTTAAAGAATTCCATGACAAAAATTATAAAAATTTAATTAAATATAAAATCGCTCTAAAATGCTTCTAAGAGCCTTAAAATTTACTTTAAAGTTTAGCAAGACCATAATTTAAAAAACAAAATTTGGGGTACATGGAAATTTTAGTAATGATCACGAATTAAAGCTAGAATCGCTCTAAGATGCTTCTAAGTGCCTTAAAATTGAGTTTAAAGAATTCCATGACAAAAATTATAAAAATTTAATTAAGTATAAAATCGCTCTAAAATGCTTCTAAGTGCCTTAAATTTGACTTTAAAGTTTAGCAAGACCATAATTTAAAAAACAAAATTTTGGTTACATGGAAATTTTAGTAATGATCACGAATTAAAGCTAGAATCGCTCTAAGACGCTTCTAAGTGCCTTAAAATTGAGTTTAAAGAATTCCATGACAAAAATTATAAAAATTTAATTTAATATAAAATCGCTCTAAAATGCTTCTAAGTGCCTTAAAATTGACTTTAAAGTTTTAAAGCAAGACCATAATTTAAAAAACAAAATTTTGGTTACATGGGAATTTTAGTAATGATCACGAATTAAAGCTAGAATCGCTCTAAGACGCTTCTAAGTGCCTTAAAATTGAGTTTAAAGAATTCCATGACAAAAATTATAAAAATTTAATTAAATATAAAATCGCTCTAAAATGCTTCTAAGTGCCTTAAAATTGACTTTAAAGTTTAGCAAGACCATAATTTAAAAAACAAAATTTTGGTTACATGGAAATTTTAGTAATGATCACGAATTAAAGCTAGAATCGCTCTAAGACGCTTCTAAGTGCCTTAAAATTGAGTTTAAAGAATTCCATGACAAAAATTATAAAGATTTAATTAAATATAAAATCGCTCTAAAATGCTTCTAAGTGCCTTAAAATTGACTTTAAAGTTTAGCACGACCATAATTTAAAAAACAAAATTTTGGTTACATGGGAATTTTAGTAATGATCACGAATTAAAGCTAGAATCGCTCTAAGACGCTTCTAAGTGCCTTAAAATTGAGTTTAAAGAATTCCATGACAAAAATTATAAAGATTTAATTAAATATAAAATCGCTCTAAAATGCTTCTAAGTGCCTTAAAATTGACTTTAAAGTTTAGCACGACCATAATTTAAAAAACAAAATTTTGGTTACATGGAAATTTTAGTAATGATCACGAATTAAAGCTAGAATCGCTCTAAGACGCTTCTAAGTGCCTTAAAATTGAGTTTAAAGAATTCCATGACAAAAATTATAAAAATTTAATTAAGTATAAAATCGCTCTAAAATGCTTCTAAGTGCCTTAAAATTGACTTTAAAGTTTAGCAAGACCATAATTTAAAAAACAAAATTTTGGTTACATGGAAATTTTAGTAATGATCACGAATTAAAGCTAGAATCGCTCTAAGACGCTTCTAAGTGCCTTAAAATTGAGTTTAAAGAATTCCATGACAAAAATTATAAAAATTTAATTAAATATAAAATCGCTCTAAAATGCTTCTAAGTGCCTTAAAATTGACTTTAAAGTTTAGCACGACCATAATTTAAAAAACAAAATTTTGGTTACATGGAAATTTTAGTAATGATCACGAATTAAAGCTAGAATCGCTCTAAGACGCTTCTAAGTGCCTTAAAATTGAGTTTAAAGAATTCCATGACAAAAATTATAAAAATTTAATTAAATATAAAATCGCTCTAAAATGCTTCTAAGTGCCTTAAAATTGACTTTAAAGTTTAGCACGACCATAATTTAAAAAACAAAATTTTGGTTACATGGAAATTTTAGTAATGATCACGAATTAAAGCTAGAATCGCTCTAAAATGCTTCTAAGTGCCTTAAAATTGACTTTAAAGTTTAGCAAGACCATAATTTAAAAAACAAAATTTTGGTTACATGGAAATTTTAGTAATGATCACGAATTAAAACTAGAATCGCTCTAAGACGCTTCTAAGTGCCTTAAAATTGAGTTTAAAGAATTCCATGACAAAAATTATAAAAATTTAATTAAATATAAAATCGTTCTAAAATGCTTCTAAGTGCCTTAAAATTGACTTTAAAGTTTTAAAGCAAGACCATAATTTAAAAAACAAAATTTTGGTTACATGGGAATTTTAGTAATGATCACGAATTAAAGCTAGAATCGCTCTAAGACGCTTCTAAGTGCCTTAAAATTGAGTTTAAAGAATTCCATGACAAAAATTATAAAAATTTAATTAAATATAAAATCGCTCTAAAATGCTTCTAAGAGCCTTAAAATTTACTTTAAAGTTTAGCAAGACCATAATTTAAAAAACAAAATTTGGGGTACATGGAAATTTTAGTAATGATCACGAATTAAAGCTAGAATCGCTCTAAGATGCTTCTAAGTGCCTTAAAGTTGAGTTTAAAGAATTCCATGACAAAAATTATAAAAATTTAATTAAGTATAAAATCGCTCTAAAATGCTTCTAAGTGCCTTAAAATTGACTTTAAAGTTTAGCAAGACCATAATTTAAAAAACAAAATTTTGGTTACATGGAAATTTTAGTAATGATCACGAATTAAAGCTAGAATCGCTCTAAGACGCTTCTAAGTGCCTTAAAATTGAGTTTAAAGAATTCCATGACAAAAATTATAAAAATTTAATTAAGTATAAAATCGCTGTAAAATGCTTCTAAGTGCCTTAAAATTGACTTTAAAGTTTAGCAAGACCATAATTTAAAAAACAAAATTTTGGTTACATGGAAATTTTAGTAATGATCACGAATTAAAGCTAGAATCGCTCTAAGACGCTTCTAAGTGCCTTAAAATTGAGTTTAAAGAATTCCATGACAAAAATTATAAAAATTTAAGTAAATATAAAATCGCTCTAAAATGCTTCTAAGAGCCTTAAAATTTACTTTAAAGTTTAGCAAGACCATAATTTAAAAAACAAAATTTGGGGTACATGGAAATTTTAGTAATGATCACGAATTAAAGCTAGAATCGCTCTAAGATGCTTCTAAGTGCCTTAAAATTGAGTTGAAAGAATTCCATGACAAAAATTATAAAAATTTAATTAAGTATAAAATCGCTCTAAAATGCTTCTAAGTGCCTTAAAATTGACTTTAAAGTTTAGCAAGACCATAATTTAAAAAACAAAATTTTGGTTACATGGAAATTTTAGTAATGATCACGAATTAAAGCTAGAATCGCTCTAAGACGCTTCTAAGTGCCTTAAAATTGAGTTTAAAGAATTCCATGACAAAAATTATAAAAATTTAATTAAATATAAAATCGCTCTAAAATGCTTCTAAGTGCCTTAAAATTGACTTTAAAGTTTTAAAGCAAGACCATAATTTAAAAAACAAAATTTTGGTTACATGGGAATTTTAGTAATGATCACGAATTAAAGCTAGAATCGCTCTAAGACGCTTCTAAGTGCCTTAAAATTGAGTTTAAAGAATTCCATGACAAAAATTATAAAAATTTAATTAAATATAAAATCGCTCTAAAATGCTTCTAAGTGCCTTAAAATTGACTTTAAAGTTTAGCAAGACCATAATTTAAAAAACAAAATTTGGGGTACATGGAAATTTTAGTAATGATCACGAATTAAAGCTAGAATCGCTCTAAGACGCTTCTAAGTGCCTTAAAATTGAGTTTAAAGAATTCCATGACAAAAATTATAAAAATTTAATTAAGTATAAAATCGCTCAAAAATGGTTCTAAGTGCCTTAAAATTGACTTTAAAGTTTAGCAAGACCATAATTTAAAAAACAAAATTTTGGTTACATGGAAATTTTAGTAATGATCACGAATTAAAGCTAGAATCGCTCTAAGACGCTTCTAAGTGCCTTAAAATTGAGTTTAAAGAATTCCATGACAAAAATTGTAAAAATTTAATTTAATATAAAATCGCTCTAAAATGCTTCTAAGTGCTTTAAAATTGACTTTAAAGTTTAGCAAGACCATAATTTAAAAAACAAAATTTTGGTTACATGGAAATTTTAGTAATGATCACGAATTAAAGCTAGAATCGCTCTAAGACGCTTCTAAGTGCCTTAAAATTGAGTTTAAAGAATTCCATGACAAAAATTATAAAAACTTAATTAAATATAAAATCGCTCTAAAATGCTTCTAAGTGCCTTAAAATTGACTTTAAAGTTTAGCAAGACCATAATTTAAAAAACAAAGTTTTGGTTACATGGAAATTTTAGTAATGATCACGAATTAAAGCTAGAATCGCTCTAAGACGCTTCTAAGTGCCTTAAAATTGAGTTTAAAGAATTCCATGACAAAAATTATAAAAATTTAATTTAATATAAAATCGCTCTAAAATGCTTCTAAGTGCCTAAAAATTGACTTTAAAGTTTAGCACGACCATAATTTAAAAAACAAAATTTTGGTTACATGGAAATTTTAGTAATGATCACGAATTAAAGCTAGAATCGCTCTAAGACGCTTCTAAGTGCCTTAAAATTGAGTTTAAAGAATTCCATGACAAAAATTATAAAAATTTAATTAAATATAAAATCGCTCTAAAATGCTTCTAAGAGCCTTAAAATTTACTTTAAAGTTTAGCAAGACCATAATTTAAAAAACAAAATTTGGGGTACATGGAAATTTTAGTAATGATCACGAATTAAAGCTAGAATCGCTCTAAGATGCTTCTAAGTGCCTTAAAATTGAGTTTAAAGAATTCCATGACAAAAATTATAAAAATTTAATTAAGTATAAAATCGCTCTAAAATGCTTCTAAGTGCCTTAAAATTGACTTTAAAGTTTAGCAAGACCATAATTTAAAAAACAAAATTTTGGTTACATGGAAATTTTAGTAATGATCACGAATTAAAGCTAGAATCGCTCTAAGACGCTTCTAAGTGCCTTAAAATTGAGTTTAAAGAATTCCATGACAAAAATTATAAAAATTTAATTAAGTATAAAATCGCTCTAAAATGCTTCTAAGTGCCTTAAAATTGACTTTAAAGTTTAGCACGACCATAATTTAAAAAACAAAATTTTGGTTACATAGAAATTTTAGTAATGATCACGAATTAAAGCTAGAATCGCTCTAAGACGCTTCTAAGTGCCTTAAAATTGAGTTTAAAGAATTCCATGACAAAAATTATAAAAATTTAATTAAATATAAAATCGCTCTAAAATGCTTCTAAGAGCCTTAAAATTTACTTTAAAGTTTAGCAAGACCATAATTTAAAAAACAAAATTTGGGGTACATGGAAATTTTAGTAATGATCACGAATTAAAGCTAGAATCGCTCTAAGATGCTTCTAAGTGCCTTAAAATTGAGTTTAAAGAATTCCATGACAAAAATTATAAAAATTTAATTAAGTATAAAATCGCTCTAAAATGCTTCTAAGTGCCTTAAAATTGACTTTAAAGTTTAGCAAGACCATAATTTAAAAAACAAAATTTTGGTTACATGGAAATTTTAGTAATGATCACGAATTAAAGCTAGAATCGCTCTAAGACGCTTCTAAGTGCCTTAAAATTGAGTTTAAAGAATTCCATGACAAAAATTATAAAAATTTAATTAAATATAAAATCGCTCTAAAATGCTTCTAAGAGCCTTAAAATTTACTTTTTATTTAAATATAAAATCGCTCTAAAATGCTTCTAAGAGCCTTAAAATTTACTTTAAAGTTTAGCAAGACCATAATTTAAAAAACAAAATTTGGGGTACATGGAAATTTTAGTAATGATCACGAATTAAAGCTAGAATCGCTCTAAGATGCTTCTAAGTGCCTTAAAATTGAGTTTAAAGAATTCCATGACAAAAATTATAAAAATTTAATTAAGTATAAAATCGCTCTAAAATGCTTCTAAGTGCCTTAAAATTGACTTTAAAGTTTAGCAAGACCATAATTTAAAAAACAAAATTTTGGTTACATGGAAATTTTAGTAATGATCACGAATTAAAGCTAGAATCGCTCTAAGACGCTTCTAAGTGCCTTAAAATTGAGTTTAAAGAATTCCATGACAAAAATTATAAAAATTTAATTAAGTATAAAATCGCTCTAAAATGCTTCTAAGTGCCTTAAAATTGACTTTAAAGTTTAGCACGACCATAATTTAAAAAACAAAATTTTGGTTACATAGAAATTTTAGTAATGATCACGAATTAAAGCTAGAATCGCTCTAAGACGCTTCTAAGTGCCTTAAAATTGAGTTTAAAGAATTCCATGACAAAAATTATAAAAATTTAAGTAAATATAAAATCGCTCTAAAATGCTTCTAAGAGCCTTAAAATTTACTTTAAAGTTTAGCAAGACCATAATTTAAAAAACAAAATTTGGGGTACATGGAAATTTTAGTAATGATCACGAATTAAAGCTAGAATCGCTCTAAGATGCTTCTAAGTGCCTTAAAATTGAGTTTAAAGAATTCCATGACAAAAATTATAAAAATTTAATTAAGTATAAAATCGCTCTAAAATGCTTCTAAGTGCCTTAAAATTGACTTTAAAGTTTAGCAAGACCATAATTTAAAAAACAAAATTTTGGTTACATGGAAATTTTAGTAATGATCACGAATTAAAGCTAGAATCGCTCTAAGACGCTTCTAAGTGCCTTAAAATTGAGTTTAAAGAATTCCATGACAAAAATTATAAAAATTTAATTTAATATAAAATCGCTCTAAAATGCTTCTAAGTGCCTTAAAATTGACTTTAAAGTTTTAAAGCAAGACCATAATTTAAAAAACAAAATTTTGGTTACATGGGAATTTTAGTAATGATCACGAATTAAAGCTAGAATCGCTCTAAGACGCTTCTAAGTGCCTTAAAATTGAGTTTAAAGAATTCCATGACAAAAATTATAAAAATTTAATTAAATATAAAATCGCTCTAAAATGCTTCTAAGTGCCTTAAAATTGACTTTAAAGTTTAGCAAGACCATAATTTAAAAAACAAAATTTTGGTTACATGGAAATTTTAGTAATGATCACGAATTAAAGCTAGAATCGCTCTAAGACGCTTCTAAGTGCCTTAAAATTGAGTTTAAAGAATTCCATGACAAAAATTATAAAGATTTAATTAAATATAAAATCGCTCTAAAATGCTTCTAAGTGCCTTAAAATTGACTTTAAAGTTTAGCACGACCATAATTTAAAAAACAAAATTTTGGTTACATGGGAATTTTAGTAATGATCACGAATTAAAGCTAGAATCGCTCTAAGACGCTTCTAAGTGCCTTAAAATTGAGTTTAAAGAATTCCATGACAAAAATTATAAAGATTTAATTAAATATAAAATCGCTCTAAAATGCTTCTAAGTGCCTTAAAATTGACTTTAAAGTTTAGCACGACCATAATTTAAAAAACAAAATTTTGGTTACATGGAAATTTTAGTAATGATCACGAATTAAAGCTAGAATCGCTCTAAGACGCTTCTAAGTGCCTTAAAATTGAGTTTAAAGAATTCCATGACAAAAATTATAAAAATTTAATTAAGTATAAAATCGCTCTAAAATGCTTCTAAGTGCCTTAAAATTGACTTTAAAGTTTAGCAAGACCATAATTTAAAAAACAAAATTTTGGTTACATGGAAATTTTAGTAATGATCACGAATTAAAGCTAGAATCGCTCTAAGACGCTTCTAAGTGCCTTAAAATTGAGTTTAAAGAATTCCATGACAAAAATTATAAAAATTTAATTAAGTATAAAATCGCTCTAAAATGCTTCTAAGTGCCTTAAAATTGACTTTAAAGTTTAGCACGACCATAATTTAAAAAACAAAATTTTGGTTACATGGAAATTTTAGTAATGATCACGAATTAAAGCTAGAATCGCTCTAAGACGCTTCTAAGTGCCTTAAAATTGAGTTTAAAGAATTCCATGACAAAAATTATAAAAATTTAATTAAATATAAAATCGCTCTAAAATGCTTCTAAGTGCCTTAAAATTGACTTTAAAGTTTAGCACGACCATAATTTAAAAAACAAAATTTTGGTTACATGGAAATTTTAGTAATGATCACGAATTAAAGCTAGAATCGCTCTAAAATGCTTCTAAGTGCCTTAAAATTGACTTTAAAGTTTAGCAAGACCATAATTTAAAAAACAAAATTTTGGTTACATGGAAATTTTAGTAATGATCACGAATTAAAACTAGAATCGCTCTAAGACGCTTCTAAGTGCCTTAAAATTGAGTTTAAAGAATTCCATGACAAAAATTATAAAAATTTAATTTAATATAAAATCGTTCTAAAATGCTTCTAAGTGCCTTAAAATTGACTTTAAAGTTTTAAAGCAAGACCATAATTTAAAAAACAAAATTTTGGTTACATGGGAATTTTAGTAATGATCACGAATTAAAGCTAGAATCGCTCTAAGACGCTTCTAAGTGCCTTAAAATTGAGTTTAAAGAATTCCATGACAAAAATTATAAAAATTTAATTTAATATAAAATCGCTCTAAAATGCTTCTAAGTGCCTTAAAATTGACTTTAAAGTTTAGCAAGACCATAATTTAAAAAACAAAATTTTGGTTACATGGAAATTTTAGTAATGATCACGAATTAAAGCTAGAATCGCTCTAAGACGCTTCTAAGTGCCTTAAAATTGAGTTTAAAGAATTCCATGACAAAAATTATAAAAATTTAATTTAATATAAAATCGCTCTAAAATGCTTCTAAGTGCCTTAAAATTGACTTTAAAGTTTAGCAAGACCATAATTTAAAAAACAAAATTTTGGTTACATGGAAATTTTAGTAATGATCACGAATTAAAGCTAGAATCGCTCTAAGACGCTTCTAAGTGCCTTAAAATTGAGTTTAAAGAATTCCATGACAAAAATTATAAAAATTTAATTTAATATAAAATCGCTCTAAAATGCTTCTAAGTGCCTTAAAATTGACTTTAAAGTTTAGCACGACCATAATTTAAAAAACAAAATTTTGGTTACATGGAAATTTTAGTAATGATCACGAATTAAAGCTAGAATCGCTCTAAGACGCTTCTAAGTGCCTTAAAATTGAGTTTAAAGAATTCCATGACAAAAATTATAAAAATTAAATTAAATATAAAATCGCTCTAAAATGCTTCTAAGTGCCTTAAAATTTACTTTAAAGTTTAGCAAGACCATAATTTAAAAAACAAAATTTGGGTTACATGGAAATTTTAGTAATGATCACGAATTAAAGCTAGAATCGCTCTAAGACGCTTCTAAGTGCCTTAAAATTGAGTTTAAAGAATTCCATGACAAAAATTATAAAAATTTAATTTAATATAAAATCGCTCTAAAATGCTTCTAAGTGCCTTAAAATTGACTTTAAAGTTTAGCAAGACCATAATTTAAAAAACAAAATTTTGGTTACATGGAAATTTTAGTAACGATCACGAATTAAAGCTAGAATCGCTCTAAGACGCTTCTAAGTGCCTTAAAATTGAGTTTAAAGAATTCCATGACAAAAATTATAAAAATTTAATTAAATATAAAATCGCTCTAAAATGCTTCTAAGTGCCTTAAAATTGACTTTAAAGTTTAGCAAGACCATAATTTAAAAAACAAAATTTTGGTTACATGGAAATTTTAGTAATGATCACGAATTAAAGCTAGAATCGCTCTAAGACGCTTCTAAGTGCCTTAAAATTGAGTTTAAAGAATTCCATGACAAAAATTATAAATATTTTATTTAATATAAAATCGCTCTAAAATGCTTCTAAGTGCCTTAAAATTGACTTTAAAGTTTAGCACGACCATAATTTAAAAAACAAAATTTTGGTTACATGGAAATTTTAGTAATGATCACGAATTAAAGCTAGAATCGCTCTAAGACGCTTCTAAGTGCCTTAAAATTGAGTTTAAAGAATTCCATGACAAAAATTATAAATATTTTATTTAATATAAAATCGCTCTAAAATGCTTCTAAGTGCCTTAAAATTTACTTTAAAGTTTAGCAAGACCATAATTTAAAAAACAAAATTTGGGTTACATGGAAATTTTAGTAATGATCACGAATTAAAGCTAGAATCGCTCTAAGATGCTTCTAAGTGCCTTAAAATTGAGTTTAAAGAATTCCATGACAAAAATTATAAAAATTAAACTAATATAAAATCGCTCTAAAATGCTTCTAAGTGCCTTAAAATTGACTTTAAAGTTTAGCAAGACCATAATTTAAAAAACAAAATTTTGGTTACATGGAAATTTTAGTAATGATCACGAATTAAAGCTAGAATCGCTCTAAGACGCTTCTAAGTGCCTTAAAATTGAGTTTAAAGAATTCCATGACAAAAATTATAAAAATTTTATTAAGTATAAAATCGCTCAAAAATGGTTCTAAGTGCCTTAAAATTGACTTTAAAGTTTAGCAAGACCATAATTTAAAAAACAAAATTTTGGTTACATGGAAATTTTAGTAATGATCACGAATTAAAGCTAGAATCGCTCTTAGACGCTTCTAAGTGCCTTAAAATTGAGTTTAAAGAATTCCATGACAAAAATTATAAAAATTTAATTAAATATAAAATCGCTCTAAAATGCTTCTAAGTGCCTTAAAATTGACTTTAAAGTTTAGCAAGACCATAATTTAAAAAACAAAATTTTGGTTACATGGAAATTTTAGTAATGATCACGAATTAAAGCTAGAATCGCTCTAAGACGCTTCTAAGTGCTTTAAAATTGAGTTTAAAGAATTCCATGACAAAAATTATAAAAATTTAATTAAATATAAAATCGCTCTAAAATGCTTCTAAGTGCCTTAAAATTGACTTTAAAGTTTAGCAAGACCATAATTTAAAAAACAAAATTTTGGTTACATGGAAATTTTAGTAATGATCACGAATTAAAGCTAGAATCGCTCTAAGACGCTTCTAAGTGCCTTAAAATTGAGTTTAAAGAATTCCATGACAAAAATTATAAAAACTTAAATAAATATAAAATCGCTCTAAAATGCTTCTAAGTGCCTTAAAATTGACTTTAAAGTTTAGCAAGACCATAATTTAAAAAACAAAATTTTGGTTACATGGAAATTTTAGTAATGATCACGAATTAAAGCTAGAATCGCTCTAAGACGCTTCTAAGTGCCTTAAAATTGAGTTTAAAGAATTCCATGACAAAAATTATAAAAATTTAATTAAATATAAAATCGCTCTAAAATGCTTTTAAGTGCTTCAAAATTGACTTTAAAGTTTAGCAAGACCATAATTTAAAAAACAAAATTTTGGTTACATGGAAATTTTAGTAATGATCACGAATTAAAGCTAGAATCGCTCTAAGACGCTTCTAAGTGCCTTAAAATTGAGTTTAAAGAATTCCATGACAAAAATTATAAAAACTTAATTAAATATAAAATCGCTCTAAAATGCTTCTAAGTGCCTTAAAATTGACTTTAAAGTTTAGCAAGACCATAATTTAAAAAACAAAATTTTGGTTACATGAAAGTTTAGCAAGACCATAATTTAAAAAACAAAATTTTGGTTACATGGAAATTTTAGTAATGATCACGAATTAAAGCTAGAATCGCTCTAAGACGCTTCTAAGTGCCTTAAAATTGAGTTTAAAGAATTCCATGACAAAAATTATAAAAACTTAATTAAATATAAAATCGCTCTAAAATTTTTCTAAGTGCCTTAAAATTGACTTTAAAGTTTAGCAAGACCATAATTTAAAAAACAAAATTTTGGTTACATGGAAATTTTAGTAATGATCACGAATTAAAGCTAGAATCGCTCTAAGACGCTTCTAAGTGCCTTAAAATTGAGTTTAAAGAATTCCATGACAAAAATTATAAAAATTTAATTAAGTATAAAATCGCTGTAAAATGCTTCTAAGTGCCTTAAAATTGACTTTAAAGTTTAGCAAGACCATAATTTAAAAAACAAAATTTTGGTTACATGGAAATTTTAGTAATGATCACGAATTAAAGCTAGAATCGCTCTAAGACGCTTCTAAGTGCCTTAAAATTGAGTTTAAAGAATTCCATGACAAAAATTATAAAAATTTAAGTAAATATAAAATCGCTCTAAAATGCTTCTAAGTGCCTTAAAATTGACTTTAAAGTTTAGCAAGACCATAATTTAAAAAACAAAATTTTGGTTACATGGAAATTTTAGTAATGATCACGAATTAAAGCTAGAATCGCTCTAAGACGCTTCTAAGTGCCTTAAAATTGAGTTTAAAGAATTCCATGACAAAAATTATAAAAACTTAATTAAATATAAAATCGCTCTAAAATGCTTCTAAGTGCCTTAAAATTGACTTTAAAGTTTAGCAAGACCATAATTTAAAAAACAAAATTTTGGTTACATGGAAATTTTAGTAATGATCACGAATTAAAGCTAGAATCGCTCTAAGACGCTTCTAAGTGCCTTAAAATTGAGTTTAAAGAATTCCATGACAAAAATTATAAAAATTTAATTAAATATAAAATCGCTCTAAAATGCTTCTAAGTGCTTTAAAATTGACTTTAAAGTTTAGCAAGACCATAATTTAAAAAACAAAATTTTGGTTACATGGAAATTTTAGTAATGATCACGAATTAAAGCTAGAATCGCTCTAAGACGCTTCTAAGTGCCTTAAAATTGAGTTTAAAGAATTCCATGACAAAAATTATAAAAACTTAATTATAAAATCGCTCTAAAATGCTTCTAAGTGCCTTAAAATTGACTTTAAAGTTTAGCAAGACCATAATTTAAAAAACAAAATTTTGGTTACATGGAAATTTTAGTAATGATCACGAATTAAAGCTAGAATCGCTCTAAGACGCTTCTAAGTGCCTTAAAATTGAGTTTAAAGAATTCCATGACAAAAATTATAAAAATTTAATTAAATATAAAATCGCTCTAAAATGCTTCTAAGTGCCTTAAAATTGACTTTAAAGTTTAGCAAGACTATAATTTAAAAAACAAAATTTTGGTTACATGGAAAGTTTAGTAATGATCACGAATTAAAGCTAGAATCGCTCTAAGACGCTTCTAAGTGCCTTAAAATTGAGTTTAAAGAATTCCATGACAAAAATTATAACAATTACAATATTTTTATACGCTTTGTCAAATTTTAAAATTTTAAATTCCGAAGTACAGTACATAACATACCTACTTATTTCAAAATATTTTGACAGAAACTGCACGCCGTATGCATTTATTCTGGTTGATTACTAAAGAACACATAATTTTTCCTAAGAAATGTAATTTTTGTTTCTGCAAACATATAGCAAAAAAAAAAATACAGTAAAGCTCGCTTATAACGACCATGGAGAGACAGAAAATATTCGTCGTAATAAAAAAATGTCGTTTTAAAAGAATGCTGTGAATTTTGAAAAATTAGTATAAGAATTGAACATTGTAGATTGTGCTAATTCTAGAATGGGCACTTTGAACTCATTTGCTAAATTTTTATTTGATGTGTCAGCCTCACCTCTATGTTTATAGATGTATATATACTTTTTCTTGTAATGAAATTTTTTTTGTATTTTTGATGCGTTATTATGATTTTTTATTATATTCAAAAATACATATAAAAATATTAAAATAATCACCAAGCAACATTATTAGATATAATAAGTTTAAATAAAAGAAATATAAATGTAATAAAAAACTTACATTTTTAGGTAAAATTTAATTCATTGGCAAAAAGTGTTACGTTTATTATAATTAAAATTGAACCGAGTTCGTTATAAATGAAAACTACTGTATAAACCAAATGTAATATGTATTGCTTTCATTTCGAACTCATTTTTTTCGTTCACTTTTTAAGATAAAAAAAAAAACAAAAACAAAAAAAAAATTTTAAAAAAATTTAAATCTCCTTGTTCATTGAACATTTAAAAAGAAAGACATAAGTCGGCGCATATAATAGTTTGATTGAGTTGCGAGTTACAACCGAAAATGAATTACTTTTACCCAGAAAGTCGGCGCATAATATTAGAGTCATAAGCCTCAACTTTTAAAAGCGTGACCGTTAAATTCAAATTTACGTTAAATTAAAGACGGATTTTCACCTGAAAAAATGCAATATTCTAAAAAAAAATATCATTGTCCTATGAAAACAAAAAAAACCTTTATTTTGGTTTTTGTTTCATTAAAATTGGTCAAATAGTTTGTCCTAAAAAAGGATGTTTATATTTGTATGGGAAAAAATAAGCCGATTAAATATTATGATATGAAAATGTTAAACAAATATTTATGACTTATAAAATAGAATTAATTAAAGGTCTGGGAAAAATAAACACAAAAATTCAAAAATAAAAGTAAAAAAACGTAAAATAAAAGTTGGAAAAAAAGAAAGGGAGGAAGTAAAAGAAGAAAATATATTTTTATATAAATTAAGAATAAAATAATTCAAATAATAATTCATATAATAATGACATATATTTATGATATAGTGTTAAGATAAAGGTTATGGAAGTAGTTAAATTGAGGTTAATTTTTATGATCTATTCACGTGTTAAATGTATTTATAGTTTTATAGATGATTTGACCTTGAAATGATTGTAGTATTATTTTTTTAATTTATTGCATGTATTATATGTCAAAATTTGAAAGAAGGGTCTAATAGATATATTAATTTTTAAAAAAATTAATTTCGAATGTTTTGACTCTTGCAACAGGGTCTGAGTACTTAATAGAAATGGAATTGCTGTAAGAAAATGTTATTTGAATTGCAGGAAACAATAGCAGCAACATCATTATAAATAACCATGAATATACAATAAAAATTTTACAATTTTACATGATCCAATATATTTTTAGTGGAAACTGTCAAATCAAAATATGGTTCTGTTGGTGAAATTAATTGTATTGTAAATTTATTTATTTATTTACGTGCAGTCCCCAACCTCGTTGAATGCGATAAGTGAGTGAACCTGCCTTTTTGGCAGTTAAATTTATTTCAGATTTTAATATAAACTACTACGATATCAGCACCAACAACCAACTCATCATGCTGAAAACGCAACCAGTGGAATATGTTAACCAGTTCAACTATCTCGGTAGCATAGTGACTACTAATGGAGGTGCGGAGGAAGATGGAAACAACAGACTTAGCAAAGCAAGGGCATCATTCGGACTGTTGTACCCAGTACACCCAAATCTCCAAGAAAACAAAAGTAAGGATCTTCAATGCTTGCGTAAAGACCGTACTAATGTATGGAAGCGAAACATGGATGATATCCAACATCAGAATATTCTGGACTAGCAGAATAAGCAACGAACACGTATGGAGACTTACAGGAGTGAAACCCATACTGAGGCAATTAAAAAAGAAGAAATGAAGGTTGATAGGCCACACACTAAGAAAAAACCAAAACAACATAAGCCGTATAGCCTTGGAGTGGAACCGCCAAGGAAGCAGAAGACCCGGGCGTCCAAATAACACCTAGAGGCGCACCATAATAAGCAAGCTCAATTAGTGTAACCTCACTTGGGAGAAAGCAAAAACAGCAGCAGGAAACCGGGTGAGATGGAAATTTCAAATGCAGCCCTATGCTCCCTCGTGAAGAACGAAAAGTGAAAGAACGAAAAAAAATAAAAAAAATTATGATATCAATTATAAATTATATTCTTTTGTTAGATATGATCTGACCAGGGTTTGAAACCGAGATTTTTTGATTGAAAACCTGCTACTCTAACCAATGAGCTATCTGTCAGATTATTGTATATATTGAAGGATGATTCCTTCTCATCAAGAGCTTTTTGTTTTTAAAATTTAATTTTTTTTTCAAAAGATTCCATTAGGAGTTGAACTTTCTAGTAATTTCTATACTTCCAACCTTGTAAAAAGGTTAATTGATTTATAAAATTATATTGCAAAATATCTTAATACTGCATAACTTTTTGTTAAAAAAAATCAAACATAATTGCATAATTTTTCTGTTCAAGTAAAATCGATTGTTTCACAAAAATATTAGTGGAAATTTAATAATCAATCAATCTTGTAAGATGATTTATTAAAATGCTTTTTTTTTGCAACATTATTTAAAATTAAAATCACGATTTTGTTTTTTCTTCATTCTTTTAGTTAAATTTTTTAAGAATTTTCATAAAGAATAGATTTCTTTCATTTTTGCAATATTTTCTAAAAAATTTTTCAATAAAATCGTTGTAAATAAAAAATTTTTTATTATGTAAAAAAAAATACTGCTATAAGAGAGCTTATGATCGGTCTGTTCCAACTTATCGTTCAATTCAATATTTATGAACTACTAATTTTGACGGCTAAAATTGGTTGTTAACTCTATCATATTGTAGAGTCATAATCATATTGTAGAGTGCACATAGCCATAGGTGACTCTAACTTTTTGGAGCTTGTATTAAAGAACCAATGGAATATATTTCTGTAGTAATAGTTAACTTTTACTATTGAAACTTACAGCTAATTTTGGTTATTTTGTTGTACGTTTTTTAAGAAAATTATAAAGTGGAATGCAGTTAAGGTCCCAAAATATGAGGAGATTTCGGATTAAAACTTTATTACGCTAAGAATTATAACTAAAAAAGACAAGTTTAGAAACTTATGAAACATGGCTAGTCGTCACTACAGTAACTTTTACGTAACCCCTAGGTATACACTTTTTATAAATAGTCTTGCATTTGAAAATTCAAAGTTGTCTTAAAGTAGATAAGAACTGTGTGAATACTTTTAAAGTACGGAAAATTACTTTAAAAATAAGAAGCGAAGAAAGAGCACTTCGTTAAATTGCCTTACATGAAATTAGAATCTTAAAAATTGTTAAAATTTATTAATTTTTGTAATAAAATCTTCTATTGATTGTGAATTCTATTCAACAAGTATCTGCCAAACCTCAATCTGTATAACTATTCTATCTGCCCAATATAAACTTAAAAACCAACTATTTTTTTTAGGATCCAATCTAAAAATTTATCACATACCAACTTTTTAAGAATTCTCATCAGACTTTTATAAACATCATAGATTTTATAATTGGATTTTAAAGAAGTAATTTTTGATCTATGATAAAGGATTTTTTAGAACGAGGATCGAATAGTGAATTTTAATTCAAATTCTTAACAATAAAGTGTTTTAAGATTTCATGATCAGTGAACTACAGTTTAAAGTTCTTATTACTTGAATTTAGAGTTAACACATAAATATTGAAAAATTTTTCCTCTAAGTCCTCCTTTTAAACTTGAAAGTCAATTAAGATTTTAACCTTTTTATTACTGATAACTAATATTTTTTTGTTTTTTTTTTATAGTTTTTTATTTTTAATTTGTTCACCTTTCACAATACAAAAAATGTGCAATCCGAATAAACTTAAACCTTCTGTTCAATAAAAAAAATAGAAAAAAAACAACAAAAGAAAAATTTAAAGGTGAATGAATGATTGAATGAAAGAATGCGACGCGATTGCAATTTAATACATTATTGCATTTAAATCTACATTTGTGTTGCATGCAATTTTGCAATATTTAAAATGAAAATGAAATAAAAATAAAATTAGATATCGAGAAAAATATTTCAAAATTGTGATCGAATATAGAAAAATTGATCTAGATCAGGTTTTTTAATTTTTTATTTTCTGTTAATGTATCTGAGTATGCGCATATGAATATGTCTAATGGGTAATCGGTTGAAGCTTTTAATATATATCAGATTGAAAAAGATGTTAATTGATAGTTATATAGTAATCGCAACTTACATCACTATCACTATAACCAGTCAAACTATTAAGTTTTGTAAGCCCATCATCCAAAAATTGTTGTGTAAATGTTAAATTAAATATTTGAATTTTATTTCGTCTATTTGTTTGTCAGTTAACACTTTTTTTAAAGCTTTAAGCATTAGATGTGAAAAAAATGTAATTTGAGTGAAGTGATGATATTCATAATAACTTTTATTTAGGTTTTATTTTCGAAAATAAAATTAACTACTTTAGGGTAAATTAAAGTTTACATATTTATTAATATATGTGGGAAATATGATCGATTATTTATTTAAATGTAAAAATATCTGTAGGGTTTTCTATAGGTATAAATGAATATAAGAAGTTTTTAATCAAGTTTCTGAATCTTAAAGTAATCCGATGACGATCACTAGGCTGTTGAAAATAAATATGTTTTCGAGTAAAATATAAATAATATAAATTCAATATGAATTTTAAATCACACGTCTTGTTAAAGTGAATTTATTAAATTTGAAATTAGAGCCTGCTAAAATTAAAAATAATTTATTTAAAATGTCCCAGTTCAATTCCCTATAAAAGTGAAAAAAGTTTTATCTGGGTTTCCCCTTGGCTACCTAAGCTACCACTTGCACAAATGAATCAAATGGGTTCAACTAAATGGCTTAATCAATAATAATTAAAATATATTTTTATTAAGTAATAAACATTTGTAGCCAATATGTATAAACAAATACAAAATATAAACAAAAAATTTAATTGGATAATATAACTCACAGACATTGAATACCATATAATTGAAATACAAAATTATTAATGGAATTGCAAAATAGAATTGTATCTATTGTAACCTAAAATGTTTCTACGTATAAAGTTTAGTATTATCTCATGTTTAAATTGTATGTGGAATTCATTAAGATCAATTCAAATAATAAGAATATAGTATGTTTCCTTGTTTTAATATGTACCTATGGTATAGGTAGGTTTATTTGCCAACAGTTGGATAGTAAGTACATACTTAAAAAAAAAAACACTTTAGAAACTCCTTAAACAATTATTAGTATTCATTAAATTTGTTTTTATTTCGCTTTTTCACACTTAAATCTTGTAAAGATTTGCAATAAGCTACTAAATTATCATAATAACAGTTAGGATATTATACTTAAGTTCCTATAATGTATGTAATAAAATGTATTTAAAGTTAATTGAATGAATTTCATTGTCTTATGCTGTATTGGTCACACTATATTCTTATACACCTACTGCAATAGTACAGGTGATTTTATGATTTGAAAAACAAAAAAATTTTAAACCGCATCTTGTTTGTCTTGTTCGTTCGGGTAATAAATTGCATTAATATCGTGTTGAAAAATTTTTAAAACTTAAGTAATTAAAAATATGTTTACTTGCAAAAGTAAAGGAAAATAAAAAAAAACAATAAAAAATTTTAATATTTTTTTAAGCAACTTTCAAAAGAAAAACAAAAATCAAAACAAAAATAAATCCATTTAATCGTGAACTAACTGACAGTTCAAGTCAAAATCAAGTTGATCTCACCCCATATTCATTAAAAAAAAAATTTCAAAATATTATCAAACTAAAATTTGAAATCAATCATCAAAACAAATTGCAATTGATTAATATTGATTACACTAATCATCAATAATATTGATTATGATGAAATGATTTATTTTGTATTTTCTTGACAGTTTTGTATTGTTGTAGTTGTAAACCATAGTTTATCGTATTTCATAGGTTTTCCTCTGATCATTTTCTTTCTATTTTGTTTTTAAAAGAGAAAATTGACCAAGTTTAGTTTAAGTTCAGGTGATTGACTTGGAAAATTTTTTAATTAAAAGATAAAAATAAAATTAAAGATAAAAGATTAAAGCGAAGAAAAGTGCAAAAACAAAAAGAAAAACAAATTTTCCACATTAAAAGTGTCAAGTTTTCATTATCATCAACTTATCAAGTTGTCTTGCAAAATAGTTATAAGTTAAAATTTTAAGAAAATTTTAATAATTATGAATTAAATAAAATAAAACGTGTAAATTATTATATAATTAATTTCAAATTAAAAGATCACACTTAATAATATTGATGATACATACAGGTTTGAACTTCGAATAAAATTTAATTGACAATTAAAAAATTAATATTGACAGTTTGTGATGCAAAAGATAATCTAACGCCCATTTGATATTTTGAATATATATTGAAAATAAATCGATTGTATATTTTGATTCTGTCATAATGTCATAAGACGCCTTAAGAAGATTTAATAGAATTTTCAATATGATTTTAAATTTATCAGACAGAATTTTAATATTTGAATATTTGAATATTGTAATTAAATTATTAATTAAATTTTAAGTAGTGATTATTGGGAGCATATGACATTTAACTTTCTATTCTAAGTTTTATGTTGGAGCTGCGATAAGTGATAAGAGCGTCGATGAGAGCAAAAATTAAATTTCCAAACTTATTTTATTTAAGTAGTATAAAATGAAATTAATATTAAATAAAATGGAGAAGTCGTTGTTCTAATTTTTAACTTTTAAATTTAATTTCAAATCTTCATAAGCACAGTAATAAATATTAAACCATATAATAAAACATTAAGTGGTAATTTTTCTCTTTAAAATTTAGATTTTGTTAAATTCAATACTAATTGGAATCATGAATAGATGAAATTTTAGATTAATTAAAAAAAGAAGAATGGTTTCTTAATTTATTTCCTAAAATTAAATGTAAGGTCACATTTAGTTAATTAAATTTTCATTCAAAACTTTAATTAATTAAATATTTTGATTTTACTCATAAATTTATGGGTGCGTTTAAAGAAAGCTATTAATATATCAGCATGATTATGATTAATTTTGCCACCAAAATAAGTTCTATACTAATCGAGGTTTTGAACTATTAAATAATGAATTCAATACATCAATCAATACACTTAGAAAGTAATCATATTTAGAAGTAGACATTAGTGCTGGTATAAAATCGATTTCTTTTTTCTGGAATAAAATCGATTATTACATAAAGTTCAAAACTGCATTTAGAACGCTTGACAATTGAAGAGCAATCTTAAATGTGCGAAAATTAAAATATTTAAATTAAATTAAATTTTTTTCCTCATTCCTGATAATACGTCAAGTCTAAATATCCTAAGTCCAAACCACAAATTCTTGAAAATTCTAATCCTCTTAAACAAATTCTAGATTTGTTTTACAGACCTCTATCAAAATGTTCGTTCGAAAAGGGTGTGGTTTAGGTGTGTTAAGGTCATACAGTGTACCCAGAGGATTATAGCACAGTTTCAATGGATGGGTTTAAAGCTTTCTATTACTTTCGTAAAGAAACCGTTGTGCAAACCATCATCTAACTAGTTCTAATATACAAATCGTAAATTTTTTTTTAAAAAAATCTATTTATTAATTAATTTAATTGTTAGGGTACATAAACATACTAGTTAGTTACTATCAAAATAAAAACACAATTTTATGACCTTTATTTAAAATTTTATTTTTTAAATTCTACAGATTTCAAAATATTTTTTTTTTATTCTTAAGTATTCGTAAAGTAATCAAATAAAGTAATCAATTTATTCATTATGAAAGTAGTTGTTGTTACTCTGTATATAATAAAACAAAATTATCCGTTTCACATTAAATAATTTAATTATAGTTATAAAAATTTTTTAGAATTTATTAATATTTATGTAAAAAATTTTGACAAGATTTAAATTATTAGAAAACAAATTTTGTAATAAAAAAATTTTTTTATTACTTAAAATAAAATAAAAGAAAATACAAATTGAATGTCTATTTGATTGAATTTAAACGAAATGTTTGTTTGTTTGTTAGAAGTATAAAATATGGATAAAAAACTGCTTATACTACAAGATAATAATTTAATAACCCTAATGCTAGAACGTTTAATTACTTCATTTAATTTAACTCAGAGCTGTTTAATAAGCGGCCCGGAACCTAATTTTGTATAGTACTTTTGAAAATTCTTTGCAAAAATTAGGCAAACTACTACACATGCCAAAAGTTTTTATATTAAAATAAAAAGATATGTTTAAAAAAAACTGTGTGGTTCTCAGTTTTAGTAAAGTTCAATAGCCCTGCTTTACTTTTTTATTTCTATTCTGTAAACTGCAGTTTTATGATTTAACTTTTGAGTTTTAGTTTTATTACAACTTTTAAATATTGAATTATTTAATAAAATTCACTTTTAAGTATTTTTTGATTTATAATTCTTTTTTTTAATAAATCTTTATAGAACTTTACTAATATTTTGGAATTTGTAGAAGAAGAGTTTATAGTCAGTAGTATCAAATTAAACTTTTATCTGTAATCATAACTTTTAAATGAAAATTAACTATTAATATTCAGAAAGTTACATTACAACTTCCAGTTCTATTAATTAAGAGAATCAAGAGGAAATATTAGAGTATATATTTCTAAAATTCGTACTTTTGTACAATGCACTGTTATATAGAGGCGTATTATAAGCTGTAATGTAAGCCTAAAACTTGCCAGATTTTTTAAGTGATTATTAAATTAAAATTGTTTTCCAAAAAATTTTAATTGCTCGGTTTTCCATAATTAAGTAGTCATAGCAACAAAAGATGGGCAAGTTTTAGTCCATTAGAATGTATGAATATTCCATAGACCTCTTGTATTAAGATTCAATTTATAATTAAATAAAATACTTTCAAAATAAAATATCAACAACGTCTTCTCAACTATGTTGGTTATAAAAAAAAATCTTCTATGAATATTACAACATCATTTTGACCTTTGCGAAATATAAAAATTAAAATAGAATAACATAAAGATTTTTTTCAGATTTTAAAATGTTAAACAAATTATTTTAATATCTTAGTTTATTATTTATATTATAAGTAGAAAATAAAAAGATTTTAATCAGTCGCTAATCTTTAATACTTAAATATTTTTTTTGCATTTAAATTCTTTCTATAAATTAAGAATTTTATGAGTTCATATTAATAATATTTTAAATATGCGATTACCAGCAGGATTCTTTTTATTACTCCCTAGGCATCAGATAATCAAATACAAATGAAAAAAATAGTGTATAAGTTAACAACAATCAGGAAATAAAATTTTTTTTAGAATGATGATAAGATTTTTCTATTGCTATTCAAGTTTCAATAGTTGTTAATAGTATTTTTGCATCTCACCTGCTTCCTGTTTAATAAAAAAAAATTTATATATAAATATTTAATGTGATTACTGATTATAATTGATTACAAATGGGAATTATACATGAATTTAAATTTAATTGCATTTGGAAATGATAGATGATTAATATTTAAGAAAATTTATTTGTTTTAAATGCTATCAAAATTGAAACCTTCAGGTTTTTAACAAATGCATTGAAGTCTTTTGTTTTAATATTGTCCTGTATATCTTATGAAACCGGCATTGAAGTCTTTTGTTTCAAAATTTGAATTACTGGTACTGAAGTCTTTTGTTTAAATATTGTACAGTTTATTCTTTGAATACTGAAGGATTTGAACATTAGGAGGGTTAGGATCTAAGGTTTTAGAAAAAATCTGAAAAGACGATTTTCTATTTATAATTAGGCAGCTGGAGAAAAGTTGAAGAATTTTTAATATCTTCCGAAAGTTTAATTTGATGTTTAATTTGTATGACAAAAAAATATAGTACTAAATGATTTCAGATAACCGCACATAATAACTGTTATCAAATTGTTAAAAGGAAATCGATTAAAATCGGTCAACAAAACGACAAAATTTTGTCCTCCTTCCGAAAAATCTTCTGTTTGAACAGAAATAAAAACAATCCAATTCCGTTAGTTAATTTCAATTTTTACCTGTGTAATATTTAAATGAACGGAAATTTAAAACAGGTATTGCATACACACATTTTGTGCATTGAATAATTTTAGCAAAAATAAAATTCGGAAGTAATATGTTAATATTTAAAATCAAGTTTTAATTCAAAAAAAAAAAAAAAAAATTATTATTATTAATATAGAAAAAAAAATTGTTCACTTTCACTGAATTATTTTTATTTTTTAATTTAATTATAATAAAATTTTAATAACATGTAAAAATAGTCTTATTTAAGTTTTTTTTGAGTTTTCACTTTTTTTTTTTGTCATTTTTCCAACAAAAAAAAAACATTAAAGAAAAGTTGATCACAATTTGCTTTAGTTTTTCCTATCTAATTTTAATAAAAAAACTTTTTTTTATTTTTTTTAAATGCAATTTTTCTGATAATTAAAAATTCCACTGGAGCATTGATCCATTTTTAACAATTAAATTTAATAACATTTTCTTTTTCCTATATTCAAGATTTTAGTTTGGAAAAATAAAGCGTCTTTTGAAATTTCCTTCAGTCACTCATTTTGTATTGTATACTTATTGTTGTTGTTGTTGTAGTTTTGATCGATTTACGCTCTATCGATCTTCAAAGATCAAAATATATATTCGATTATAAATCTTTGTTAAATGGAAAGGAAAACTAATTTTGGTTTTTTATTTTATTTTTTTTTTTTATAAGTTATATTTTGATGCAGTCAGTTTATATTGTCTATGCTGATATTAAACTTCCATCGCTTCTTTAACAAATGATTGAAAAAAATCAAAAAAAATATTCAGAAATTATTATCGGTTTTGTTGAGCTTTATCTTGAATTTTTTCTATTTCAAGACCTTCATAAAAAACTTTAAGATTTTCGAAGTCTTTTGTTTTAATTTTGTTCGGTTTATCTTATCAAGCCGGCATTGAAGTCTTTTGTTTCATATTAATGATAAGATTTGAAAATTCAAGGAACAAAGCCAAATTTATAATGGCTTGATAGCTTTGCGAAACATTGGAATAATTTAACTGATGATTATTTCAAAAGTAATGCTTTATTAACATTTTAGAAAATTGTACTTATGGGGTAGTTATTGTACTTATGGGATAGTAGCTTGTAGTTCGAAATAAATTTAGTTTTTAAACTTTTAAGAAGAACTGAATGAAATATTCCAATGACATATCCCGCAGATCTTCAAGAGTTTGCTTTTTACCTTAATTAAGTTTATCAAATATTTCAACTAAAGTGACTTTTTAAATACTAACATTGCGTTTCAGTTCGAATTTGAGAACTTTTAAAGTTACACCAAAATATCATATTTAAAAATATATATAATTTTTTTTAACACAAAGTTATAGATTGTTAATGACTGCTAATAATTATTACAATAAAATTTTATCAACGAAATATTAACAAAGTAATCGGTTTTAGAAAGATTTAATATATGCAATGACTCTGATCTCTTAAGTTATTCAGTAATTAAAACATGAAAAGTAATTTAAGAAGAGACATGATTGATAAATATTCGATCAGTGGCGTAGTGGTTAGGATGTCGGTCTTTCAAACGAAGGGTATCGGGTTCAAACGCTGGTCGAATCATATCAAATAAATAAAAAAATATAATTTATAATTTATATTATAATAGCTTTAAAGGCTAAATCACTCGTTCATCACATTGTATTTGGTAAGAGACCGTTTATTAATAAAATAAATAAATGACGGATAATGAAATAAGAGGTTTTAAAATGAAAAACTTGATTATCCAGTAAAAAAGAGTTCTAAAATTGCTAAAAGTCCAAAATTATTCCAAAGTCAAGTTAAATGGCACAAATAATCCTAAATCCAAAAAGAACTTTAATACCATCTTTTTTAGTTCTTACAACTTTTATTTTTTAATAAAAACAAGTGACACAATGATCTGTACAATGTAATCAAATAATGACAGGTATAAAAATGGTTCCAACTACTTTATATTTACTCAGTTTTTATTTCTTAAAGACATACAATTAACATTTGTCTTACAATTAATCCAAAGTGAAAAAAAAGAAGTATGAAATGCATCCGTTTAAGAAAGCGCGGCATTACAATAATAATAATACACAATTTTGCATCATCATCAGCATCAACCACAACAATGAACATCATTTAAAACTGAATTTTTTTTTTTTTTTTAACATATTAAAACGACGATTTGATGCGCTATCTGCATGTGAAATATTGTAATAAAATGTTTTGTTTTATGTTAAAATTTCGATGTCATGTTTAGCATAAAGAAAAAACAAAAAAATAAAATAAAAAAAAAAAACAAGAACAAAATGTGATAAAAAAAAACTGAAGACACAAAACATACAAACATAAGTGAGAAAGAAAGAATAAAAAAGTAAAAAAAATAATTGGACTATTTAACTTGTTAATTAGTGTATCTTGAATCTTGATGATGGACTTTATGTTGAAATGTGGAAGAGAGCTTTTTTTTTTATTATTAATTTTTTATTTACATTTAAATTTTTTTTTGAAAAATTTGCAATCACTGGCAGAAAAAAAAAGTGTATTTTTTCATTAACTTGAATTTAACAAGAGGCTGGAGGTTGGGAATATTTAAAAAAAAAAGTAACGAATGTTTATAAACAATTACTTTACATATTTAAAATATTACGTATATATATCGTAATTTTTTAGTTATATGTATATTTTATTAAAAATATTAGTTAGAGCATGGAATTCACGTTTTGTTTTATATCTTATTTATTTTTTTTTTTTTTAATTATGTTAATTATTAATAACCGTTCTTTTTTTTTGTTTTTTTTTTTTTTAAAATTACTATTTGCAATAATTTTTTGTACTTGTTAATTGAATCATATATAGTTATTTTCTATTAAATGTTGGTAAAATATTTGTAATTTTCTTTTTTGCTTTTTAAATTCACAAATAAGTAATGATCAGTTATTAAAGAATGTTATGCTATTAGACATGAATATTTACTGTATATTGTTTATAAAATGCAAAAAAAAAAGAAAAAGAGGGTGAGAATAGGTAAAAAAAAAACAGAAGAAGGAAGCAAAGAAAAAAATCAAGTGCATTCTGACCATTTAATTAAAAAAAAAAAACTTAATTAATTGTGATTTACCGAAAATTTATTTCCTATGTTTTTATTTTGTGCTTAAAAATAATTTAAAACTTAATGAAGCCGAATTACCGTTAAATTTAATAGAGAGAAAAATTAATTAATTAAATACATATCTTGATTTTGAATAGTTATTAAATTAAATTTTGTTGCAACAAAATTATAATTGGAAAATTTCTCACATCGTAGTTTTTTCATTATTTTTTGATGTGATGTTGAGAGATGACAATATAGTTGCCAGATTGAAATTATTAAAGAGAAGTTTTAATTATGAATCATTACATAATTAATAGTCTTAAAAATCACAAAATATAAAATCATTAAACTGATTTTGGAGGTTTTTAACATATTAATCTCCTTAGGAGCTTCCAAGTAAGTAATTCTAAGTACTGTTGTATAAGAAACAAATGTAAATTTCTTCATAATTAAAATTGCAACAATTCCTACTAATTCCTACCAATTCCTATTAGTTCCTACCAGTTCCTACTAAGTTGGAAACGCATGAAAATGTGATATCAAGATTTTTAAAGTAGTAATTTTCAAGGAAAAACTGTTTATTCTTTGACAAAAACAGTTTTATTAACTGTTGCATGAATCTTCAGTGGTAAAAATGACTGAATCTTCAATACAATTCTTCAAATTAAACTAAAATTCTTAGGAATCATATTGTTCAACGATTTTGTACAAAAATTTATCTAACTACGATAAACTAAAAATAGAATAATAAATAAAATTATTAAATTTGTTTTTTCTTTTTTGTTTTATTTAACACATAAATTTCCGTTTTAGTTTTTTTTGATGGTTATTTATAAGAATGCCTAAAAGGTATTCAAAGAATCGTGATTATCTTATTAGAACGTGATGCAAAAATTTGATATATCAAAAAAAATCATTTGTTTTAATACCATAATAATAATTTTATTATATTAAATTTAGCATAAAAATAAATGGGGTAACACTATGCAATGTAATTTTATTTAAATATATTTATTATATATATTTTAATTTATTTTTTAATATTCGCGGTTAAAATAGGCGTTTACTACATATAATATTATACGTTGATCTTTTCATGCTTAGATTAAAATTAAAATAAAAATCTGAGAAGGATTGAAATCCAGATTTTTTAATAATAATAATAATTTTTTATGAGAAATTTTTTTAATAAATAATTTCTTTGATGGTTTTTAGACTTGAATATGTAATATAACATATACAGGTGGACAGGTGGTAAATTAAAAAATAATAAAAAAAATATTAAAATAAAAATTTAAGTAAAATGTAAAATAATAATAAAAAAACAAATTAATATAATTCTGTAGAAATTATTAAAATTAATTGGCTTTTTTTTTGTAGAAAAATACTCGTGACTTGTTTTGTTGTTTTTTACTATGCATTTTAATAAGTGCAGTTGTATGACGATTATAATTTCAGGCTAAAACTTTAATTGACGTTTTATGAAAATATTAGAGTTCAGATAATAATGTATATATGGGGATATGAGTTTTAATAGATCTAGAGTGAAATTATTATACTATTTAAATAATTATATCCCGATTTTATTTTAATATCAAATAATAAAAAAATTAAAATTAATTTAGAAAGTTGAATGAAATTTAATTATTACGATAGCTTATATTTAATTTTAATATAAGATAGAATTTTAATTGATACAAATAAGATGCCTATTTAGGATTTTAACTGTTTCGGTGATAAAATATCTGTAACGGTTCTTTCATCGTTAAAATAATATTTAAATTATTTGAGGTTAAATCTGTAGAAACATAATTATTGAAATTCAATAGCGTATTCTAATTCTATTCCTTTTTTATTCCTTTTGTACTCATTTAAGAAGTATAGGACTTCAGTTTCTTTAATCGTTATATTCAGTAAGCCGTTGATTACTCGGATGAAGCTATTGTATAAGATTATGAATACATAAATGTTAATTTTGTGCACCATCTATTAGTTTTTAGAAGAAATATAAATATATTTTTATTAAATCTTATTTTATATTACGATTTAAACTATTACGATATAATTATACAATCTTACGATATTATTTATTGGATATAACCTGACCGGGGTTTGTAACCCCGAGACCTTACACATGAAAGTGGCGTCTTTACCATAACGCCATTGATCAATTTTCTCATACCAACAACTAATTTCATGAAGTTGGCTCCGCCACTGTAAAATTAATATAATTATTTGCAGTGCTGACACTCAATGACTAAATTGATTTTTTAACCCAGTGTCATGTTCAAAAGCATTATTAAATTTCAAGGTAATTGAACCGACAAAGTAATAAGCATTAGGTAGCTGATAGAGTATTAGAGTAAATTATAATTAAATTTCTAGCATTTTTACAGTAAAGTCACAATTTATTAAACAGTTAAATAATAAATAAAAAAAGCTCAAAAGTAGTTAATTTAATATTTTAATAATTATTTAATTTTTATTTCAATTTTAATTATACTTTATATTTTTTTTTTGATTTACACGCCAGTCAAACGCTAGAAACGAGTTTAACCTCAAGGAAAATAATCTTAAAGTGCTCTTTTGGTAATCAGTGGGTTAATTAAATTTTTTAATATTCAATATGATTTTGAAGAAGGGAGTACATATATAGATATGGTAGAGTTCTTAAAAAGATAGAAATTAGAAAAAAGATCAGGCTTAGTCTTGCAAGTATATCTAAAGTATTATTTCACTAAAAATCCTTATAATTACTGTAAAAGTAATACAAGTACTGAAAGTACTTGAGTAATTTTTTAATATCTTCATGTAAAAAAGAGTTCCAGAGATATGGCAGACTTCATAAATAGTTGGAAAATATATATTAGACTAAGTCTTGTAAGTATTTCTAAGGGATGACTTCATTAAAGATCTTTATAATTACTGTAAAATTTATACAAGTACTGAAAGTTCTTAGACCATTTTATAAATACAAAAGATCAATTTGATTTTATCCGATTCTGTGTGGGATTTAAGATTTTTTTGTGAAATGAGGAAATTGATTACTCACGTATATTTTTTTAATTTTACTTTAAAAAATTTACTAGGCATTAAAAATAATAAATTTTTATTAGAGATCATAACTTGTCTTTTACTTAATCCTATAATTATTACTTCAATTTTTTTTTTATGTATAAATTGTTTCAATTAAAATTTAATCACTAACAAAATTGAAGAAATAAGTAAATGGCCACAATTTCTTACTTATTTTATGTCATTTCATTAATCTTATTAAATTGTAAAATGTATATATATAAAAACTTGTAATAATCGTAAAACAATCATTAAATAATATAAACAATCATTAAATATTCGATTACAAAGATTTTTTGCGCTCTCTTTTTTTTTTAATTCACAATAAATCACATGGTAAAAGTAATTGATAGTTATAAATATATACTATAGCTTTTGATACACATTTAATGATATAATTTAGTTTTAATTTTGTTATTTTGTAAGTGAATTATTATTAAACAGTTAATATAAATTTCAAATTTACGTCTTATAATTGTATGTAGAAAAAAATAATTTATGATTACTATAAATGATTACTAAGCAGTACAATTTTTTTGTGAATTGATACTGGATTGTGTTTTTGTATGATAGCGAAAGGAGTTCATGACTTCTTCGATACTATAAGTGAATGTAATAAAGATGTAAGTTTATATTTAGTTTAAATTAATTTATTAATTTATTTTATAAAATTTTGTAAATAAAAATTTCCTCCATTTTATTTTAACAACCATTTTTTAATTTATTCAGTTTTAATCATGAGCGTTTTTATAAAAAAAAATTAAGAGTATTTTTTGTAAACTGCGTATACAGAGTGTATACGAATTGAACTAATAATTTTTCCTCTTTAATTACTTAAATACTTTTGAAGTGATCTTTTGTTTGTAAGAGTCTGTGAAAAAAATATTGAATGAAGTAACAAGTGCAAAATCCAAATTAATGAAACTAAGTCCGCGCAAGTAAACTAATTTAAACAATGTAAATGTACCGATTGTATGTTCAGCTAAATATCTAGGAATGACACAATATGTCAAGCTAAGGTGAAAACAACACATTAAAAAGAAAAAATTAGAACTAGAAAATAAATATAAATAAAATTACTGGCTCCTAGGTCGTATGTCTAGATTGTTAAGTCAAAAAACCTATATGTTTGTATGGAACGTAACTTTGGAGTTGTGCCAAACAAAGGTAAGTAAGCAAAATACAAGTATTTCAAAATTTACGTAACGTTTAGTTAATGCTCCCCGGTATGTATGAAACGACGACTTACATAGTGATTTAAATATCCCTAAAGTTAAAGATGAAATAAAAAATTATGCTTAAAAGCGTGAAGTAGAAAGACACATAAATGTTGAAACGCCTCACATTCTCCAAAATAGGTTTACTAGAAGGAGGCTTAAAAGAACGAGACCACTAAATTTAGCAAAAAATATTGATTCCTTATAGAAATCCAATAAGTTTCCAAAAAACTAAAATAATACGATAGATAAAAATTCATGGTTAATCTGGTAAGACAATTTTTAATATGCTATAAGAGAATTCAAATGCTTTTTAGGGTTTGAGTAAAGATTCTCCACTATTGATAGGAATAAGGCCTCTATCGCCATTCTTACAATGCCTATCAAGAATATATACAAAATATTGCTTAGGTGACACAGAGGTTAGAGTGCCGACCTTACATTCGAAATATTCCCAATAAAAGTGAAAAATACTTTTATCTGATTTTCGAAACCGACTTAGCTAGCATTCACATGTTTTCACAAGGCCTTATAATAGCTAATGTTTAAATTATATGTGCAATTCATTAAGATCAATTCTAATAATAAAAATATAATACATGCCCCGCTGTTCCAACATGTGCCTACAAAATTATTAGCTTTTTAAGTTAGCACTTAAAAACAAAAAAGAACACGAAAGTTAGAAGTGGAATTGGGAAAACCACAAAAAGCTTGTCTATTTGAGTTTTTTTTCTACATATTTTAATAAAACACCGCGGGCTATAAAGAAATCGCTTAACTTGATATATTTATTGTTCCTACGTAAAAATCGAATATTAATAATATAAATAAACAAAAAATATAAAATATAATATATTAGTTAATATTCATATAAATTGTTTTCCCCAAAATCTAATTTTTAAAAATAAAAAAAATAACAGTATTTCCTCTTTCTCCGAAGAAATAACGGTATTTCCTTAAAAATATTACTTACAAGTTTTGCAAATATCCAAAATAAATAATTTATCCAATTTTTTTCCCCCAAAATTTCCTACTGTTTTTATGGTTTCAAAATTTATGATCATACCAATAAAAATCAATACATATATTATGCATATGTCGTGACACTATTGTTAGATACACTTTTCTCTTTTTTTTTATTTCTTAAATCTTTCAAAATTTTTAAATTTTCACATTAACACCATAAATATTGTAGATATATAGATATATCTTAAGATATAAAATACTATTATTATTTTTATTTAAATTTTTATATACTGATTAATTATGCAAAAAAAAAAGCTAATATTTAAGCGCTTTTTTTATAATTTTTATAATATTTTTTATATTTCTATTTAATTTTAAACTTTTTTATTTTTATAATTTTATTTTCACTTTCTTCTTTATTCTTATATTTTTTTTTTATAAATTTATATGACACTTTAATTTTAGTATTTATCCAAAGATATTAAAATAAAAAAAATTTGAACTCTTAGAAATCTAGGAAAAAAACAGCAGAGACTCCATTAATGACACAAAAAAAAAAAACAAATACTGAATGAACCAATTTAAAACTTTGTCGCAAACACATCCAGTATTTAAAGTAGGCCAAAGTCAACTTAAGGCCTGGATATTTTTTTTGCTTTGCTATTTTACTTATTTTTGTTCTTCTTTAAGAAGCAGAGATGGGAGTCTTCGAAACCAATTCATAAAAATATATTCCTTATATTTTTTGTTTTTAATTTTTATTATGAGCTCCTCACGATCTTTCACAACGATTTAAGATCATCAGAATATAATGTATACTTGAGCGATTTTACACTAAACACAAGAGATAAAAACATGCGCGCTTTAAAAACGTTTATACATTGCAAGTCTTAAATGAAGACTGAATCGATTGGCACAACGTAGTTTTCATAATTCTCTTGTATAAAGTTTTTTAGCTTGCATTGCATTCATTTCCATATAGAAAGAAGTTGAAGCTAAAGAAGAAAAGAAAATATTAAAAGAAAAACACAGTGTGGTGAATAAGTGGTGAAAAGTGATAAGAAAGGTGATGGTGAATAACGAAAAATAAAATACAAGAAGAATCCAATAGTTTAGTATAGAAAAACCACAAAAGAGATGGTATTAAAAATTATATTTCAAAGAAGCACCAAAAAACTTACACCACATTAAATCCCACAATACATATAATAGTCTCGAAGATTTAATGACTATATGTTTATAATATGAGTTTGAGTTATATGAATAATAATGTATAAAAAGTCTTATGGTAACCTTTTTTTATATCTTTCTTATTTTTTAATGCTTACCTACTTATTATTATTTATTTTTTTTTTTTTATTATTATTTTATTTAGTTACTAACTAACATATAACATATAGCATTATTATAATTTAATACAAATTTATTCATTTTTTTATTTTTAATATAATGTTTTATATTATATGCAAAAATTATTAGAGACAATTAAAAGAAGTTTAACCATTTTGATAAATTGTATATATATGTATATTTTATAATTTGAATACGCGAAAATTGGTGTCTTCAATGGTTTTTTACTTAGTAAGGCAACAATTGTATTGAAGATTTATGTGTGAAATTCACGATTAAATGGTGGAAATGTTCGTTTAAGTACGGGCCGCTTATTTAAGTGCTTCTCAAAAGAGAATTTTGTAACATAGTTTTTGAGTTGCATGGATTATTTTAGCCATATTTGATTGTCGTAAAGATGGATTAATTTTACGAATGCTTTATATATTCTTGTTTTCGCGCCTCTGTTTAATTGTCGGGATCTCCAGATTGCCACAAAGTTTTCCGAACGGAATTCTTGCCAATTTTATACGGATTTCAATATCTTATTCAATTCCTCCACCGAAACTTGCCACATTTCAATATTTACATGGTTAATTATTAGCAGGTTAGAATTTTTAGTATTTATAATCTTAGGGTCTTTGTCTTTGCTATATTAATTATTATTGAAGATTATAATCTTTATTATTTCTGTACTAACTTTTGAATAAAATTTTATGTCTTGACTCTTGAGAGCGGTTCACACCTAATTTATTTAAAATAATTTAGCATATAACTTTATTTGATTCAAATATTATGGAATTTCATTGAATTATTAATATGGCCCGAAAAGCAAACAATCTAAAATTTTCTAGATCTAATATAAGCCTACATATAAATTATCACAGACTTCCTGAAAGGGATTTTCAAAGCTCTGATAAAGCAGATCCCTAGTTTAATACAAATTTATAATACTTCTTAAACCTTTGTAAAATTAAATCTAATAACCATCCACAAAAAGGTTTAAAACCTGTGAATAATCGGATTAAAATCATATATGCAAATAAAAATAAACTGAGATTTATTGAAATAAATAAATAGCACATACTTAAGCAACTTTTTTTTAAACTTTTGGAATTTTCATTCAATATTTTCTATATAATACAATATGTATATATACAATCGCTATTTTCCATTTCTTGTTTATCGATGATCACCCAGTATATGCATAACATATATACTCTCTCGGAAGTAGTATTCTATATAAAAATTTAGGAACAATGGCGCTATGTACAAACACCACTCAAATAATATTTATGAATATGTATAATTTATGTTTAATTTCCGTCTTGGAAAATTTTTTGATTTTATTTTCTTGTGGTTTTTCTAAATAAAATTTCTCTTTGGTGCATCATCTTTAGTGCATCTGTATATGTACTGCAGTTCTAATGTCTTTGTTGACTTAAAAATGTTTCTTCAATTAAATTTTTTCATCATCTGGGTCAAAGGTTGTATCTGTTAGGTTAAAATAAATTTTTTTCATTTTCTAGATTTATATGACAAGTGGGCGATTATGAAAGAGAACTTTTGTGGTTTAATAATAAATTTTAATAAAAAACGCTCAGCTTTTAATTTAAAAAAACTTTTAGATGAAGATGATGAGTATTTCATAACAAGGTAAATAGGACGACTCATAATTAAAAATTTTAACTCAAAGGTGACTTTTTATTTTTTTTCTTTCTTTATAAAAATTAAAATTGCGCTTTATTTTGATTTTGTGGTTTATTTTTAGTTCATCACTTTTTTAACTTTTGGTGGTAAGTGATCCTAAAAAACACAAAAAAAAAGAGTTATTTTGTAAGACAAAAGAGTTATGATAATTTTAATTAAGTGCTTTTAACTGCTTGCTAAAATGTAACTATAAATTAAATTTGTTCAGAAACATACAGGAAGTATGACTACTAGTACTTACTAAAAAAAATTAGTTATGTATCAAATTAATATTCAGTGAGTTCACAAAAAAAAAAAGAAGTTATTGTTACATAAAAATGTGGTTAATCAACTGGGTCATAATGATTTTAATTAAATATATATATATATATATACATAATTTTATAAATATTGTGGTAAAGTTTATGTTTTTGCGGTTTTAAAATGTCGCTACCTAACTATTTTTTATTGTGTATTTCTTAAGTGTAGACTTAATCTAGGATTTAGTTGAATGTAAGTCGAGTGTAAAATTATGTAACACTTAAAATATTATAGAAGAATAAGAATTGATTGGAATGTGTTAGTCAGATAAAAAGTGTCAGTCAACTGTTAGATCGAATTCATAATTAATACAAGAATTATATTAATAAATATTTATATTGATTTAATTTATATTATGAATATCAATTTAATTCTATAACAAGTTTAAAATCAGTCTAGGAATTCACAAAAAACTAAATATATACTTTTATGAATTAATAATCTTGATTTAAAATAACGCTTAAACTCATTTTGATATCGGAAAGAATAGCAAAGTCGGAAAATATATATTCAGGAAATAAATAAACTTTGCATTGGCTAAGTACGGTATTTATTAGGGAATCAAGTTTTTGATTTTTAATACTTTTTAAATGATTTTAGAAAAATGTGCCTGTATCGTTTCATTCTATTAACTTAAACTCGATTGTTGTAAAACTATATGACTTCTGATATAATCTTCCAAAATTCAAAACGTTTGAGTTTGGAACTTGAAATTTAATTGGAATTAGATCTTGATTAGATGTAAAATTAGTATAAGTCTTTTACACAAACTTTCGATTTGAACCCTGCGTTTTAGGGCTGTAATGGTCCAAAAAAACAATAACTTGAATACCAGGCCTGGATAATTTTATTTATTGTAATATACAAATGCATAGAGCAGAATATAATAAAATAAATTTCTAACAAAAGTTGTAATAAAAAAATATTGTAAACAATTATTATTCCAATGTAGTCTTTTTTTTATTATAGTACTTAATTTTTAAAATTTGACTGATAGGTCAGTGGTTAGAGTGACAAATTTTCAATCCAAAAGTCTCGGGTTCAAATCCTGGTCAGATCATATACATATAATAAAAAAATATAATTTATAATTGATATCGTAATACTTTATATCATAATACAAAATAAGTTTAACTACCAAACCTGAAAAGGTAAGGCAGATTCACTCATTTATCACATTGTGTATGGTGGTAGAAGACTGTACATAAATAAATAAATGAATAATTTTTAAAGTGTGTTTTCTTAAAAATCTTGATTTTTTTTATTGCTTGTTTTTCTTTTTCAATGACATTCATGATCAGAGGAACCCTCGAGTTCTCAGATCAAACTCAGAAAACCAGAAGTCAGAGTACACTTCCATCTAAAACTTTGACACTCTAGGGTTGAAAAACCTAAAGTTGTCAATTATCTTCAAATACTTTTTTGATTTTTAAATATCTGTTTTTAATATTTAATTCAAAAACACTATTTAGAAAGGCATTGATGCATTTTGTAATTATTTTTATTTGATTTTTTAATTTTTGACAACCCTGAAATTTTTTGCGGAGAAAAAATATCAGATTTTTTCCAAAAATTTATAAATGACAATTATTTGACAGTTAACCTACAAATTACTGCTTATTATGTTTAATTTTCTATCCGTCAAAATTTAACTCTTTTTCAATTTAGTTTTTACATTGTTGGTAATTTTGAATACCAAACCGTATAAGTTATGGCCCGTTCCAAAGTAAACTCTTTTACAGCTGGTTAAATAATATTTTTATATTTCTTAATTAATTGTTTTATACAAAAAAAAAAAAAACATATTTTACAGATGACTTAACAGAAAATACTGTAAAAAGCAATGACGTTAAAGTTCATAACAATAAATATTTTGCATTCCTAATTTTGTTTTGATATTTTTTTGCTTTTAAAAAAAAACTTAAGTAAGTACTGGGCAAAATGGCACGCAACTAAACACTTTTTTTTTTTTTATTTTTTTATGGCACGCGAATTAATCTAAAATATTTTTAAAATTTATTTTTGATTTTAATGAAATTATTAATTACAAAGTTTGTGATTTATGATGTGCATGCGATTTTTTAACGGTTTTATATTTTAAAAAAATTAAAGTGTAGATGGTATAGAGTGCAAAAAAAGAGTTTTTAAATGAAAATTAAAATTTAAAATAATATTGTGCTACAACTATGGTCAAGCGATTATAAAACTTTATATCAGTGTTGGTGTTTAATGGTAAAAAAAAATTAATCAAAAAATCAAGTGAGTTGTGTAAAGCAGTTAAAATTAATAAAAATATATTACTTTATGATTTTTTATTGTATTATTACTAAGGAACCTTTAATCGCTCTTAAACCTTTTCTGGAGTCAGAGTTTATACGACTCCGACTTCACCTCTCCGGTTTGTAGCCCTGATTTGTTTAATTTAAAAATCGAAAAGTGTTTATAATTAAAGTATGGCATGTAAAACCGCCGGTTGGTGAAATGTCAATCAAATACCCGTTATGACATTAAATAATAGTGAGTGGAAGCGCTGAGGGAGATAAGCGGAATAGGAAATTAAAGGATTAAAGCTGCCGAAATAATTGTTATTTCTTAGATCCTTAATTTTTTTTTTAATATTAAATATTTTAAGCTTTTTTTTAAGATATATTGTATTAATTTTTTTTTTGGAGTCAGAGTCGGAGTCGACTTATTTTGTATACTACTCCGACTTAACATCCCTGGTTTGTAAAATGTCTATAATTAAAGTATGACATGTAAAACCGCCGGTTGGTGAAATGTCAATAAAATCCGTTATGACAGTAAAAAATATCAGTATAACAGTATAAAAATATGCAAACACTGGTTTATAGTAAGGTTTAAGAACTCGGTATGACGTTGAATTTTTCCGAAATATTAAATTAAAATCATCTATAAAGTTTCAGGACTTATTTATGTTGGATAAGATCTTAATAAGTATTCGTAAGGATGTAAGTAAAAGATTAAAAAATTCAAATTATTAATTTAACTTCAATAATTACAGATAAATTAATTTTCTAAAATAAACAGACGGACATCTTATTAGTTCAGACCAAAACCAGTAGACTAAAACTAATTCCAAAATTTATAAAAACTATATTAAGAGTGAAATATAAAGTTTGATTAAATTAATTAATTAATTATGTAGTTAATATAGAAATATATATATATATATATATATATGTTTTTTGCAGCATGTTAAATATTTAATTCTCTTGATTCAAGTAACAGTTAAGTATTAATTAAAAAAAAAACAACTCTTAAAAATGATTTATTTAAAAAGCGATTGAACTTCTATTGTTATTTAGTGATAATTACGTATTATGTGTATTTTTAACTTAAATTAAAAAGGAATTTTGTAATTTGATAATTATTTTAAAGAAAATTTATTGATTTTATTTTTTATTAAATTTCATGCTTTTCAATAAAAATATGTAACAAATTTAATTTTTTGGTTATTAAATTAAATTGAATTTCACTTAAGTTGAAAAAATATTTAAATATAAATGTTGAGTGAGTGTAAAATTGTGTGTTTATGTGCTATTCGGAATTATTTGCCATTAATATTATTTTATAATATCTAATTAAAATTCCGTTCCATTTTATTTTATATAATTTATTATTATTTTGAAAAATATTTTATTTATTTATTTAATATTATTGAATAATATCATAAAGAAATCATATATATGATTTCTTTATGATTATAATAAAATATTAGGTGTAAAAGCTCTATTATAGTTTATGAATTCCATTAAATAAATTTGATTTATCTTAAAAGTGATTTTCAATTGGCTGGATATTTTTGTTATTAGTTATGTACCTACTAAAGTTTAATCAAAATTACAACTTTTAATATTTTAAGGGAATGTAAGATATCAAAATTACAAGAATTCTTAATTTTTTTTTTTTAAATGAAATCTTTATCTATAAATTATTTTATTAATTTTTTTAATTTGATAAAAACTTTCATATAAAATAATGTATTAAAATTTAAATAATTCTCAATTTATTTTATATTGAAACATTTATACCAGTTTAAATAAAACCGTCTCCTAAAAATTCAAATAGATTGAATTTAAAATATTTCCCAAAAATTTCCCACGGTTCTTGTCTATACTAAATATTATTTTTGTTTAGAGTACCTACTTTTATTTAAAATCTATTTCTATTTATGGTACTCTTAGTTCTACCATTCACCGTTTGGTGGCTTCATAAAAATTAAAATATTTAATTTTGAAGTTATAAACATGATTTCTTTAATTCAATAGAAAAAAATTGATTGTTTATTAACCAAGTTATGAAAAAAACTAAGAATTTTTAAAAAGGCAAACTTTCAAAATTAAATTCGAATATAAATTTTGAGCAAAGTGTACATTGGAAATTTGTTTATAATAATTTTTTAGAACTTTTTTTAGAAATATTTTTTAAATAAAAAAAATTGTTTAATTAAAAAAACCTAGAGACTCTTTACCCTTTAGTTTTGAAAAAACGCTTTTTAATTAAGACAAAATTGTAAAAAAATATTTAAGTTATTAGTTTTTAAAAATTGAAAATTTTCAATTAGATGACATACCCCTTAAGGTGCGCTTGTATTGCAGCTGTGACAAGTGATAAGAGCGTCGATAAGAGGATGGTGTAGAAAATTATATATTGTTTATCGTTAATATTAAGTTCTTTAAAAATTTCAAATTAAATCTTCAAACCGTTTGAAAGATATTAGGGTTCAAGGATTTTTCAAAACTCGAGTTTCTGATAACGGTAAATTAAAGTAGTTACGGTATGGCAACCCTTTATATTTGTGTCCAATATAATAATTAAAAATTTTAAAAACAGCTATAGAACTTTTGTTATAACATTTTATATACAAGGCTTTTCCGAAGTTTGGGGGAATGTACCTCTGTAACTGGGGTGTTTGCATTGAAATAGTTCTTTGCTTGGTATTATGTTTTTTGGTATATTTATATCTGTGGTTAAAATTTCATTTTTTAATTTCAAACAGCTTTATAGTTTTGTGAACACATTGATACTTTGAAGGCAAATTTTTTTCAAAGCATTTTGAGAAACTAAAAATTATACAATATACGATCTCATCTTACAATGTGTTAAGGAAATGAAGCATACCTTTCTCTTTTAGGCGTGGCAGATTATACTATCTATTAATTTTATTAGTAATATTATTTATTTTGTAAATATCATAAATTTTATATATTACTATACATGTATATTTGGTTAATATGGGGATTTATAAAGAAAAATTGTTTTTTAATTTTTTTTTCAATTATGTGTCATAAAAACTTCATGACCTGTACGGGAATCGAACTTGGATACCCTCGATTAGTAAGCCAAATGATTACCCACTAACCTAGCGAGGCCTTACTAAAAATATTACATTGTAATTGTCTTACAATTATTAACTTTTTATTATCAAAATCGATCAAATAACTATTGTAAGATCATGATTTTTCTGTAGTTAATTTATATATGCGACAAAGTTCTTTATTATTTTTTTTGGGAGTTGCTTAAGATACACATACAATGAAATGTTAAGAACACCATCACTTAAAAACAATATGTAAAATGTATTTAAATTGCTAAGTTCACTAAATTAATACGAAGATTTAAATACTTCTAAAAAGTCAAAAAACTCATAGAGACCTCCTATTTATTGTTTATTAATTAGCCCAACCCACTTTATAAAAACCCTTTAAAAATATTTCGAATGCAGGGATAAAAAAATTTTAAACTTTTTCATATTAAGTAGCCTTCTACGACCTTCAGTAGGCTTGTGCATAATTACACTGAATAATGTAAAATTGACAACTGTTTGTTAACATTAATTTTTAATTAGGTACTGCTTGTTAATTTAATTTTATTTATTTAACTAACAAATTTTTAAATCAACTCTAGATAATTTAATTGGTTTTAATAATAAAATTAAATTTATTTAAAAAAAAAGTTTTAAATAACAACTAAAACACATGTATTTTCTCAAAACATATAACAATTATTCTACTGTTCAAAATAATGTCTTCTTAATTAAAAATTTTTACAAAAATACTTTTTAGTATTTATTTAAAAATTCAATTGATTAAATCTTCCTACGGTATTAAATTAAATTTTAAAATTTTTATCCGAACTTTTCAGATCAACAAAAACCAAATATCGTAAAAATGAAGTTGAATTATTTATTAGTAATTTCTTCAATTTTATCTGCTGTAAATTATACGGTAAGACAAATTTGCCTGTTTTTTTAAAATTCAAATAATAAATAAAATAAAATTTTAAATTAAAATTCTAGCATCAACAAACAGCTGCCCGGCACAGCCCTATATTTTTACAATGCTTAAAACAAGTTACACCACCCGTTACATTGGTTTTAGTCAAAGCCGCTATTGTTGCAAAATTAGAGAATTCTGCAGAAAATATCAAATGTTTTTTAAATTGTTGGTATGGTGGAAAAAAATTTATTGTTGATAATCAGATAAAATCTGCGGAAATTATAAGTGATTTTAAAAATTTGCAACCGACCGCAGATGCTGATGGTTTAGCAAAGGCTATTGAAGCATGTAAATCAAAAATATCTGGACCAGCAACATGTCAAAATGTATATGATTTTCATAAATGTATAATTCAACCGGCTACTGTAACTGCAGCTCAAGGTTGAATACGTTTACATAATTGAATGAAATATTTATTAATTAAGAAATGTTTTTAATGAATAATTTAATTAATAAAAATGGTTTAATAAATTAAAATTTAAGTATTTAATATATAATACTTTGTGGAAAGGTTTCGATTTTAAAAGCAATTGACGCAATAGACTTTTTAGATGCAATCGTTAGTCCATTATAAACGAATAAATTTGAGAAATTGTCTAAAGTTGTGACATGTTTCAAATAGTTCTTTTGTTTTAACCCGTTGGAGTTTCTTGAATAAATTTTATTAAATAAATTTAATAGATACGGTATATAGGACCTGAACGGAGGTGTTTGAAATTTCGAAGAATTTTTTGTAAAAAAAAACCGTCTGGTACAAAATTTTCCTACGTACTATTTCGAACTGCCCTTCGATGGGTCTACATGGAATTCCAACAATAGGATCCTAAAAGTTCAATAATAGGACTCTGAAATCATTAGTGCCTTACAACTGAAGCTCTATGGAAGACTTTTCCTTAAAAATAACATCATGGATTTGTGTTTTATAAAGTAAAAAATTTACCTGACGACCTCAAACTCAAACACGAAACCTTATATTTAAAATAAGACTAGAATATAAACACTGAATAGAATAATATTTGAAAGCTCTGCAAACCTATTAGTTCATCGAAGAACAAAATAGAATCTATAGATTTATTTAACATTATTGATGATAAAAACTTTCTATTTTAGTTTAAAACAAGTGACAAACTATTGAGTACTTCTTACACCCACTTTTTTATATTTTAAAAGCTTCTGTTTATTATTATCAAAGTAATTCTTTGATTAAAAAAAAATCTTTTTCAAGTCACCAAGTTTATAGAAAGATCTAAAGATTTGATTTGCTTTTTTTTTTTTAAAATTTCCCACTTCAGTTTCAGACTTTTCTTAACTTTCTTTGTTTTGCTTTGGTTGGCTTCAAAATGAAAATTCAATTCTATCATTTATTATTAATCTGGGACCTATAGTAATTGAAAAAGTAAATCTTTTCTTATACTTAACTTATCTGTTATTGATGGGAGGGCTATGGGTTATACAATAATATTATATCCAACTATATCCAACCCATTTTAATCCATCTTTATTTGTTTCGAATTAAATAAAAAAATAGCAAAACTTGTAATTTTTTTTCTATTAAAAACTTTGAAGATGCAAAACTTTTTTTTGTACAGCTTTTACCGTTATTTTCTTTTGTACTTACCATTATTCTGTTGTCCTTTTTTTTTTACACAAAGTTTTGTGCAATCCTAAATCTTTAAATGTTAATATGTTGGATGTGTTAAAAAAAAGTAGTATCTAACAAGCCAAAACAACAATACATATACATATGAGCATGTGTGGATGTATGTACAAAACAATGAAAAAAGTCAAACAATTGACTTTTAGATATATAATATTTTAGGAGTTACTAAGGATAACGGTACAAAAAAAAAGTTTATGTAAGAATGCAACAAGGAAAAAAAACTTCTTAGCCTTTTGTTAAGTTTTATTGTTTATTTGTTTGGATGTTGTTGTTGTTGATTTTGTTGTTGGTATTATTGTTGTTTTTGTTAATTGAATGGACAATAGAGATGCATTTAAGTGACTTTTATTTGAAAGATGAGGGTATATTTATATATAATGTATGTAATATGTGGGTATAAAATGAATCTATCAGATGCATAAACTTTTAGTTTAAAAGAAAGAAAAAAAAAAAAATAATTGTATTGTTTGTATTTTGTAAAAATTTTTGTAAATTTACTGAAAAAAAAGTAGAAATAAAACAAAAGTACATTTTTGGTTAAAAGGTTTATTTATAGTTTATATAAGAAAAATAAAAACAAAAATGGTGAAAAGTTTTTTGAGTTGATTTGTGCAATAGATAGGTGCAAGTTGTATAATCGAAATTGGAGAGTTTTACAAAAACTGGTAGTTATATGAGAAGAAAGTTTCATGCCGAAAAGCTAGGAGAATATATTCTAAAATTCTCTTAGAAAAGTGCAGTCATCAAATTGAAGTTTGTTGTTCTACTGACCCAGTGATATGTGAGCCATCTCTTCTCCCAGGCCTTGTTACCTGTTGTGAATCCCTATGCTTTATAATTAATATTATTTATGTTCTTAATATTTTCTTGCAATTAAAAATTTAAGACCTGTCATTCGAGGAGCTGTTAATTTATTATTTTTAAGTATTTCTTGGAAAAATACAAAATCAGAACTTACCTACATAGTATGAAGATTTAATTATTTTGTAAGTTTTTTGTTTACGAGGCAGTGGAACGCTCGAAAGCCACCCATTGAAACTGCGCGGTATTTCCTTGGGTAGTGTGCAACTTTAACACACCACACCCTATTTAAATCAAACTTTAGTTAGGAATCTGTGATACAAATGTACATTTTTGTTACAGGGATGGGAATATTGAAGGAATTTGGAATTATGGGGAGGATATTTGGGAGTTTTAGATTATATGGGATGCGGAAAATTTGGAGGGATTTTGAGGAAAAAGATCTTAATATTTTTCTTAAATTTAATTAAATCGTACACATAAGAATTACCAACTTTAGGGAACACATTGGACGGAATATGGTTCCATCATTTCGACATGCGCATAACAAACCAATTTCCATAAGTCGTAATTTTTCAAATTAATTTATAAATTGATTTGTATTAAAAATGCTCTTTGTCTCACGCTAAACCATAATTAATCGCAGGCATCAACTAAGTCCAGCAATCGGATTCATTTTTAAGTTATCATATAATAATGATAGTTATTTTCAGTGTTTTAATCCATAGCATCTCCAAAAATAATGTAAGTGTAATGTAAGAATAGAATAAAGAATGAACCAAAAACAACAACGGAAAGTTTTACATGTCGTAGACATGTTACGACACAAAGGAAGACATGAAAAAACAAAAAAGAAATTTAAAAATAAAAATAGAAGTGAAAAATGAAAAATGACACAGACAAAAAGTGAATGAAAGTACATACTATATATTGTATAATATAATACTCGTATATATATTTCTTTTAACTTCAAGTAAGTCTTGTTTCAAGACAAAATTTAAAAAAAAAAACAAAAACTGCAGACAAAAATTAAATACCCAGAAAAAAAAATCAGTAGCCGCCTTCGTATGTTATATTAGAAGACGTTAAGTCAAAGTTTTTACACTTTTACACAAAAACAAAAACAATTTCGAAAAAACTAAAGCTTACTTCACATTTTCTTCAATTATAGTTTTTTTTTGTTTGTTGCCTCATCTAGTCTTCGTTTTTGTTTTAAACTTAAATTTTTCTATTTTTTTACTATTGTTTACAGTTATATTGTTTTATTTTACCGTTATTTTTTTTAGTACATTAGTTTTTTTGTTTTTTAATATAATATTTTTGGTTTTTCTTGACATAATGGTTTTAAATTGAATTGAATGGAATGAAACAAAATGATATTAAAAAAAAAGGAAACCACACTATGACCACACTATAACCACATGTCTTACAGTTTTATTGATAAGAAATGAATTCTAGAAAAAATGCAAAAAAAATCTTGTTTCTCTTTCTAATTTGGAAAAAGTTGTAAAATTGTTCAAAATTTGGATGGGAAAAAATTAGTGTGGTCGAAAAATTTGTAATCAGGGCTTAATCCTTTTTATGGCTTTGATTTTTTAGAATGATTAGATGGGTAAGTCATAAGAATGTCTTGCTCGCCGAGGAGGTACCATATTTGGTTTTTAAGAAAGGGGAATTGTTTGAGTGTGTTTTTGTGTATGTTTTACTTGCGATGAATCAGTGAATCAAATGCTTCAAACCAGTTAAAGGAAGCGTTCTTTTCAGGAGCTTAATTGCATCCGAACGCAATTGCCATAGTTAACAAACTTTTAAATGAAAATGATGAAGCGCTTTACAGAATTAAGGATGGATTCCCATTTAGCTTAATTAATACTAAAAGGGATTCCCACCCTAATTTGGTTCCAAAGAATTTTTCTATCTATATAGTTAGGTATTGTTTATAAAATAATCTTTTGTAATCCGTCAGTAGTGTATAAATTGTTCTTTTGTTTTATTCGAAGATATCTGATTGTTTAGTTTTATTTTTCCACTCTTAGATAAATTCTTCAATTTTTGCACTTTTTGATTTTTATTATTGTTTTTTTTTATTTTTATTTCATTAAAATTTTTTATTTTTCATTTCTAGTGGTATCAAAATGTCCAAACATTATAAGTGAAAGAAAACTGTATATTCTTTTATTTTGTATTGTTTTATTTTATTGTATTTTAAAATGTTAAAAGATGGTGGTTGCTTTTTTTTTATTTTTTTTTAACTTCTTTAGAATTCTAGACTTAATGGTTTTTGGTACCTTCACTAAAATATTAAAGCCAGTCTAAGACTGTGGAATACGAGTAGTGAAAGATTGAATATTTTATGTTTTTTAATTTAGGTTTTGGTTAGAATAATGGTGTTTGACAAGGAGATGGTTGTTGTGTTTACTATGCAGCTGTCGTCTGCGAATTTAATTTGATAGAAAGAAAATGCAGGGCATTGAATAATAAAATAAAAATAAATAAAAAAAAAAGATAAATTTAATTTTTACTTGGTCAAAAAATTCATTTGTATATTTATTTAATGTGAAATTAATTTTGAAACAGAGATGAATTAATCCTTAACATAAAATATTTAAAGGAGTTTTTTAGAAAATAGAATTTAGGTTAAGATGAAATATAATTAAATTTAATGATAAAGTCTGAGCTAAGACTGTGGTAATTATTAGAGACTAAATCTGTAGGGCACCCACATAACAACAAACCGGAAAGTTAAAATTCTTTTAGAATTTTTTTTAAGAAGCTCCAGCAGAGTGTCCATACATCCTTCAAAAATAAAAGCAACCAGCAGAGGTATTTTCATTTTTATTCGACAAATTAAGTGGTTTTGGAACCTTTCAAGAGTGTCGATTCCTCTATAAAATTTACAGTAGAAATTCATCTAAATGATATATCTGTTAGAGTGCGTTTATGTTGGAGCTGCGATCAACGCACTGTTAGTTTATGTTTATTAATCAGACAATGCTTTGATGTATAGTAATAAGGCGAATCAGTTATATACAATCACCTATAAAGATAAAGAATTAAGACTTTCAGATCATTTTGAGGTAAATACTTGAATTTCAGCTTTCCAAAGCTATGGAAGTTTCCTTTGATTATATATTGTATTTGATTGAATTGTATCGAGAAACTGTATTGAAGCAGAGACAGGGTATAGTGTATTCTCAACACAAAATATTGATAAAACTCAACAAGTTTTCTTGAATTTAATTATGGGTATCCTTGAGAAAGCTTCTGCATTTGGTTTATTTCCCATTCGTTTTACAAAATCCATTCAAAATACAAAAGCATATTCTGATTCATTCAAAGTTTTTCCAACATTTTCTTTTTGATTTTAAAATTAACTTTACTAAAAATTATATTGGAATAGGACTATCTATAACTAAAGATATTATTACCAAAGGTTGTGAACAAAAGAAAAATTTACCTACATATAATTGAAGTATTTGTATATATATAAATATATTTCTTTAGTTCGTACACTATCATAGAATATTAAGCAGCTTTTCATTTTTTAAAATCTTTTACAAAAGAAAATTTTTACAAAGGAACAGAGTAACATAACGGCAAAACAAAACTTTAAATTTGTGCAAATGAATCCAATGCCAATGTTAACAGTTTCTTGCTACATAATGTATAAAATTAATACATACATATATATAGTAACAGTTACTTATTACTTAAAAAATTTTGATAAAATTGCTATTTATGGTAAAATATTAAAACGATGTTATATAATAAATTAATTTTACATAACGGTATTTCCTGCTAAGTAAAAATTGAACCAACAACAAGAATAATAATAAAATTAATAATAAAATAACGGTATAAATACAATGTTCAACTACAACAAGTAGAATATAAACATATATGTACAATATTATTAACTAATTTCACAAGAAATGGGAACGTGTGTTAAAACGTTTTTTTTTTTTTTTTAATTTTTTTTTTATTTAAATTCTATATATATATGATGTAACGGTAAATGTATTTTAGATTGTATGTAATATTATTGTGGTAGTAAATGTTACACAAACAAAAACAGAGAAAAATTGAAACAAAATATGTGTAAAAAATTCCAGCTGTTATATAAAATACCTTCAAGTGTTATTTTGATGCAAAAAAAAACTAATTGAGTTTAGATCAAGCGTTATATAATTTTGTTGCTGTTGTTGTTTGTTTTATCTTATTACAGTTATATTTTGGTAATTTGTTTATTTTTTATTTTTTTTTTTTGGTTTTGTTCTTCTTTCTCTTTCAGTTTTTTTTATTTCTTGTAATTTACAGTTATATAATGTAGATTATTTATCCCTTATGAATATGCTACTAGAGAACTGAATAAGAACACAAATACTATATAATATAATAATATATTTAAAAATGTATTGTTTGTTTTTCTTCTTCAATTTTCCATCTCTTTCTAAAAAATTTTATATATGTTTTTTTTTTTTATTATTATTTTCGTTCTTTCTCACTCTTTCTTATACACTGTGTGTGTTTTTAATGTATTCATGTAATCGTATAAAGGATCCACTGAATTCTTTATAAAGGATAATGTAATTTGCAGAAAATGTGTTTTTATTATTTGTTTTTGTGTTGTTTTTTTTGTATTTTGCTTTTTGTTTCGAGAGGTTAAATGTATATTTTGTTTGTTTTGCTTTTATGTTCTTTCATTTGTGTATATGATGTTTTCCTTGTTGTGTTATGAATAATTAATTGTGACGTTAAGAAAGAAAAAAAGGCACATAAAAAAAAAAGTGGTGGAAAAATTAACGGTTTTTCTGGTTAATTTTTCTTATTTTTTTTTTTTTATTTGCTGGTACAACAATTTGTAATTCTTCGGTAATAATGATCCGGTAAAGTGCAGGACTGACTGGCTTTGACTCTTCGTTTGAAAAAAATTTATATATCATATTAAAGTCAATTGGGCTTGCCGTAGTTTTAAAAGTCTAATACTTTTTTGAGTGTTACCATATTCTTCAGTTACGTATATTATAATTTAAGTCGTGGTTTTGAGGGGTTTAGAGTCAAATATAAAAAAATAGATCTTTTTCTGGTGTTACCATAGTATTACAAGGGCTACCATCCTGTAAAGTGTCACCATATTCCTCCAATGCAAATATTATAATATAAGTCATGGCTTCGAGATATTTATATAATTTATTAAAATTCAATTAGACTACTTTTCATAGTGTTACCGTAGTGTTAAAAATAATTCCATTTCACTATACTATACTATCCTTTACAGTGTTACCATATTCCTCAATTACAAATATAATAATTTCAGTTATGCTTTCGGGGGAATTTATATTTTATATTCAGAGTCGATTTGATTGCTATTCATAGTGTTGATATTGTGTTACAAGACTACGACTCTTTTTAGTGTTACCATATTCCTCAATTCCGTATATTATAATTTAAGATGGTTTTGAAAAATTTATAATTCATGTGAAGAATCTATTAAAGGTGGGTACTTTTGATAGAATATTGCCACAGTGTTACCAGTGAACTTTTTTTCATAGTATCTAATATTCCTTAATTATGTATTTAATAATTTATATAGGTTAGTGTATGGTCTAAAACTTTGAAAATGCAATTTTAGTAAACCCGCTTATCTTTAAATTGCAAAATATTTTCTAATAGTATTTAAATTGAATAAATTTTTTCATTTAATAATATTTAAGAAATGATTTTAAATGGCAATCCATTACGCGGTACACCTTTTCTTCTAACGATTAAAAAAAATATATATATGTATATATATATATATATATAGTCGTATTTTATCATAATGTTACTATTTTCTGCCAAATGGGTCGTGAAATGGAATTATTTTTAATCTGATGTGGGTCAGGTTAATAAGAATGGAATTTTTATCATTCCATTTCCTTTTTAGCTGAAGGATTTATTAAAGTAAAATACATTTTTTTTTTTTTTTTTGTGTTTATTTTTGAATAAGTATAATGTTTTGCATAATTTTAGGAGTTATTGCTTCTCTTTAGTTTTTTTTTTTGTTTTAAGTGTATGCAAAAAATAGATGAAGGTATTTTTGGAAAATTTATAAATATTAAATAAAATTTGAAGCTTAGCCATATTCCTGGTTGTTGATGAGAGAGTAAAAAATTACAAAAAAAAAACAAGGTCTTTAATTTTATTTAAGTTTTTAAAAAGAAAATTCTAAAATTCGTGCGAAATATATAAAGAAATGTATTAAAAATTTTGAATTGATATATTAATAATACTAAGTAGGTACTTGTAGAATACCAACTTGTAAAACTTTTGTTTCAATTTTTAAGTATTTTTAGAAGGATTTATTAAATTAATATTCTTGAAAGAATATGTTGTTGATTATAAATCATGGTTTAACATTATAAAAGGGTTAAAAAAAGCTATATAATTTGTGCTTATAGTTATTTTTAGAAATCTTTTGATAATGCAACCAACTGCTGTATTTAAAAAATGTTTGATGAACTTTATCACAAAAGAAGCAGATTGAGATTATCCACATTTTTCTTATATTCTCTTAACTTCTCACAATTTTCTTTCAATTTCATATTATTAAAATAATTGAGTCGAATATAATTAACCCTACAGTTATTATAAATAAAATGAAATTTTTTTTTTAACATTGGACTATGTTTTTAATCTTTTCGACCTATAAACAGGATTAATTTGCTGTAATAATAAGTATTTATCAAGAAAAATGGATTAAGGCTAAAACTCAAAGAAATAATGTTCACTGTATTTATTTTGCTTTCAAAACCTTTTAATTGACACCAATATAAGTAGTTATTGAAGGAAATTTAAAAACAGATTATCCCATATTATCAATAGCTTACAATACAATTTATTCTTCAATTTGTCTTAATTGTAAATTTAATTATATTTTAATTAAATACAATCTTAAGTATCAGAAACCATTTTACGAATGTATTTAATATTTGAATTACAGTTTATAGCACTTTAAACATATTTTCACATTTGTTTAATACGTCTCTGAAGTTTTTAGAATTTCCCCAAATTTAAGAAATATCTCTAGAACGTTTTCTTTAATTTACATATTAACTCCCCTTTATTCTTATTTGACCCAGCCCTATCCAAACCCATTAATTCACTACTATTTCAAGTAAAAAGGACCATATTCAAAGTTTGTGGTTTAAAATAATTTTTGATAAAGCTTTAAAGTGAAATTCCTATGTACACATGATTCGTTTTGACAGTTTTATTTTATTATAAGCTTTCTACGCTTTTTGTGCTTTTGATACCTTTAAAATGTAATGAACGCTTTTGACAGCAATTAAAATTTGTAAACAAAGAGAAACCTTTTTTATTTAAAATAGTAGGTAATTAGGTAAATAGTAGGTAAAAAAATTAAATTAAATTAAATGTCAAAACATTTCAATTTTAATTGTTTTTCCATTTTTTAATTTTTTTAAATGACAAAACGTAAAAAACATAAAAAAGCTCAAAATTGGCCAACTTTGTGCTTTTCATATGTTTTTACTTTTCCATTTAGTTACCTCCCATATAAATCTTAACATTTAATTTTAATAACAAAAGCGTGTAACTTGTCAAAGCGTAGAGTGCGTACTTTGAGTTTTTACTTTCACTTTTCTAAAAAAATTTTTTTTCAAATATTCTAAGAATGGCAGGAATAGTTATTTCTTTGCTTCAATTAATTAAAACTCTAAACCTTACCTATACAATTTCTTATAATATTTTTAAATAGGATTATATTATTAGTGCCTTTTTGTGTCTTATATTTTTTTTATTGTGCGTCAAATGGTGCAAAATTTTCTACTCTAAATAAATTTTGTTATTTTATTTACAAGATGGGTGCCTTGACATAATCTGTATAGTGTGTTTATTATATACTACTATTTAATCTGTCTTAGTAATTTTAAATAAAAAGTGGATTATATATTGATCATAGTCCATAAAATAGTAGTAGAATCGGAGAAACTTATTTAACATAGGACCTCTTTGTATTTTTTTTTTAATTTAATCTATACTTAATTAGTTCTAATCATAATTGAAGTTAATAATTAAATTAGTATTATACGTTTTTAAAATAAACTGCCTACAAAAGAGCGGATTTGCTTTAAAATTGAACAATAATTATTCACCCGTCTAATATTACATATATTCATTATTCAATCTATGTTGAAACGCTTTATTGTGATACTTTTATTTAGTTAAAGTGTTGCTTGTTTCACTTTTCTTATGGTTGAGGCTTCTCACTTGGTCAAAGTTCAAAAGGTCTTGAAACAATTTCCATTAATTCTAAAATAGCAGTTTATTCAAATATAAAATTAGATCCCATATCAGATTTAATAGTAAACATTGGGTTGTTAATTCATAATTAGTAATTACCATGGAAATTAGAATATTTATTTTGATTTATTAAGAAAGAAATTAGATTTGAAAATCCAACAGGTCTTCTAGTAATTTCTATTAATTTTAAAGTAGCAGTTTTTTTAGAATTTTTCAAAATAATTACTAACTTATATACAAAAAAAAATATGCTGTGCCTACCACAGAACCAACCGCTATTACAGAAAAATCTTAGTGTGAAACATCTTTCAAAGATTGTTTACAATTGCATATACGTAATCATTTTTACCAAAGCAATTAACGTTTAATAAGTATAAATTTTTTTTTTATCATACATAACTTATCTAAGATGAGTATTTATTTATTTAAGATAAAAAAATTTTATTGAGTTAATAATTCATTTTTAACATTTTTGAAAGGTTCCAATACATACCCACAAAAATTTTTTAATCTATCAAAGGTTAGTTTGCATTTGGCAATGTGTCATCAACAATGCGTCATCATCAGAGCAAATCTAAAAATTTTTATACATGCAAATAATATAAAACTATTTTTAATGAAATTTAGACTTTAACAATATTTACAAAATCTTTTCAAAATTTAATTAAAGAACACATGTTTACAGGCATACATAAATACGTACACACAGATGGACATCATAAAAATAACACAATTCATGGGTTTCTGCACACAGGAGTAATATAGCAATTTATGCAAAAATCTCAGCATCCAATTTTTGGTGCGAAAACTATACCTAACGCTTATTCCATTTCCCATAAGCGGTTGATAATTAGTTAAAGCATATAATTAACATTCAAATACATTATTAAAGCGTATTTATTGCATACAATTATTTTCATTGTTTTTATTAAAGCATCTTGCTCTCAAGTTCCATTCAAAACCTTGAGAAATATAAAAATAAAACTTTTTTCAAAATTTTTACAATAATAAAAAAATTAAATTGTGTCTTTTTTTTGTATAGACATATCCACTTATAATAACCACTTATGTTCTTTTTAATCACATTTGTAACCTTGTGTAATCTAAAAATAAAATTTAATGAAAAAAACCAATTAATTTATTATTTTATTAAAATAAATACAAGTGTATTACGAAGTCTCAAACTCCCCCTCCTAATAATATTGACGTCATTCTTAAATTTTTTTCCGTAAAAATGAAAAAATCCTTGAGTTCTATGAATTAGAGATGATCACAAATCTAATTTCGCAAAATTACATAATTTTATTATATTTTAAAAAATAATTATCACCATGGTAACAAAGACAAAAATTTTCCATATGATCAAATTTTCTTTGTGCTGCAATTTAAAAAAAAAAAACAAAATTGTACTTGATTATGTAATAAGGTGCTTTTCATTTTCTTTTAAACTTAAATAGGAAATTATTTAAAAAGTTTTTAAATTCCTCCGAGACTCTTGTACATATTTAAAAAATTATTCAAAATGTCAAATAAATTTTTTCAATCTATACATATAAATTTAAATAGTATCTAAATTTTAAAAATGTATTACTTTAAAAGATATAAAAATATTAAATTAAATTCCAATATGTGGAAGTATATTTATATATATATATAGAATTAAAAACTCCCTATGGATATATTATTACACCAAATAAAATATATGTAATATTTAATGTAATAAAATGTCAAATTCAAGGTTGCATAAAATTGCATTTACAGGAATATTCCCATGTGAGAGATGACAAATGTTAAATAACGATTAATTTAAATTCAATATAAAAATTAAATATAGTTTCCTATCATTAATTTATTAAATTATGGGGTTTTCTTAATTGTATGGTTTAATGCAAAATAAATTCTCTTTTTTTTTAAAAAATCTTTTAATCCTACGGCAAGATTGTTATACATGTACATAAATTACTCTAAGGGTGAATTAATCTTGCCCTTACGTGACACTTTATAAATACGAGGGTTGCGTAGTACGATTTGTCTGAAAAGTCAGCGATAAATGAAACAAATGATTAAGTTATTGACCAGAAAAAATTTTATTTTTCAACATATTCTCCTTTTAGCTCGATACACTTCGTCCAACGATGTTCTAACTTCTTTAAGCCACCTGCGTAGCGTAGTACGATTTGTCGAAGTCTGCAAAATAGGCCTTTGTTTCAACTATAACTTCAGAATTTTATGTGAATTTTTTTCCAGCGAGCCATTTCTTCATATTTGGAAACAGGAAAAAGTCACGGGGGGCCCAATCTGGAGAATATGGTGGGTGAGGAAGCAATTCATAACGTAATTCCACTAATTTTGCTGTCGCAATTGCCGACGAATGTGCATTGTCATGATGAAACAGAAATTTTTTCTTTGCCAAATGAGATCGTTTTTCTTTGATTTTATTGTTCAGCTGTTTCAATAACGCTACATAATATTCTCCTGTTATCGATTTTCCTTTTTCAAGATAGTCGATTAAGATTATTCCATGTGCATCCCAGAAAACAGTAGCCATAACCTTTCCTGCCGAGGGAACCGTTTTTGCCTTCTTTGGTGCAGTTCCACCAGCTTCTACCCATTGTTTTGACTGAACTTTTGTCTGTGGTGTGTAATGGTGAATCCATTTGTTGATCAACAGTTATGAATCGCCGTAAAAATTCCTGCAAATGCAAATTGGATCCAAAATTCGTATAGTATTTATTAGAAACTTTTTCGGAATATCTTTAATCTTCACTAATATTTCCACTGATTCCTTAAATTTTTTTTTCAATTTTAACTTAAACAACTACGCAAGACAACGCAAATATACCCCAGAAGTAATTTATAATCGTCCTAATAGATTACCGTTTTTTTGTCTAAAACATTTTGGTCTAATATAGACCATTTATTTGGTCTAAAATTGTTTTGACTGAATGACGTAATACTATTAACAAAATATGAAAACTTAAACAAAAACCTTCTTAAAAATCAAAAGTGGCTTCACGATCAAATGTCTTTATGTAAAAGAGTATTAGGCTAAAGTCCATCCCGAGTCCCGACATTTTCTCAAGTATTCTTGGTTGTATATAGTATACTATTATAAAAAAATGTTTTATATATAAGTATTTATATATTTGAATATATATATATGTATTAAATTCTAGACTTGGAGTTGAATTTATTAAACTGAGCTTGAACTAGCAAGTCTCCCTCTTTCAAAATAAGGCAGGAGCTCGTATTTTTTAGCCCTACATAGTCGATCGATTTTCTAAGATTTCTGAGTTTTTTGATCAATTACACCCACAAAATTTCTCTCTATTTAAATGCATTTAGTAAAAATTTGTGTATATATATATATAACTACAGAATATGTATATAATAATGTATTTATAAATTCAAAATGGTTAAGTTTGAAGAGTGTGAAAGATTTAAACAATTAAAAAATAAAAATTCTATGAAAAGTTTTCATTAAAAAAAAAATAAACAAAAAATATAAGCAAAAAAAAAGTTAAAAGTTAACGGTAAACTCTATATCCCTACGGGAGATTGGAAGTAACCCTTTTATTTATTTTAAAGTACATACACACGTTAAATTCATTTTTTCATTAACTTTTAATTTTCTGTTATTGTTTTTTATTTGAATTGGTGTTAGTATTTATATATACAATTAAAATAAACATTTTTAAATTTTATATATATATATATATATATATTTCTATGTTTTATTTTTGTTTTTTTTTTTTATTTAAGACCCTGTACCTGTTAGTCCTTGGGTTAAAAAAATTATGTAAATTACT